>BSBM01001137.1:882500-1315000 GCA_027924585.1 Larix kaempferi | reverse complement strand
AATCGCGCGTGCGTTTTGGGTGTGAATAACGCTAGCGCGTTTTGTCAGTGCAAAAATATTAGCAAAATGCTTTTATCCTCCCGCGTTCTGCATTTTCTCCTCCGGCCTTCCTGTCTCCCATATAGCACGACACTCCACAATTAATAGTCAAAGCATTGAAGGAAGCTCAAGACACTCCATGTTCACAATCAACAAGTTTGAAGAGGATTCTACAGTTGGCATTTGGAATTGAGGATTCCACATTCATAATTACCAAGCTTCAAGGGGATTCTACATTCACAAATTCAAGCTTCAAGGGGATTCTACATTCACAAATTCAAGCTTCAAGAGGATTCTACATTCACAATTTCAAGCTTCAAGGTGATTCTATATTAACAATGTCAAGCAAGTTTGATGAATCTATATGAACACAATTGAAGAAGAATCTACATTCCCTATTGAGCTAGCTTGAAATTTCTATATTCACAAATGAAGAATTTTTTATATTCACAAGTGAGGTAGAAACTTTACTTTCACATTTGAGCAAGATTGATGTTCATCTATATTCACAATTGAGGAAGTATCTATATTGAGAATTGAGCAAGCTTGAAGAACCTATATTCACAATTGAGAAATAATTTCGATATTTGAATAATTGAGCACACCTCTAGGATATATTTTCTTAGTATTGCTCATTGTGGTCATGGGGAATTCACGCAATCGAAAAAAAAATTGGCAAGGAAAGAGAAGCCTCAAGGAACCATGGAAGAAGTTAGAGAAAAGAAAAGATTGGACATGTGGAATCGAAGGCATTCCATGGAAACTCATCCAATTCCAACTGTAGATGATGCCACGGTCATTCCTACCCATCCACCTCAAGAAATACGAAGAAAATCACTAGAGGGGGCCTCAATTTCAACAACATTTGATGAACAAGCACCCCATGGCACTAGTGAAGAAGTAAGATGTATGTTCTCATTAGGGGATGTTTCAATTCCCACATCAAGTCAACCTCAAAATATGGTAGTGAATGACTTGTTGGGTAGTGGTTATACAAGTGACGAAGTTAGAGAGGCATTGAGAGCAGGATTGACAATGGAATAATCAAATCTTATGGAGACCGTCCAAGAGAATGAAAGACAAGGGGCTCCTATGGAAACGCCGGAGCGTCCTGGTGATGGTGTACATGCTCTAGTTCCAACACCCTTACCTACATTACCAACTTCACGCCGAAGAACTCCGAGACGTATACAAGTTGATGAAACTCTCATTAGTTCACTTGAAGGTACGTTGTCTAAACGTTCTATTGCTTATCAAACTCGACAAATACTTGATAACGTTTTTTATTCTAAATGTGATGGGGACAAGTGCAAATAATTTTTATCATTGTTGAAATCTAGGCATATGACTATTGTTAGAAGAACATTAGGGATAAAGATGGACAAAAAGTTAGAACCAAATTCTCATAGTGTTAAAAGTTTAGTAGATGCATTTAGTACAATTGGAAAGAAATATCGCTCAAAGGATCGCAATGCAACTTGTCGTGTGTTGTCACAATCAATCGTTAACAAAAGTGCTAGGGCACTTCGTTTTCTTAAACCTACATCCAAAATTGTTAATTTGACTGTGAAGACACTTCATAGGTATTGTGTTGGAAGAGAATAACTTGAAACCGGTCAAACAGATGTTTGGGCCTTCATTGGCAAGTTGCCATGCTCTGATATGAAGCTCATTGATGCGGTAAAGGGAATAGTGCAAGCTTTTTGGCATGACAACACTATACCTTCTTCCAACCAAAAAGATGTATTAAAATTGAGAAGGGGTTCAAAGGATCGTGAACCACACATTAAACATTTTCTTGATATGACACAAACAAGATTATATGAGAGATTTAGGAATGAACATAATGAACTTGACTTTGGCCAAAGATCCTTTGAAAAATGCAAACCATGGTATGTTAAAATAAACACAATTCGTAACACATGTTGTTGTCGATACCACATTGAGTGTGGTTACTATTATGACACATATACATATATTTTTTGTGTATTGCATAACACTCTTGTGCAGGAATGCTCATCTACATTACCACCGATTCCATCTAGAGACTTTATTCATAGCATTTTGTGTAGCAATCCAAATGATTGCACATTTTATAAAAAAAAATGCATAGATGGGACATGCCGAGGGTGTGGTGGATTCGCATTATTGGACAAATGCATACATGTGACCCATGAGCATGAACTTGGGAGGAAGGAGGTGAACTTGCAGTCATTCAAATATGTCACGTATGATATTGATGGAGGGAACGAAAGAAAAAAAATACAATTGGTCACTTCTTAGGTTGGTAATGAGTTATCGAATACTATTTTTTCTTCAGATTGCAATTTCATATGTAACAATCTATTGATATATGTATTTATTGTTGATCTACCAGCTACGGGTTTGCGACTTCATGGAGGAATTCTTTGAAAAGAAACAACATTATGTAAAGCATGTGCATGTGGCTCGTTGGCAAGATGAGCAGTTTAGAACATGCAAGGATACACTTCCTATTGGAACTATCATGTTAGTGGTCGATTTTACGGAAAACTACACTCTTAAACCGCAAAATGAGATTCGGAGTCAATACTATCACTTAGACCAGGTCAGCATAATGGTCCATATCACCTATAAACATGGGGCAGATAGTATTGAAGACAACATTGTTATATTGAAGTAGTATCACTTCTACATAAGTGATGACAGGTGTCGTGACTTGGATTTTGTACAACACGAGTTTCAAATGTTCTACAATCACTTGAAGGATAACAATATATAGATGGAACAACATTGGATTTGGTCTGACAGTTGTGCAGGGCAATTCGAAAATTCCCGTGTCTTCCAATGGTTGTCTATGCTCCACAAAAGGCACAAGGTGCCACATATTTGGAACTATTTTGAGACCGGAAATGGAAAAGGTGAACATGATTGAGCAGGTGTGTGCATAAAGACTGCATTATGCAGGCAAGAAATGAAGTTCACAGATGGACCTGTCATCCGAAATGCAAAAACCACCATTGAATGGTGTCCTTTAGTTATGGGGGAGGGATCAAGAAGGCAGGAAAATCACTCAACCAGGAAAGCAAATGTGGTTAGATATTTTTGGGAGGTGATGGATGTAGATCATTCACAGTTATATGAGTGCAATACCATCCAAGGAACTCGTGCATTTCATTCAGTTAGAATGTTGGACAATCCTATACTTGAAATGTGGACAAGGAAACTGTCATGTTTTTGTTCTCCACGCAATAGTGGTGAATGGGAAAAATGTGAATCCATGGATTGGGTTTACAGCTGGGACCGTGTATCACTCCCCATTGGTCGACGGATAGCTACAGAATTATCCCAGTTGGAGGAGGACAAATCAAGTATTTCACAGACTATGACCACATATCAGATCTCGTACAACCAGGCTCGATTAATATTTTTATATTTTTCACAACTAGTTGTGTCTAATTAGTTGACTTTAACGTTGGAACTATATTTTCTCTAGGGCACATATACACAGTGGTTTCCCCAAGACACAATGCATGGCACACTGAATATTGGCTGGAAAGTTGCTTAGAGGGGAAGCAAACCCTAAATGTCCCATTGCGGGACTCTGAGGGAGTTGATTTTCCGATTGGGTCGATGGTTATAAAGGGAGAATATTTGAACCAGGTTTCCCACTCAACAAATAGAAAAGGGTATACATATGAAGATTATAGACCAGGTGAGATTGTATACCATTATACAAACTTAGTTATTGGCACAAACCTCCAACTACAAACAATGCCAAGGAAGAACTGATCAAAGGCACGATACTTATTGCCTTATTCTGAGCACGAGAGGTTAAAGGAAACCATTGGTATTCGAGGTGACCTTGATGGTCTAGCCGAATGACCATAGGTAGGTAATCTGGTATGTGGTTTTCTTTTTTTATTGCGTACTATGTTATAGGTATGTGGTGTACATGTATGCTATGATTTTGTTTCGTGGTCTCATTGAGTATTGACATTAATATTTTGACTATTGCAGCCATACATTGATAGCTTGATAGATTCATAAATTGCATAGAATTGGTACAACTTGATAAATTGCACAAGTTTCGTAATCATCATCATCATCATCATCATGATCATCATCTTCATCACGACCACCACCACCACCACCACCACCACCACCATCATCATCATCATCAACATATTCATCATCCTCACCACCACCATCATGATCATCATCCTCATCATTATCATGGTAAACCATCATCATCGTCGTCGCCATCATCATCATCATCATCATCATCATCATCATCCTCAGCATCTTCATCCTCATCTGCACCATCATCATGATCATCATCTTCATCACCACCACCACCACCACCATCATCATCCTCATCACCATCTTCATCATCATCATTAACTCTAACTCTAACCCTAATTCAATTTCCTTCTATAACTCTGACCTTAACCCTCACCCAAAACCTAGCACTAAACCATCTTATTCATCATCACCATCACCATCAACACCACCATCACCATCATCATCAACGTCTTCATTATCATCACCATCATCATCTTCATCACCATCACCATATTCATTGCCATGTCTAGGTTCCTCATCAACATCTCCGGCGTCCTGAATCCAGCGGATTCGACAGTTCATCGATCCTAGCCACGGTCATCATTCTGTGGATCATTCCGTCTCACATCCAAAAGGCCTTCAGGGACACCTGTTGGATACCTGTCAGGGGCATAGAACTCCAACCGTGCAACAAAACCAGGTTTTGGGGGGTCCTATAGGTGTGTCTAGGTAGGTTCTGGCTGGGAACGCTAGCCATAAGTGCCCGGTGGATGATTTTCCAAATTTGACCCCCATGTGTAAAAACGGCACACTCCCTTACTCAACAAAACCCTAGTTTACAGAATGCACCTACAAGATGACACGTGGGCCACGGGACCGGAGAAGAGGGCCACCCCTAGCACTATCCCAGCATCCTGAATCCAATGGAGTTGACAGTTTGTCAATCCGAGCCATAGTCATCATTCTATGGCTCATTCTGTCTCGCATCCAAAAGGCCTTTAGGGACACCTGCTGGAAGAACTTACATATGTCAACAAAGGAGCGTTTTGCAGGTGACTTGAAAATCCCTTCCAATTTTCAGCAATAAAACAAAGAAGTTCAATGTACAAATTTTTTAGGCAAGCTTGTCAACCAATAAGACAACTGAATATAGGGAGATAACCATGCCCAAAAGATTCAATCTATTATAAGACACTTGTTTATCAAGATAAGGATGGACTATGTGTGCATTACGAGAATATAGATGAATGAAGTCACTTTGATGAACTTGTCCTCTTTCTTTCTACAGAATGCGTTTAAAAGTAGGGAGCATTGTCCAAGCTTCTGTTGATTTACATAAACGTTTATTCCCAAAGCGGACATCACATAAAACCACTTCCTCAGCTTTAAATTGGGTCTGAATGGCATCTCTAACTTGTGTTAGCTATGGATAACGAGGAATATGAAAGGGAAGGTACCTATAGACGCAAGTTTTCGATGATAGAGGTGAATTACAACTTTTTAGATCATGAAATGCTGAACAAAAGGCTAATGGAACACAACGAAGGATTCCCTAGTTCCACTTGTTATTGAAAATGATACTTTCTCTTGACTAAACCAGTAAAAAATATGCTTGTATTATAAATGGAAATCCTATTACAATTTTCGTTGGAAGAAAAGCATCGATACCTACAGCTGCCATATTTCCTTCTGTAAGCCACTCGCGCATTAGAAAAACTAATGTAATAGCCCATTTCCCAACATCTTTCCTCTGCTCAACCCTACACTCATTTTCCACAGGAAACTGTTGCCTCCACATGTAATAACTAAATTGTTTTGTCGAAAATTGATCTTCTTCTGCTAACAAATGAAAAATGAAGGATTCATTGTCATTGCTATGAGAAGTTCTAAGGTCAATTTCTCATAAAATAGAGATTGTATAAATCCTGTTAAGATCGATATGTTCCAGCTCACGAACTGAGAGCTTCTTTATCTTAGACATAAACAAAAGAGCTTCAGGATGAATACTAGAGAGCTATTGCTTTACAACTTCAACCTTCTCAGGACGTAGGGGTATAAAATGAGCAATAGAATGACGAATGTGGCTCGGATCGACGAATCGTCGACTCCGTTGAATTTAGGACATCCATATTGGAAACTAGGGTTTTGCTTAGTGAGGGAGTGTGCAATTTTTACACACGGGGTTCAACTTTGCAAAATCATCCATAGGGAACTTATAGCTAGCGTTCCTAGCCAGAACCTCCTAGACACACTTGCAGGACTACCCAGAACTAGGTTTTGCTGCACGGTTGGAGTTCTATGCCCCCAATAGGTATCAAGCAGGTGTCATTGAAGGCGTTTTGGATGCAAGATGGAACGAGCCATAGAATGAAGACCATGGCTCGGATCGACAAACCGTTGACTCTATTGGATTCAGGACGCCGGATTGAATCTATTGACTCTAATGCAAAATCATCCACCAGGCACTTATGGCTAGCGTTCCCAGCAAAAACCTACCTAGACACACCTACACGACTCCTAGGAACCTGGTTTTGTTGCACGGTTGGTATTCTATGCCCCCGGTAGGTATCTAGCTAGTGTCCCTGAAGGCCTTTCGGATGCGAGATAGAACAAGCCATAGAATGATGACCATGGCTCGAATCGACGAACCGTTGACTCCGGTTGATTAAGGATGCCAGTATAGTGCAAGTGGTACCCCCCTCCTCTGGTCCTGTAGCCCAGGTGTCACCTTGTAGTTCCATTTGGAATCTAGTGTTTTGCTCAATGAGGGAGTGTGCAATGTTTGCACATTGGGGTCAAATTTGCAAAATCGTCAATTGGGCCCTTATGGCTAGCATTCCCAGTTGGAACCTACCTAGACACACCTGCAGGACTCCCCGGAACCCGATTTTGTTCCATGGTTGGAGTTCTATGCCCCCAGAAGGTATCGAGCAGGTGTCCCTAAAGTCCTTTTGGAGGCGAGACAGAACAAGCCATAGAATGATGATTGTGGCTCCGATCGACGAACCGTCGACTCTGTTGGATTTAGGATGTCAGGATAGTGCTAGGGGTGCCCCTCTCCTCCAGTCCGATGGCCCGGGTGTCACCTTGTAGGTCCATCTTGGAAACTAGGGTTTTGCTCAGTGAGGGAGTGTGCAATTTTTGCACATTGGGGTCAAATTTTCAAATTCGTCCATCGAGCACTTGTGGCTAGCGTTCCCAGCTAGAACCATCCTAGACACACGTGCATGTCTCCCTAGAAGTTGGTTTTTTTGAACGATTGGGATTCTATGGCCCCAATAGGAATCCAGTAGGTGTCCTTGAAGGCCTTTTGGATGCCGGACGGAACGAGCCATAGAATTAAGACCGTGGCTCGGATCGACAAACTGTCGACGCCATTGGATTCAGGACATCGGGACAGTGCTAGGGAAGCCCCTCTCCACTGGTCCCATGGCCCACATGTCATCTTGTAGGTGCATTCTTCAAACTAAGGTTTTGCTTAGTAAGGGACCATGCAAGTTTTGCCCACGGGGGTCAACTTTCGAAAATCATCCACCAGGCACTTGTGGCTAGCGTTTCCCTTCTTATGGTGAAAAATGGGATGGTGATGGTGACGACATGGGTAGGAAGAGCACGGTGAGGATGATGATGATGATGATGATTAGGGTGAGGATGATGATGATGAGGGTGAGGATGATGAGGAAGATGATGAATGTGAGGGTGATGATTATGATTACGAAACTTGTGCAATTTATCAAAACCAACATAGGACCATGAAGATGTTGATGTTGATGATGATGATGATGATGAATATGATGATGGTGGTGGTGGTGGTGATGAAGATGATGATGATGGTGATGGTGATGATGATGATGAGGGTGAGGATGGTGAGCATGAGGATGATGATGATGATGATGGTGAGGATGTGGATGAGGGTGAGGATGATGAGGATGATGATCATGATGGTGGTGATGATGATGAAGATCTTGATGATGAAGGTGATGAGAATGATGATCGTGATGATGAATATGTTGACGATGATGATGATGATGAAGATAATGGTTTACCATGATGATGATGAGGATGAGGATCACGGTGAGGATGATGATGATGATGATGGTGGTGGTGGTGGTGGTGATGAAGATGATGATGATGATGTTGATGATGATGGTGGTGGTGGTGATGAAGATGATGATGATTAGGGTGAGGATGATGATGATAAGGGTGAGGATGATGAGGATGAGGATGAGGATGAGGGTGATGATGATGATTACGAAACTTGTGCAATTTATCAAAACAAACATAGGACCATGAAGATGTTGATGTTGATGATGATGATGATGATGAATATGATGATGATGGTGGTGGTGGTGATGAAGATGATGATGATGGCGATGGTGATGATGATGATGAGGGTGAGGATGATGAGGATGGGGATGAGGATGAGGGTGATGAGGATGATGATCATGATGATGGTGAGGATGTGGATGAGGGTGAGGATGATGAGGATGATGATCATGATGGTGGTGGTGATGATGATGAAGATGTTGATGATGAGGGTGATGAGAATGATGATTGTGATGATGAATATGTTGACGATGATGACGATGATGAATATAATGGTTTACCATGATGATGATGAGGATGAGGATGAGGGTGAGGATGATGAGGATGCTGCTGTTGATGATGGTGGTGGTGGTGGTGGTGGTGGTGTTGAAGATGATGATGATGGTGGTGGTGGTGGTGGTGTTGAAGATGATGATGATGATGATGATGATGGTGGTGGTGGTGGTTGTGATGAAGATGATGATGATGGCGATGATGAAGATGATGATGAGGGTGAGGATGATGAGGATGAGGATGAGGATGAGGGTGATGATGATGATTATGAAACTTGTGCAATTTATCAAAACAAACATAGGACCATGAAAATCTTATTTTCGTTCATCAATACAACATTATCAAGGAATATCATTAAACTAGTTAGGTATTTCATTTTCCATGGATTCTGGATGATTACTTTTGCATTATGACAGGTGGAAAATGGACATATGAAAGAGGTAAATGACAAACTAGGGTCTTACATACCAGGGTTTATATCTTCAACGATATTATGAGAGTGAATTCATGACCATCTATTGGTTAGCATATTTTAACAAACTAGGGTATATTTGTTACATATATTTGACCATATGTATATGAAGGCCCAATGAATTTTATTACACTTTAGTTATGCATTCCTTGACATTCAATCGAACTGCATAGATGCTCATGTACGTATAGTTTGATGAAATACAGTAGCATTGATGAAATGTGTAGTATCTATTGGACTTCCTCTTACTGTCAGAAAATGTCATAGGATTACATTGATGGTATGCATAGCATGTTACTATTATGACAGAGGTTTTTTCCTTGCATCATATTTTCCTTGCAACCATAATCATGATCAATGGGTATGAACCCTTGGAGTTGACAAAAAACGCAATTTTAAATTAGATATCAAATTAGCATGCATGTGCTAAGTTCATTGAACTGTTAAAAGATATTATTAGTTTTTTCCATTAAGATAATGTTTTCATAACACAATGGTGAGATGTTAATTGATCAATGCAATAAATGTAAGAGAATAAATATTGCTTGAAATGTAATTTTATAAATTTCAATAGCATAATTTATCAATTTGTGGAAGAGATGAATCATCACAAGCACAAGTCGAAACTCAAGAGAAAATATGGAATATATTGATATTCAAATGTTTGTAATACAAAATATGGGAAAGTAGTCGGCCCTCAAATGGCCTGTCAATGTACATGTATCCCTAAGTACAACAATGTGTACATGTATGTCAAAATACATCTATCCAAGACTATGCAACATCAAAAATCAATCTTTCTCTTGTTTTTCCCCGACTTTCCTCTATCGACCATCTCCCTAGGATCGCTTGGCATCTCAGAATCTGCAAAACAAATCATTATTTTTATCAAATAATTGCACTAATACCCTACCATCAACAAACTTAAAAAATTAACTTATGGCCAAATTATTTATGACAAACACTCACCAAGTCCTCATGGGGTATAGATGTGAGCGGTGTGCTCATGGAAGGCATCTCTATAGTTGTGCTCTGCAAATAAAAGATCATATCCAATTAATTAAACAATTCAACATTGATCAACATGTTTGGGTAAATTGAATAAAAAAAATTGGTCATAAATGAACATCTCACCACAAGAGGAGACCCGGTCAAAACCATGGATTGAGCAGAGGGGCCAGGCACTTCTGTCGCTAATGACTACAATCACCAAATGGAGAAATAGTTAGACATGCATGAATAAACAATATAGTAACATGGTTAAATGCTATGCATTGTGATTGTCCAAATAGTTACCTTCGTATGACTCGTAGCTATTGTAGATGCAACACTGACTGCAGCATCGATGACCTTTGTTAGGTCAGGGGTAGATGGATCTCTCGTGTGTCTGCTATAGAGGACATCCACAGTCTTTCCAGGAGTGGAGCCTCTCTTGTACACTTGTCCCTTTTGCACGTTGGGACTATGGGGAGATCGAACTGCTGATAGTCTCGAACGTATATCCGCTGGTGGTTACAATCACCAATATTGACATAGTTAGAAATGCATTGGTCAATGGAATAGAATGTATTAACAAACTGAAAATGATGAAATACATACCGATGTACTATATACGTCAATCAATTCTAAGAAACGGTATGTTGTCCATTGTGTCTCCGTGGGCACGCTCTCAATTGTATTCCCTTCAGGGGGGAGCTCATTAGATGAAATCATTTCCATCTAATGGGGATCTGCAACCTACAATTTAGAAAATTGTAAATATTAGATCGTGTAGCATTAATTAAGTAACATGTGATAAAAAAATAACATGTATTGAAATAATGTCATGTTGAAATGGTTACCTCAACATGAGATGTTGTCGCTGAAGATATGACAACATCTTGTAACTTAGAAGGTTCTACTGCATGAGCCTCTTGGCTCTCATGCCCTTCTTGTGGCAACTACAAGTTTTAAGATCATTAAAAATATTAGCAATCTATATATGTGTATAGTAAGGAAAAATAATTTACAAATGACACTAAATTGTTAACTGGATCTACTCATGTATTAAAATAATGTCATGTTGAAATATTTACCTCATTGTGAGTTGTTGTCACTGAAAGTATGGAAACATCATCATAATCATCACGCGGTGTGTTGATGTATATGTAACTTGGGAATGTATTTCATATATATTTATTGTACCCTTATAAGAGATGTGTTATTCCTCTATAAGGAAGTGTCGTGATGTGTATTGACAAGTGTCGCAAGTGTGTGTAGTTGCCTATGCGTTATTAGACCACCATGTAAGGGGTTGGCCCTGAAATATATTTTATATTGTGGATGTACATAGATAGACAAGTCGGCCCCATAGTGTAACTGGGCAAACATGTTAAGTATAAATAGAGATCGGGAGATCTCTATTTGGATCACTCGGAAACTCATACTTCTCTCACTCAGAAAGTGGTGCACTAGTGAGGAGGAGGATCATCTGCTACTAGGAGGCTATCTCAGTGTATTTTGGTTGTACTTTGGTTGAGCCATTTCTCTCTCTATCTCTAAGGAAGTTGTGGGGTTTTTCACCTTAGGGTTTTCCCCACGAAAATTCTATGTCTCTTGTCTCTCATGATTTTGATTCTTGTGATGCTTGACATGCTTGATATGATTGTTATGCATTGATATACTGTACATGGTATTATCTCAGTAAAGATCCTAGAGTATATCGAATTAATACTCAAAATTTAACATGGTATCAGAGCTAACTTGAGAAGAAGACATTGTGCAATGACAGAAACTAGGGTTTCTTGTTTATTGGGTTTCTCTCCACAGATTTTGGAAAAGCAGTATAGTAGATTGACTCTACTCATCAAGGACAATCTATCTATCCAATCAGAATTCAATTCTGAGCATTTTAAGATTTGGCCCTAAAAATTAGGGTTTCCACAAAAATAGGAATTTCTGAAATCTGAAGACATAGCTGGAAGCTCCTTGCAAAAAATGAAGTTTAGAGCTTTGGATCAAGATTTTTAGCTAGGTAGATCTTCGGGAAACTCAAACCATAATTCAGAGCTCTCCTTAGTGAATCCAGGAAGACAGAAAGGCAGTTTTGAAGGGTGTAGCTTTGCAGATCTCAATTTCTGAATACACTAGGTTGATCAGCTCATCAAGGCGCATCTTTCTACCCTTTCAGAAAGTTGAAATTCACATTTTGAATTTTTAGAGTTTTTTCGACAAACCCTAATCCGAGACCAAATCGAGTTTTCAATAATTCAAGTGGTAAGACCTAAATCTTTTCTATTTCCATTTGAAGTACTCTTTAAAATGTCTCACCACACCAAGCTTGAGGATAAGCTTGAAGGGGCTATAACTTCATAGCCTAGAAGTATAGGATTGGGTTAATCCTGGAAGAGAATGAGTTGGACTCATATATAAAAGAAGACATCCCTATCCCAGAGGATGAAGAAGCTAGGATATTGCATAAGAAGAAATTGGTCAAGGCAAAGAGAATCATTGTTGATTCTATCAAAGACCATCTCATTCCCCATGTGTCATCTCTGAAGACACCCAAAGAGATGTTTGACTCCCTGACCAAGCTATTTGAAGGGAAGAACATAAATCGGAAGATGACCCTGTGGAATCAATTGAAAGGGGTCAAGATGTCAAATGGAGAAACCATTCAATCCTATTTCTCTAAGGTCTCTCTGATCAAGGAACAACTTGAAGCTATAGATGAAATGGTGGAGAATGGTGAAATTGTTATGACGACTTTGAATGGCCTTCCTAGGTCATGGGACTCCTTTATTCAAGGAATCTATGCAAGAAAGAAATTGATCTCTTTCAGTAAATTGTGGGAGGAATGCTTTCAAGAAGAAGCTAGGCTTGTAGCGCGTGAAGAAAAGATGGGAGATGAAGATCAAGCTCTCGCAGCCCACACCAAAAGAAGCAAGTCCCAGAAGGAGCACTCTCACTACAAGAGATCCTATCACAACCAACAAAAGAATAAGAAGGATATAAGATGTTTAACATGCATTGAGAAGGGTCACTTTCCTTCAGAATGTCCTAAGAACAAAAGGGATAACATCAACTCCAGCAAGAAGAAGAAGGGCAACAAAAGAAAGTTCCATGCTCATGCTGCTGAAGATGATGAACCTCCAAAGAAGAAGGCTAGGGCAGAAAGTGATGATGACTCATCGAGTGAAAAAGAGTATGTTCTAATCTCTGCTGTCACAGGTACTATCTCACATGGTTGTAATGATTGGTTAATTGACAGTGGGGCTTCCAAACACATGACTGGGTTTAAGGAATCTTTTATAAACCTATATGAACATGAATCACCCCATAAGGTGAAACTTGGGGATGATTAGCAATACCCAATCAAAGGAAGTGGCGAAGCCTCCTATAACCTAGATTCTGGAAAATCTTTGAAGATGAAAGAAGTCCTTTATGTACCTGGGCTCAGGAAGAATCTTCTCTCCATCTCTACATTGGATGCAAAAGGCATGAGGGTTTCATTTGTAGATGGCCAAGTCCTAATGTCGCCAAAGGGTAAAACAATTGATGATGCAGTAGTGATTGGAGAGCAAGAGGGAGGATTGTACAAATTAAAGGGACAACCCGAACATGCTATGAAGACAAAGATTCATCCATAGTCATGGATCACATAGAGGTATGTATAATTTTTTTTTGCAAAAGTTAACTAATGAGTTATGCAGGTGATTGAAGAGAACAAGAACACATTGCTGGACATAACTAGCAAATATTATGACCAGGTATGTTTTGTTATATATATCGTATACTTTTTGTATGATTGATAATGATTACTCTTGAAGTTACAAGTTTGAGTAATCTAGGACTTATGCATATTATGTTTCTTACCTTAATTGATGATATGACTAACAAGAAGAGTCATAGGTTTGAGTAATCATGAGTTTAGGTATATTATGTTTATGACTAACCATAAGAATGCTTATTATTTTTGTTTGAAATGATCCTGACTATACATGCTTGAGATTATTGTGTTTTGATAATATTAAGATTATTCTAATACGAAACCTCAAGGATAACACAATGATGATACTAACAAGCATGCATAGGGATCGAGAATGAATATAAGTTCAAGAATAGGTAATCCAGGAAGCAAAGATCAAGAGGGAGCACACTCCAGTGGTTTCTGCAAGGATGCAGATATTCAGAGGGAATTGACCATCTCTCTACATTCCACAATAGAAAGGTGTAAGAAGAAGCTACTTCAGATTAGGAATCCAGCAACTCTTGCAAGGAAGCAAAGACTCAGAGGGAGTCCACCCAACAAACAAATAAAGATAAGTATTTAAATTGTTATTTCTTGTATATTTGATTGTTCAAATAATATGTTCCTTGACTTAGGTTGTGTATTTTGCATATTTGCATTAATGAATAGGATACTACTAATATGCATATGATGGGTAAGTGGCCTATGGCACTGTACAATATTTCATTGCTACTTATCTAGAATGAAACCTCTTTGCTGACATGTTGAGAGTTGTGCACACTCTTAACAATGTTCTGGTAGAGATTGCCAAGCATCTAGAAAAGTTACGGGATATGGATAAATGTTGTATTGAAGCATTGGCTAAAATAATTGCATGACTGTGTGACATATTTCTTTATGTGTAAGAATTTGTTCTGAAAATTATGAGATGTTTCTAATCATGCAATTTAACTTGTTTTGTAGGAAAGACCGTATACCTTCACCTACGAAAGAACGACTACAACATTTGTTCCAGCAACAAAGATATCTATTGAAGATATTGAAGTTCCCAGGATATGGGAAGAATTCCATGATCCATCGATCATGAAGAATGATGTTTGGGATGTAGTCCCAAGACTTGAAGGGAAGTTTGTTATGACTTCCATATGGATCTATCAGATCAAGCATGTTGCAGATGGCAGCATAGAGAAATATAAAGGTGATGAAATAGAAGATACACCAGATGCATGTCAAGACTGCTTTCTTGAATGGTGTAGTTGAAGAGGAAGTATATGTGGAGCAGCCACTTGGTTTCGAAACACATGACAGGGAGTCATATGTGTGCAGATTGAAGAAAGCCTTGTATGGCTTGAATCAAGCTCCCAGAACTTGGTATGGTAGGATGAACAGTTTCCTATCTAGTTTGGGCTTTACCAAGAGTAAAGCAGATTCCAACCTTTACTACAAGGCTGAGGAAGGGAATCCTGTGATTTTACTCTTGTATGTGGATGACTTATTTGTAACAGGAGATGATAGATTGATTGCAGATACAAAGAGGAATCTTGCTACTGACTTCGATATGGACCTGGGGATGATGCACTATTTCCTAGGTATGTAGGTGTGGCAGAGTACAGATGGGATCTTCCTTGGACAAGGGAAGTATACTGTAGATATCCTGAAGAGGTTTGGGATGATGGATTGCAAGGTCGTGGCCACACCTATGGCATCGAATTTGAAGCTTCTTTGTGATGCTTCATCTGAGCTGGTTGATGTATCTATGTATCATCAGATGATTGGGTCCTTGATGTACCTAACGAACACGAGACCAGATATTTGGTTTGCTGTGAACACATTGATTCAGTTCCTGACAGATCCGAGGAGTCTTCATCTAGTTGCTCTAAAGTATGTTCTGAGGTACTTGAAGGGTACAGTGGATTATGGGCTCAAGTATGAAGTGAATCGAAAACTTAACCTACAGGGTTATGTTGATTCAGATTGGGATGGCAGTGCTGCAGATAGGAAGAGCACATTTGGGTGTTGTTTCAGTATGGGATCAAGTGTGATCTCTTGGTTTAGCAAGAAGCAGTCCTACGTAGCACTGAGTACAGCTAAGGCAGAGTATGTTGCAGTATGTTCAGCTAGTTGTGAGGCAGTATGGCTACGGAAGCTACTGTCTGAGTTATTTGATCTCCCATTGGATGCTACTAGTATCTTCTGTGATAACCAGAGTTGTGTGAAGTTGTCTGAGAACCCAGTATTTCATGATAGGTCGAAACACATTGTTAACACCTAAAAAGTGCTCACTAGCTCATTCCCTTACTCACATGACCCATTTGTCCACTTTTCCACCATATGAGCCTCTGAAACCAACAAAAGGTCACCAAAAGACCTTAGTACACCCCTTTTTCCATTAAAAAAGATTATTTTTCCAAAAAAAATCATAAAAAACCCTCAAAAAGGGTCCAAATTCCCAAAAATATTAAAAAGGGAATTAAAATATTATTTTTATTCAAAAAAGGAAAAAGGAGGGAAAAGTACCTAAACCATGTAGGTCAATACCATTTGGTTTCCACAAAACCACAAATGGTATTTCCCACCACCAAAACCTATAAAAAGGTGGTAGGGGCTCCTCATTTCACATCCTTCCATTATCTCATCCTTATGCTGCTGAAATCTCCCCTGAGCACTTTTAGCCATTGAAGCAACCTTGGAGAAAGAGACCTATTGGAGTTTGGAGCTACTCATCTTGGGAGTTGCTCAACATCAACCTTCACCATTGAAGGTAATATCGCAAGCACTTGCTTGCCCCCCACTTTTCAATACAAAAAATTATTTCTTATGTTTCTTGTTCTTGATTTTGAAATGTTTACATTATTTGCTTAGATTCTTGTTTAGATCCATGAAAAGTATTGTTTATTTAGTTTATTGTTTTTATTTCTATTGAAACTGCTACTACTAGTTAGTAGGTGCCCATAGCACTACGCTTGGTTGCAAAACCGAGCCAACAGTTTTTGGCGACTCCGCTTTGGTTTGAACTTTAGATCTCTAGCTTTGCCATTAAATCTTAGTTTTTATGAGTTTTTAACCTTTAGATCCATAGATCTGCCATCTTAGACAGCAGATCCATTGCTGTTCTGAGATTTGGCCCCAAAAAACAGCCCTAAATTTTAAATTTTCGCGTTCGTTTCTCAATTTCCGTGCACGGCTTCCGCCTCGCGGCTTTTTGCCAGACAGTCGCGCGGTCCATCGCGACTTTTCTGCATTTTTCCGCGCGGTCCATCGCGGCCTTTTTCCAGACAGTCGCGCGGTCCATCGCGACTTTTCTGTGTTTTTCCGCGCTGCACACCGCGGCTTCGCGGCCTTTTTCCGCGCTGTCCATCGCGACTGTGCGCCCAAAACCTGCGCGGTCCATCGCGACTGTGCGCCCAAAACCTGAGCGGTCCATCGCGACTGTGCGTCCAAAACCCGCGCGGTCCATCGCGACTGTTCGGCCAAAACCCGCGCGGCCCATCGCGGCTGTTCGTCCAAAACCCGCGCGGCTGAATTTTTTCATTCGGCCATCCCGATTTTGAAAAATATTTTTTACTGTACTTTCTGCCCATAGCACATTTTTTACAGTACTAAATTCTGCATAGTTTACAGATTTGAAAATTTTTTTACTATTTAAAAGTGCATACCTAGAAATCTTTTTAAAAATTTTCAAGAAAGTGAAAGAAAGACTCATTTTGCATTCTTTATCTAGATTCAAATTTTTTCTTGTTTACTTCTTTAGAATCTTGCCCTTAGAAATTTTTTATTGAAACGAAGAAATCCATTTATTTCTTTTAAAAAGGAGTTTATTATTTGCTTTCATAAATCCAAGAAATCCTTTATTTTTTGAGTTATTTTTTGAAAAGCACATTAATTCCTTTTAGTGAAAAAAGTCTTAAATATTTGCTTTGTATTTTCGAAAAGTCCTTTATTTTTTGAAAATTTCCCTTAAAGCATTTAATTTTTTCAAGTTCAGTTTACAACACCTCACGTGCACTCACACGATCACTTAATTGAACTAAGACTTAAAACTTACCCTAATTTGAACACACTCTTAACCCCACTTGGGGAACACGAAAAGAATTCTTGTAGCTAGGTAGTATTGGGGGGATAGGTGTTCCAATAACACCCCTCAGTTCATACATCTGAGACATAGAAGTTGTCCAATTAGGGAGCTAAAATCTCTTAGTACTTTTTGGCGCGGTCACAACCGGTTTGTGGGAAGGCCTCTCCCCTAGGAGGGTTGAAGTCGCGAGGATGGTTCCGGAAGCCTGAGTGGGATACCGAAACCCATTCAGTAACCGAAGGGCTACCATTCGCAGTTCTTGGGATATCCCTGTATTGGGATATTGCGATCAAAGGACCAAACGGCAGATTTACCTTTTCTCGACGCGTCATGAACGGAGTATCCTAGTAGCCTGTCTTTTTAGGATTGATTACCCGGTGTCCCTCCCGGTAGGGGGATATCTAGCCGTTGTCTCTACATTCATATTGTCTGACTTGGATTTCATCACCTTGCAGGGGATATCGTCTGTTTGAGTCACAATACTTTTAGATTAGGTGTTTGCATGATCTTTACCACCTTTTGAGTCTAGTTACACCTATTTTTTCTAGGAGCCGCTTGCATGTTGGTATTCTGACCGGTTGTTGCATTCCTCCACTTATTGTAGCACAGCTGCTAGAATAAGTGCATTTTTTGAGGATTGATTTTTTGGCCTGTGAGCCTTCTTTTTTCACTCCCCTTTTTTTGCACCCTTGGTTGCATTAGGGTTTTGAGTCTTTTACATATATATCACCACCTGATAATTAAAACAATTTTTAAATAAAAAACATATTCTCACCATTGAGAATTCTAGACGTTCTCGTCGTCTACGGGGCGAACTCCCAGAGTTTAGTCCACTTGGCTCTCCATGTCACGGACGCAGAGCATTATCCCTTGATTCGACACATCGTCGATCATCTAGACCGTCATCCGATTCTGACATACCCCACTTCACCTTTGATTTGGAGGTAGAATCCGAAAACCACACAGAGTTACCACCAACCACAATTATGTCTGGAACACCAGATGATCCACAATTTACATTAACCATAGGTCAGACATCCGCAAACCCTTCTGCGGGAGTACCATCCATGGCAACATCCACCCCCTTGGGTATGCCCAATATGGGTACCACTCCACATTCAGGAATTCCTAGCACAGGACCACCACCTGTCATGGGCATGCCCAACATGGGGGTCATACCCCCTTCGGTTTCCACAAACCCTATCCCAGGAATCCCTAGTGCGATTCCTAACCCAAGTGTAACTCCTGTTGCACTTGGGAGTGCGATCCCAGGAATCCCTAGTACGATTCCTAACCCAAGTGTAACTCATGTTGCACTTGGTAGTGCTATACCAGGCATCCCTAGCGCGATTCCTAACCCAAGTGTAACCCAAGTTGCACTTGGAAGTGCTAACCCATATCAGGCCACACCTTTTGGAGGGCACATACCCTCCATACCTAGCATACCTATAGGCGCTACTGGACCCCTACACCATACCACAATGGCTAGGCAGGTCCCGGTTCCGGTCACCACATCCGCCAGTCTACCATACATGGCAAGTCTCAACCTGCCAGATTTAGCTAGGCTCACAAATGACCCCATCAGGCATGATCCTACTTGGCCCCATATGCCCACTAAGCTTCCCTCTGACATCCCTAAGTTTGAGGGAAAGGCCGGAGAAGACCCCCAGAATCACATCATGTCCTTCCATTTATGGTGTTCCTCCAACTCCATAGTGGATGACTCAATCCGCCTACGGCTTTTACAACGCACCTTCACTGGCTCCGCAGCCAAATGGTACATCGAGCAACCCCATGGGACGCATTCCACATTTACCTCCCTTGCCTCGACCTTTTTACAATTCTTCCAGTTACATGTCCGTTACGATGCGGGCGTCGAGATCCTACTGTCTTGCAAACAGAACACGGCCACGCATATCACTGACCATATCCATGATTGGCGTCGGCGCCGAAGCCTATGTAAGATCAAATTAGACGACCGAATCTTTTTAGACTGGTTCCTTAAATCCCTCCTTCCTCTCATTGCGAAGGATGTAGCATCTGAAAGACCCCAGTCTGAGGAAGAGGCCATCCTCAAGGCCCAACAGTTTGATCTCATCTACGCCCAATCGGGTTACTTATACACGATCATACCGGACGCCCCACGAGGTGACTCTGCACGCGGTGACACACCGGGGGCATCACATGCCGCTGATGGCATTATTGGCCAAATTAAACCGCAAGCAAAACCTTTCAGTATGGTGAGCACCATGCCCGCCCCAGACCTTTCTAGGGCTACATCTAGTTCCGGAGCGACGACTTCCTATGCTCCAACAAACCAGACCCATCACGTTCATGGACCCTCTTGTCCACAACATTGTTATGGCCAAGCGCCATCAGCATATGTACCTCCTACATACTATGCTCAACCTACGGTACAGACCCCCATGCAGTTCCCACAACAGCCCATGCATTACCCACAACCGGTTGCACCAGCTAACCTCACACCTCCACTAGCTCAGGGGTACCAACAACCCCAACAGGCAACTGGACCACCTCCACCTCCACCTGCATACTATCTACCGCAACCTGCTCCCGCACCTGCGGCTCCCCAAAATCCCCCCAATGCTCAAGGGCACGTGTACGCACAACAACATCAGCCCCAATACCAAAACAACCAGCGCAACCAAGGTGCGCAACAGAACCGTGGTAGAGGTCATAACCATAGTAATAACCAACAACATCAGCAAGGTCCTCCACCTCCCAATCCTCCGCAAAATAACAATGCTGCTCCTCCCAACCGCAATCCGGATCAGAATCCTAAGCAGCCTAGAAATAATAACATCAGAACAAACCACCCTTGTTCTATTTGCGGGGTCTATGGTCATTACACGCATTCTTGCCCACATTTGGAGCGAGCTCGGCAACTCTGGACCAACGATGCCCATCGTCAAGGGCAAGCGGTTCCTCAGCCACCACCCAACCCTCCACCACCTCAACATCAACCTTTGGTGCTGCAAAACCCCTTTCCAAACCAGGGTGTAGTGAACACTCAGCCGTTAGCCCCCCCTCAGCGAAACGTGCCACCACAGCAGATCACTTATGCAGCCCCTGATCAACCCATGTTCGATTCAGGTACTCACCATTTGTTGATGATGTCGACTGCCGATGCTAACCTCCAAACTCGTTGGAACCAATATGGCTCCACCTATGAAGCCCCTCCCGCCGACAAGAACACTAACGTTAATCCCACAGATCAAACGTTACGTATACCTCCGGCTTCACTTGATGGCGCTTCCAAAGCACCTCGCTTCCCACTTTGTCGCATCAACAATAATCCCAATGCTCGCGCTGCGTCGAATTACAACATCCTAGACGACTTAGCCCAGTATCCTGCAGCCCTGTCTGCTTTAGAAGTTTTGCAAAACTGTCCTTCGCAGCGCAAAACTTTGCTCTCTGCCATTGGCGCCATTGACCCCAATGATTCACAGTTGATCGCATTCGATTCAGACCAGTCTGAACCCCGCCTGCCTTCCTCTTTAGCATTCCAAGTTTCCGTTTCTGTTCGGAATCTTGTCATCCATCGCTGCATTATTGATGAAGGGGCCTCCACATGCGTCATGTCCACATTTGTTTGGCAGAAGTTGGGATCCCCTACTCTCCAGCAGTCCACCACTGCATTACGAGCTTATGACGGCCGTTCGGCTCAACCCCTAGGTCTGTTAGCCAATGTCCCTGTCCAGCTGGCGGGTAAAACCGTGCTTATTGACATTGAGGTCATCAATGCCCCACTAGACTATAACCTTTTACTTGGTCGCAACTACATGTACGCCATGAAAGCGGTTGCCTCATCCGTTTTTCGTACCATGATGTTCCCCCATGAGGGACGCGTGGTCAAGGTCGACCAACTCACCTATTACGATCCCAAGGCCCCTACCACACCTGAAAATGGTCTCACCATGGTTGAACAACCTGTTTGTGGTGCAACTACCTCATTCATTTCCTCAGTAGAACCCAGACTTTACTCCGAGGCGTCGATAACCTCTACATTCCAGGCCATTCCACCACCGTCACCGGAGACCCAGGTCGCTAACCTCTGCACTCTTTCACAAACACCCGGTAATCAACCCTCCTTGTTACCCAAACCACCATTGGTCCCTAGTCACATCGGTGTTACACCTATCCACACAATCCCCTTTCTATTTCCTCCTTCGGGTGTAGTAAGCGCCCCGTTTATGGCTACCCTTAGTCTCCCCGGGTTAACATTAAGATTACCCGTGTGGTATATTACGCCTCCCGTTCCTCCACCGACACCAAATGTCATCCTACAACCGGTGCAACCCATTGTTACTTCTACCCAACCACCTCCCGGTATCACGACTCCTTCGTCGTCGACGAATCCCCCTCCATTCGTCAGGCCCACTGGGGGCAGAGGCCCACAACCATACACTACGGTTCCCCCACCCAAGGCAGTTAAACCTCCCCCCATATTTCGTGCTCCTCCAAAATGCTCGCTGTGTGATGAGTTAGGCCATCCAACCCATCAGTGCCCACAGTTACCTGCATTGCAGGAACACATGCAAATGTTGGACGACGACCCCAACATCCCGGTGGTCAAACTAGATCCAAACCCTATGCCTCGTGATAAATCACTGCGTACCAACCACCCATGTGCGATATGCGGTATTTATGGCCACTACTCGCATAACTGTCCTGACATCCCAGACTACAGAGCAGCTCTCTACGAGATGAACAATTTGGACCTAGAGACGGCACCCTCTACTATCGAGGAGATCTACCCTCCCGCATCATCCTCATCCGGAGAGATTAACACCATCTATATGATCTCTTCGACTACCACTACCTCATCACTCGATTTGACCACTCAAAGGTCCCGCAATGATGAAGAGGTTCTCGAGACTCCTACTACCTTTGATTATCCCGGGGAAGACATGCACCATCGTCCATACTTCCTCCTGGAAGAGACTTCATCCACCACCGCTACCCAATCCGCGGTTGAGTCCAAGGATTTCCTTCCTACTAAAATCGACTGGTTAACGGATCCCATGGCCGATATTTCTCCCGTCATCCACATTGACATCTCTGACCCACTTGGTGCCCTTCATACCATCACATTAGGAACCTCCCACAGTGAGCATGAGATCGGAGAATACCAACAACTGTTCCAAGAATTCACTGATGTCTTTACTTGGTCAGATACCGAAATGCCTGGCCTTGACCCCGCCATTTATATGATCTCCACTGGATACCCCTCTGTCCGGTCGGCCCCTTCCATTGATCCCTTTGACACACAGGTTGAACCCTTTCAAATCAACCAGGAAACCACATGTCCACAACATGGGGGCATGCCCAAAACCTTGCCTACTCATCATCACCGTGATCCTCGTCGGAGATACTGGGGGAATCCACCCCACAAAGGGAATCCCCCATCATCATATCATCACTTCAGTATGCCACCACGACCCACAGCCTCATGGTATAACACCCCGCCAGTAGTTGCTCAATGCCCTATTGATCTCTCTATGAGACAACATCTGCACCACATTGACACCTCTGAGTTAGGGGGCATAATAGATTACCTCGACCCCGGGATAGGGGGCATGATCAATCATTTTGAACCTTCCCCATCATCTCTATCTCAACACCTCAATGAGCCCATCGTTCAAACCAACACATATGTGATCCACAATCACAAACCCCATGCACATAGCATGGGGGCAGGTCATTAACCCTGCTCACGTTTTCATATTCGTGATCTCAACCATTTTTGAGGTCATGTGTCACTTGTATATTTCAGTTGATTTGATACACCTAGTATTTTTTCCCCACGGGTCATCATTTCTCCCCACCACTACATCCTTCGCTTGGTGGGATCACCTTTATTTGTAGCCATTTTTTAACCTAGTTCTTTCCTTTAACCATTCCGGAGTCCTTATGACCTCCGTTTTTTGCACCATTTGCACTGCCGGATTCATATTTCCGTGCCCGTGATGATGCTTGAGATCATTTCTCGCTCTCACCTTTAGATTTTCCGGGCATCTTTTCCACGCCCCCTCGTCACCTCGGTTTGCGTGCCACATCGGTCGTTCTCCGTTTTCGATGTGCCTTATATCGCCGGATTCAGTTTTCCGCGCTCGTGATGATGCTAGAGATCATTTCTCACTCTCACCTTTATATTTTTCGGGCATCTTTTCCATGCCCCCCTCGTCACCTCGGTTAGCGTGCCACATCGGCCGTTCTCCGTTTTCGACTTGCCTTATATCGCCGGATTCAGTTTTCCGCGCTCGTGATGATGCTAGAGATCATTTCTTGCTCTCACCTTTATATTTTTCGGGCATCTTTTCCACGCCCCCCTCGTCACCTCGGTTAGCGTGCCACATCGGCCGTTCTCCGTTTTCGACAATCCTTATGTCATCGGATCCAGTTTTCCGCACAGATGACGGTGCTTGAAACCTTTTCTCTCCCTCATCAATCAATTTTTTGTTCGGTATAATTTTATCCCTTTTTCGGGTCGAGCAACCCCTTTTACGAAAAAGGCACTTAGGGAGTTTCTGTTAAGCTCTTTTCTGACTCCTAAAACAATGAAAAGATCGCCGAGCAATCTTGCTTCCTTTCATGCTCGATAAACGTATCTGAAAGGGCATCTACCTGGTATAAGTTTACCCCTTTTCCGGACCTTGTAGACTAATTACGAAAAAGGTATACTCTAGTCACATCGGCTAGAAGAGTTCTCCATCCGCATCATTTTATGCTTTTTCGGGCCTTGGAGACTAAACTTACGAAAAAGAAACACCAATAGAGTCCACTTACCGTTTTCAGACTCTCTAAACATGAAAGCAACCATGAGCATGCGCCGTCCTAGGCTCACAAAATCCACAGGACCGTACCATTTCAGAGCATACTTTTATCCCTTCTTGGAGCTCATTAAAACCACGAAGAAGGAATCAATGGTGCCTCTTGGCACTACAACACATCACGTCTACTCACATAGCAGCTTCCCCATTTTGGTCGCCTTTGTTCAGAGTATTCTGCAGTATGTCACCTTGAAAATTCCTCGACGGCACCTATCAGCTCGTCCTCCCCCCCCAGAGTAAGTACATACCCTTCAGTCCCTAAAAGATGATCCCCACACCTACAAGTCAGTCCCCTACGCTGCCAGGTCAACCATGTCATCATGCTCTGAACAAAGGAAGTTTGAGTCTACCCATTTTTTGACCCAGTTATTTCCCATCCCCACAACTATGTCAGTCCTACCAGCAGTACTACATCACTTCAGTTCTACACCTCGAGCTCCTATCAAGGAAACATCATTGCCTTGTTAGTTGCTGGTCTCCCTCTGTCGACGACAACCACATTGATTCCAGAGGATAGGCCTAGAGGTCCCTGTGTCTTGGACTCATTACCATTTATAATGAGTGCCTACGGATCATTTCGAGAGGAATCCTCAGTGCCTCTCCAAATGGTTGTTTCTCACATGCTCGACTTCAACACCTTGATCGCATCGTTGAGACTCGCACAGGGTATTGGTCCGTTCAGTTATTAGTCGAAGACCCCGGATACCACCTGACTCCTCCACATTTGAGAGTCTACCTATGGATACAACCAGTTACATTTTTTCTATAGATATCCGGGTTGCGTATGGCGACAGTATTCAGATGTACCCGAGTTTTATACTCCCTCGAGTATACAGATACAAATACTTCCCAAAGATGGCTCACAGTCATTGAGTCCATACGGATGTTGGACACCTTCAGTTTCAGCAGTTCAACAGTTATTCCAGTATATCAGTTATTGAGATCAGCCATGATCATGAGTATATCCCACAATAATGTCCCCTCTGGACCATTATGATGTACTAGTATATTTCTTTACATATTAGATCCCCCTTCTTGGGACTAATTGTTTTGTATATGTCTTGATACGAGCATGGGAATGCCCGCCTCATCCTTTATCAGAGATTATACCTCATTCATATTGAGGCCATGTAATATTTTTGTTTTTGCAGCTTCCAAGGACCGTGGCTCCCGTCTCCAACCGGTCTCTTCTCTCCACTAAAACCCCAGAAAAAGACAAATGAACTATGATGTCTATCGGCCATACGATGAGCTCCTGCCCTCACACATCAGGGGGCAATCTGTTAACACCTAAAAAGTGCTCACTAGCTCATTCCCTTACTCACATGACCCATTTGTCCACTTTTCCACCATATGAGCCTCTGAAACCAACAAAAGGTCACCAAAAGACCTTAGTACACCCCTTTTTCCATTAAAAAAGATTATTTTTCCAAAAAAAATCATAAAAAACCCTCAAAAAGGGTCCAAATTCCCAAAAATATTAAAAAGGGAATTAAAATATTATTTTTATTCAAAAAAGGAAAAAGGAGGGAAAAGTACCTAAACCATGTAGGTCAATACCATTTGGTTTCCACAAAACCACAAATGGTATTTCCCACCACCAAAACCTATAAAAAGGTGGTAGGGGCTCCTCATTTCACATCCTTCCATTATCTCATCCTTATGCTGCTGAAATCTCCCCTGAGCACTTTTAGCCATTGAAGCAACCTTGGAGAAAGAGACCTATTGGAGTTTGGAGCTACTCATCTTGGGAGTTGCTCAACATCAACCTTCACCATTGAAGGTAATATCGCAAGCACTTGCTTGCCCCCCACTTTTCAATACAAAAAATTATTTCTTATGTTTCTTGTTCTTGATTTTGAAATGTTTACATTATTTGCTTAGATTCTTGTTTAGATCCATGAAAAGTATTGTTTATTTAGTTTATTGTTTTTATTTCTATTGAAACTGCTACTACTAGTTAGTAGGTTCCCATAGCACTATGCTTGGTTGCAAAACCGAGCCAACACACATAGAGATCAAATATCACTATATCAGGGATATGGTGCAGAGAGGAGCTATGAAGCTCTTGTATGTTGCGATGGACGAGCAGATTGCAGATGTGCTGACGAAACCACTAGCCAGAGTGAAGTTCGAGTAATTCAGAGAGAGGCTTGGTGTTCTTCAGATTGATGACACTTCGAGGAAGAAGTGATGGACACATTTGTAGAATCCATTCCAAGCATGTTGGAAGGAGGATCCTTCACATGGATGTGGATGTAAGCGCTAGATGATGAGCATCATGATGATGCTCTAGTTACTGCTCTATATATGCATCATGAGGATGCTGGATATGATCAGTTGGATCCTTTATATATGTATGTACGCATCATGTTGGATGCCGGATATGTTCAGTTGGATCATTTATATATGTATGTACGCATCATGTTGGATGCTGGATATGATCAGTTGGATAATTTATATGTATATGTATGTACGCATCATGTTGGATGCTGGATATGATCAGTTGGATCATTTATATATGTATGTATGCATCATGTTGGATGTTGGATATGATCAGTTGGAGCATTTGTATGTATCTTGTATATGCATCATGTTGGATGCTTGGACCATGTATCTATATATGTATCAGGTGGATACATTGTATGATCAAGTAGATCATGTATGTTGATATGTATCATGTATGATCAGGTGGATCATGCATTTGTATTTGTATCAGGTGGATACATTGTATGATTAGGTGGATCATGCATGATGATATGTATCAAGTAGATACTTGGTATGCATTAGGTAGAGGCATTGTATGATTAGGATGATCATGGATGACGATCTTCAGGATGTTTCTCCAGATGATATGCAGCAGGATGTTGCAGTGATGATGATCAGGATGATCATGTGTACATCAGGATGATGTATGGTGAGTATCATGTTGATACTCTATGGCCGTGGATCAGGTTGTCCAGATGAGCATATAATTTGGCCGTGGGAGATTTGCAGATAGTCTTGCAAGGTTTTTCCTATGGCATGGAATTTTGCCATGGGATATCTGGCAAATTCTCTTTCGAGGTTTTGCTCTGGGAGGACATATAATTTGGCCTTGGGAGATCTGCAGATAGTCTTGCAAGGTTTTTCCTATGGCATATAATTTGGCCCTGGGATATCTGGTAGATGCTCTTTTGAGGTTTTGTCCTATGGCATATAATCTATCCTTGGGAGATCCAATAGGTTGGGATGTGTGCCCGTAGTAAGTCTTGGGATGCTCTTGCAAGGTTTTGCCATGACCACATATAATCTGTCCCTGGGAGATCCTATAGGTAGAGCTGTGTGCTCGTAATAGCCTGGGATGCTCTTGCGAGGTTTTGTGGTGACCACATATAATCTGTCCCTAGGAGATCCTATAGGTAGAGCTGTGTGCTCGTACCAGCCTAGGATGCTCTTGCAAGGTTTTGTGGTGAGGTCACATATAATATGGCCCTGGGAGATCCTATAAGTAGAGCTATGTGCTCGTAACAGCATGGGATTCTCTTGTAAGGTTTTGTGACGCACGTGATAAGTCCTGAGGATTCCACAGTATGGCCAGTTATGATGAAGACCTACAGGTGGTGGGCCTACATCTAGTATGTAAAAGGACTGGCTTTGTACAACTTCCTATGACGAGTAGAGTCAGAGATTTGTTGAGATAGCAGCAGCAGTGACGATGATGATGACGATGCATCAATGATGATGATCCTGAGAAGAAGACTTGTCTAGTAGATCTGTGTCGAGAAATACTTTCCTAGTTAAGAGGGAGTGTTGATGTATATGTAACTTCGGAATGTATTTCATCTATGTATTTCATATATATTTATTGTACCCTTATAAGAGATGTGTTATTCCTCTATAAGGAATTGTCATCATGTGTATTGACAAGTGTCGCAAGTGTGTGTACTTGGCGATGGGTTATTAGACCACCATGTGTGGGGTCAGCCCTAAAATATATTTTATATTGTGGATGTACCTAGCTAGACAAGTCGGCCCCATAGTGTAACTAGGCAAATAGGTTAAGTATAAATAGATATCAGGAGATCTCTGTTTGGATCACTCGGAAACTCATACTTCTCTCACTCAGAATGTGGTGCACTAGTGAGGAGGAGGATCATCTGATACTAGGAGACTATCTAAGTGTATTTTGGTTGTACTTTGGTTGAGCCATTGCTCTCTCTATCTCTGAGGAAGTTGTGGGGTTTTTCACCTTAGGGTTTTCCCCACAGAAACTCTCTGTCTCTTGTCTCTCATGCTTTTGATTCTTATGATACTTGACATGCTTGATATGATTGTTATGCATTGATATACTGTACATGTTATTCTCTCAGTAAAGATCCTAGAGTATATTGAATTAATGCTCAAAATTTAACACGGTGCTGGTGCATGAGCCTCTGGACTATGCTCTGCATCATCAGTGTAAAGGTCTTCAACCTCGTTCCCTTCTTGTAGTAACTACAAGTTTTAAAACCATTAAAAATATTAGCAATCTATATATATGTGTATATTAAGGAAAAATAATTTTAAAATGACACTAAATTGTTAACCACTTACTTACCTGTGTGAAATACCCAATAAAGGTATCATATGTTTGGACATGATCAAAGCAAGGATGGCTGCAAACTATGCATGGGTGGGGCTGATGGCTATGCTCATGCTGTGTAGGTACAGTGTCACTACTAGATGGTCCTCGGCCACTGGAAGGTGGTGGCTCTACCCCACCGGGAGGTGGTGGATATACCCCACCGACAGGTGGTGGCTCTACTCCACCCATACATGATGGCTCTGATGGCCCTACCTAGTATGTACCATGAAGATACATGCTATGGCGAACAACCACCTGTGCGAATAGTAGGAATGACTCTTGTTTCTCTGGAACCAACTGATGTGTAGGCGACACATCTGGCCTGGGTAGCTGCCTACGAGGTGGAGCTACTGGGTGATTGGGATCTATGTGCCTCGCATTGGGACGTTGTTGAGGCATCCCCATCCCAACACACTGGTACTCCAAGATATCAAAATAGTTAACATGCTTCCCCATCACAAACTCTCCGTACATCTTTCTCAGAAAATACAAAGGAATTTACCTGTTGTTGTGTGGTGGTGCATCAAACACCATGTACCATCGGTCCATCTAGTTATCTATGAATGGTTGATATTTACACCACTCGATAGAAATGTGGATTTTGTTTGCATTAGGAGCTTCACCATTCCATGGATCTCTAAACAGGGAACATATTTGTTCTTTTGATATTTTCAACTTCTTGACTTCTCTGTAGCTAAGTCCATCCGCATATTGTTGCCTCTTTCTTTCTCTGAATGTGGCAATATCTTGCAAATCACCATTAGACCTACTAAAGGTCTCTATCATTGCATACAAATTGGATGCAAGCATAACATGCCTGTCATCAACAATAGTAATTGAGGCTCAAATTTCTCTGAGCCTCTGAATTTCTCTTTGGATGTCAGAGTGGGCATCCATGGTCGTCACTGCAAACAAAAAATAAAAATAAAAATCATTAGAAACATATACATGTGCTATAATGACATCTCTGAAAAATGAAAAATGTACAAACTTTGTGCAAGAACGAATACATTATAAACATAAATATCATCTCAAGCATACATTACAAACATAAATATCATTTCATATGACCATTGCAGGCATACATTATGGGTCATTGAGGGCATAAGGGTGGATACCATTGAGACATAAAGACCATGATGATGTGGCAAAGATATGTATTTTTATTGGTTAAACTGAGGCAGCATATTGATGGATGGAATGAAGACATGTTGGTAGAATGATGAAGAGATGACTAATGATATGGGGAAAATGTTGTGATGTGCATATGGACAGTGTAAAGTGTATGAATGGAGATATGGCAGCAGAATGATATGACATGAATAATGATGACATAATGAAGATGTGATATGATTGGTGATATTTGATGATGGACAGAATGAAGTTATATTGAATAATGAGTGCTTGATGAGAATGATGAAGTGCTTTGGAAACAAACAAGGGCTTCGGGTTGATGATGTATGTAATCTACAGACTTTAGAAGAGTCTGGAATATCATTTGTAAATATATGGTTGTTGGGGTGTTGGTGTATCCCAGTGAGTTGTAGCTGACAGAATTATCTTGTGAATAGGATTGTCATTGATGACAACATTAATGACAAAGGTGTAAATGGCATGACGACAAGCAAACAAGGTGGCTTGACAAAGACTTGAAAAAGACAAGAGAAAAGAGAAGGTGATGGGAATTGGCACACCTAATGAGCCAAATGACCCATACTGTGGTCATTTGGAGTTGGTCCTAATACCCTAGACAAGGATGACTTGGAGATAACAGGTTACATGAACAAAGAAGCATGAAGTGAACAAAGAAGCTTGAAGTTGACACTTGGCAAGGAGATTGCGAGCATCCCTTATGGCATCTGTGGGCATCCAGAAATGAAGCTGATGGACATGCGGGAATGTGGACAAGGTGACATGTGGGCATCTTGAAGATGCATATGCGGGCATGTTTGTTGAAGTTGCGGGCATCCTGGAGGCATGGAAAATACCCCCATGTGGGAAATTGAAGAAGGTCTAGCTATAGGCATGTTCAAAGGCATAAATATGGCCCTTGTGGGCATGAGTTACAAGCTAGTGTGGGCATGTTGGAAGTAAAATAAAATGGTGATGATGTGGGTATGAAGAACACGTTTAGGTGGGAAAAAGAAAGTCTAAATAAATATATACATGTATATATTTATTATTTATGAGGTGTTTATGGAGAAACAGTAGAAATTAGAGTTTAACCTTTATCTTTGGATTAATTGGGGCTATAGTATGCTTATGTGTTGCTGGTGTACAAACTAAGATGATGATGATATGTATGGACATAATGAATTCATGTTTATTGGGGCTACATACGATGAAAAAAATGTTGATCCAGGGCAGCATGAAACAAGGACATAATGCTTGCTTGGGTTATGACAATTAATGATAATCGGAATGATGTTATAGATAGATATGTTGGGTGAGAATGATGATTGATGTGATAAGTGAGCCATTGTGCCTAACAGGGTGGATGTAAAATTCATTAAAATTTTAAATTTCAAGTTTTGGAATTTGATTTACAAATATTTTTAGGTGACAATGATGATTGATGTGATCAGTGAGCCATTATGTCTAATAGGGTGGATGTAAAATTCATTAAAATTTTAAAATTTTAAGTTTTGGCATTTCATTTAGAAATATTTTTAGATTAGGGAAACATAACAATTTATAAACTTAATGACGAGATGAGGAAACAATTTAGATGTTTATGTTTCCAATCGTCCTTGCAAGATGAATTTGGGATTGTTGAACCTCCAAATATCCTCGGTTGAGCTTCTCCAATGCGTTTTGGGAAGGCGAAATTGCTCGAGCATTCGTATTTGGGTAAAATAGTGGGTAAAATAGTGCGGCGGTCCGCAACGCTGTTTTTTTTTGTTGTTATATTAACCACAACACTCGATCATTTTGGTGATACATAAAATGCAAGCGTTATGTATCACCATAATGCTCGAGTGTTTTGTAATCCTATCCTACATGTTAAATGACATGGTAGGTTCAGAGCCCGCCATTCCTATTTTTACATAGCGCACGAGTGTTGTGCATTTACACAATTCTTGCGCGTTTTGCATTTACCCAATTGCATCTAAAGGGTCCCTCAACCTCGTGCGAGGGCCCATGTATTTTGGCAACCCGAACCTAAAACCATAGCATCCAAGTCATCCACCACATTGGTGGGAAAGGAATTACCCGCCAAAACTTAAAAATTTAAATGGCACGTTTAAATAGCGTGTACGCACACAATAGCGCGTACGCACTAATAGCGTGCACACGCCATTTATTTTATCTTGAATTTATTTTAATTAAGTTTGAAACTTGTCAATGTAATTATATAATTCTATAAATTATATATATTTTTAATAATTAGTAATGTTTTAAATTGAATTCAATTAAATTTATATATAGTTTTTTATTATTAAGAAAATAATATAATTTTATAAATTATAAAAAAATAAAAATATTTAAGTGAATTAAGTTTAGTTTAAGTGGTTTGAAGGAATGACTATTATTCTCTTCAGCTATTTAGTAAAATCGGACCAAACCATATCTCAATCACATATGCATCCATACAAAAATCCTATTGAATGGATGAAGATGATGATGATGAAGATGATGATGATGATGTTGATGATGCAGATGATGACCAAGATGATGATGCTGATGATGAGGAAGAGGGTGATGATGACGATGATGATGATGATGAAGATGATGTCCAAGATGATGATGATGATGATGATGAGGATGAGGATGATGATGATGATGATGATGATGATGATGTGTGTGATAACGATGATGATGATCATCATCATCATATTTGTCATCATCAGCATCATCATCTTCATCGTCGTACTCATCTTCATCATCATCCATCATCTTCATCATCATCATCAACTTCGTCATCATCATCATTATCAATGATGATGATGAAGAAGATGTTGATGATGATAAAGATGATGATGATGATGTTGATGATGATGATGAGGATGATGATGATGTTGATGGTGAAGATGATGGCCAAGATGATGATAATGATGAGGAGGAGGATGGGGATGATGACGAGGAAGTGGGTGATAACGATGATGATGATGATTGAGATGAATATGATGACGAGGATGATGACAATGACGTTGATGATGAGAATGAGGATGATGATGATGATGTTGATGATGACGAAGTTGATTATGAGGATGATGATGAGGATGATGAGGATGATGATCATGATCATATTCATCATCATCCACATCATCATATTCATCTTCATACTCATCTTCATACTCATCCATCATCTTCATCATCATCATCATCATCATCATCATCTTCATCATCATCATCATTATCAATGATGCTGATGAAGAAGATGATGATGACGAAGATGATGATGATGATTTTGATGAGGATGATGACAATTGAAAATGATGATGATGACGATTGAAAATGATGATGATGACGAAGATGATGATGATGATGATGATGATGATGATGACGATGATGATGATTTTGATGATATTGATGATGATGAGGAGGAGGAACAGGGTGATGATGATGACGATGATGATGGAGATGATGATGATGATTATGACGACGATGATGATGATGGAGATGATGATGATGATGATGACGATTGTTAACAACCAAAATTTTCTCACTAGCTCATTTCCTTATTCACATGACCCATTTGTCCACTTTTCCACCATTTGAGCCTCTAAAGCCATCAAAAGGTCACCAAAAGGCCATAATACACCCCTTTTTCCCCTCAAAATGAATATTTTTCCTCAAAAAGCATAAAAAACACTCAAAAAGGGTCCAAAATTCCCAAAATTCCCAAAAATATTAAAAAGGGAATAAAAATATTCAAAATATTCAAAAAAGGAAAAAGGAGGGAAAAGGTACCTAAACCATGTTGGTCAATACCATTGGTTTCCTCAAAACCATAATGGTATTCCCCACCACCAAAAACTATAAAAAGGTGGTAGGGGCTCCTCACTTTCCATCCATCCATCATCCTATCCTCACGCTGTCAAAATCTCTCATGAGACTTTTGGCCATTTTCAGCATCTTGGAGAAGAGACCTTTGGATCTTGGAGCTACTCACCTTGGGAGTTGCTCAACACAAATCCTCACCATTTGAGGTATCTTAATACAAAACATCTATTCTTTTATTTCTTGTTCTTGAATCGTTTTTAAAAATTTATTTGTTATATGCGCATGTTAGTTTAGATTTAGATTTAATTCTTAATCATTTTTGCTTTCAATATTAAAACTGCTATCACATTGTTGATAGGTTCCCATTGCAGAAAGCTTGGTTGCAAAACCAAGCCAACAGTTTTTGGCGACACCGCTGGCTTCGAATTCTTAGATCTTGGTTTTTTCTTTAGATCTTAGTTTTTGTTAGTTTTAATCATTTTAATTCATATATCTTCCATCCTAGACAGCAGATCCATAGTTGTTCTATATCTTGGCCTTTCTATTGCCACTAACAACCCAAAATTTTCATTTTCCGTTTCGTTTTTCGAAGTCTATTTTTCATCTTTTGCCTCGCGGCTTTTCGCTCGACAGTCGCGTGGCTCATCATGACCTCGCGGCTTTTTTTCCACACGGCGCACCGTGGCTTCATGGCCATTTTACGCATTGCACATCGCGGCTTCGAGGCCATTTGCCGCATTGCACATCACGACTGTGTGACCGAAACCCGTGCTGCACATCATGGATTCGCGGATGAAACCCGCACTGCACATTGCAACCGTGCAGCCAAAACCCACATTGCACATTGCAGTTGTTTCCCCAAAACCCACGATGCAATTATTTTGAATTCGGTCGATTTTTTGAAAATATTTTTTGCTATATTTTTTTCCCATTTAGCATATTTTACAACATTAGTTGTTTTGCATTTTACAGCCATACTAAATATTTTTCTATTTGTGTATGCTCCATTAAAAGTCTTTTTAAAAAATTTCAGTAATTTAAAGAAATATTTTCTGCATTTTATTTAGATCAAGGTTTTACTATTTTATGCTCAATAGTTTTCCCAAGCAATTTTCTAAGAGATCCATTTATTTCTTGAAATATTTATGTTATTTGCTTCCCTTCAAATTATTTCAAAGATCCATTATTTTTGAATAGTTTTTTCAAGCATTTACATTTCAAAAACGCCTTTATTTTTTGCAAAATCGGAAGCCTCTTTTCTTTCAATTGTAATCAATTGCCCAAGCGAGGCAAATCAATTTCAGTTTAAATACCACACTTGCACCCACTCTGCCACATAATTTAAACTGAGCCTTAAAATTTACCTTAACTCAACAAACTTTTAACCCCACTTGGAGAGCACTTAAAAGAATCTTGTAGTTAGGTAGAATTGAGAGGATAGGTGTACCAATAACACCTCTCAATTATTTACATTTGAGACATAGTGGTTGTATTTAGGGTCCAAAAATCCCTTATAATTTTGACACAGTTATCAACCAATTTATCGAGAAGGCCTCTCCCTTAGGAGTGTTGAAGTAGCCAGAATGATCCCGGAAGTCTAAGTGGAATATCACAATACATTCAGTAACCGAAGGATACCTTTCAAAGTTCTCGGTGTACACCCAAGAGGGGGTACAACGGCAATAGAGCCAAACTGCAGATTCACCCAACCAAACATGTCATGAACGAGGTATCCTAGTTGCCACTCTTTAGGATTGTTTACCTGGTGTCCCTCCCGGTAGGGGGAGATCTAGCCGTTGATTCAAAAACCTATATTATCTGACTTGGATTTCATCACCTTGCAGAGAATATCGTTTGTTGACTCACAATACTTCTAGTTAGGTGTTTTCATGATACATTACCCACCTTTGGTCTAGTAACACTACTTTTTTCTAGGAACTATCTAACTTTTGGTATTCTAACCAATTTTGTTGCATCCCTCCACTTATTATAGCACAGCTGCTATAATAAGTGCTTTTTGAGGTTGGTTATTTGGCCTAAGAGCCTTTATTTTTTCACTCCCCTCTTGCACTCATTGTTGCATTAGGGTTTCGAGTTTTTTACATCACCACCTTACACTGAAATTGTTAAATATTTCTCACCATTGAGAATTTAAGATGATCTCGTCGTCTTTAGGGTGAACCCCCTCAGTTCGGTATACTTGGCTTTACACGTCATAGACGTAGATCCTTATCCCTTGACTCGACACGTCATCGACCAAACACACAGTCATCCGATTCTGACATGCCTCACTTCACATCTGATTCTGAGGCTGAATCTGAAAACCCTACTGAAATATCACCAACCAAACCCATGGCTGGATCACAATATGACCCACTTTTCACTAGTACTATTGGAGATACATCCACAAACCCTTCTACTACTATGCCACCCATGGTAACAAAAACCCCTTTACGCATGCCTAATATAGGGGCCACTCCACCTTTAGGTATGCCTAACACAGGACTACCTCTTATTATGGGTATGCCCAACATAGGAATCACACCCCCTCTCATTACCACAACCCATATCCCAGGAATTCCTAGCACTATTCCTATCCCCTCTACAAACCATGTTGCACTTGGGAGCGCTGGCCCATCCCATACCACAACGGTTGGAGGACACATACCTTCAATACCTAGCATACCCTTAGGGGCTACTGGACCACTACATAATGCCACCATTAATAGTTATGTCCCAGTCACTACGCCAAACCCATCTGCTAGTTTACCATACATGGCTAGTCTGAACTTACTAGACCTAGCCAAGTTAACCAACGATCCTATCAGGCATAACCCTACATGGCCACCCATGCCTACAAAGATCCCCTCAAACATCCCCAAGTTTGAAGGAAAACCTGGGGAGGATCTCCAAAACCACATAATGTCATTTCACCTATGGTGTTCATCTAACTCCATCGTGGATGACTCCATTAGACTAAGACTGTTGCAACGAACGTTCACTAGCTCTGTAGCCAAGTGGTACATTGAACAACCACATGGGACCCACCATACATTTACATCTCTTGCCTCCACTTTCCTTCAGTTTTTTCAGCTACATGTAAGCTATGATGCAGCAGTCGAAATACTGTTGTCTTGCAGACAAAACACAGCTACCCACATCACTGACCATATCCATGAGTGGCGCAAGCGTCGTAGCCTCTGTAAGATAAAACTGGATGACCGTATATTTTTGGACTGGTTTCATAAATCACTCCTACCTCTCATAGCCAAAGACGTAGCTTCTAAACGACCCCAGTCAGAGGAAGAAGCTATCTTAAAAGCTCAACAATTCGACCTGATTTATGCCCAGTTAGGTTATCTCTACATCATCATACCAGACACCCCACAAGGTGATTCTTCACACAGTGACGCTCTGGGGGCATCACATGCCACTGATGGTATTATCAGCCAAGTCACGACACAAAATAAAGCTTTTAGCATGGTGAGCACCATAAATGACCCAGACCTCTCTAGGCCTACATCTAATTCTAGAGCGACAACTTCGTACGCTCCAACGAATCAGACTCATCACACTCATGGACCCTCTTGTCCACAACATTGCTATGGGAAATCGCCATCGACATATGTACCACCCACATACTATAACCAACCGGCCACCCAGAACCCAATTCATTTACTGGCCAAACCAATGTATTACCCACAGCAAGCTACACCAGCTAATACAACGCTTCCAATAGCTCAGGGTTACCAACAACCCCAGCAAGCAACTGGACCACCTCCATTTCCACCAGCTTATTATCCACTGCAACCTGCTCCCGCACCAGCGGCACCCCAAAATCCTCCCACTACTCAAGGGAAAGTGTACACACAACACAATCAGCCCCAACACCAAAACAACCAACGCAACCATGGTGGACAACAAAACCGCAAAAGAGGACGTAACCGCGGTAACAACCAACAACATAATCAAGGTCCACCACCACCCAATCCTCCAAATAATAACAACACTGCTCCCCGAAACTAGAATCCTGATCATCATCCCAAGTAGCCAAAAAACAATAACCTGAGAACAAACCATCCATGTTCTATATGTGGAGTCTATGGACACTACACTCACAACTACCCCCATTTAGAGAAAGCACGTAAACTTTGGGTTGACGATGCCCAACGCCAGGGCCATGCTGGACAGCCAGCTCCACTTAATCAACCGTAACCCATGATATTGCAAAACCCATTGCCAAACCAGGGAGTAGTAAATGCTCACCCTATGGATCCCCCACAAGGATCTGCTGCACCTCAGCAGCAGATCACCTATGCTGCACCTGATTATCAGCATACATATCCAAGCACACACCATTTATTAATGATGTTATCCAATGACATTAACCTCCAAACTTGCAGGAATCAGTATGGCCCGCCCCAAGAAACTCCTCCCATTGACGCATCCACCTCTCTTCCACTAGATCAACCACTACACATACCAAATATGCCATTGGACAGAGGACCTAAAATCCCTCGCATCCCTTTGCGAAGGATTAACAACAATCCTAATGCTCACGCAACATCCAATTATAACGTCGTGGAAGACCTAGCACAATCCCCCACTGCTATGTCTTCTTTAGAGGTACTGAAAACATGCCCCGCACAACGAAAACTACTACTATCTGCCATTGGAGGAGTAGACCCTGACGATACACACATGATGAATTTTGACTTAGACCAATCCAAACCTCGATTGCCATCAAATTTGTCCTTCCAAGTATCAGTAAACATTTGAAACCTTGTTGTGCATCAATGCACCATCGATGAAGGAGCTTCAACCTGCATTATGTCCACCCTTGTGTGGCAGAAAATTGACTCCCTCGCTTTACAACCATCCACCACGGCATTACGAGCTTACGATGGGCGCTCAGCTCAACCATAAGGCCTTTTAGCGAACATACCCGTAGAACTAGGTAGAAAATTAGTTCTTATCGACATCGAAGTGATCAATGCCCAGCTTGACTACAACCTCCTTCTTGGACGTAGCTATATGTACAAAATGAAAACAGTGGCTTCATCTGTTTTCTGCCTCATGATGTTCCTACATGAAGGACGCATTATCAAGATTGATCAACTCACATATTATGATCCTAACGCCCCCGAAGCCCCTCAAAATGTGCTACCAATGATTGAACAAACTGTTCAAATTGCACCAACATTATTTGTGTCGTCAATTGGTCCTGGAATCTACACCGAGTCACCTATGACTTCCACATTTCCATCGATCCCACCACCTTTACCAAAAACAAAAACATCGGATTTGTGCACCCTGTCGCACACCACACAGAAGCCTTCATCACTACCACAAACACCCACAGTGCCTACTCATATTGGCACAACACCAATTCATACTATCCCGTTCTTGTTCCCATTTTCCAGTGTTCTTAGTTCGCGAGTAATGGCTACACTCAACCTTCCTGGTTTAACATTAGGGATACCTGTATGGTACTTACCTGCTTCGAGCCCCCCACCGACTCCGAATTTTATTTACAACCAGTACAACCTATCCCTACCACCAACCACGCCCCCCCCTCCTGTCACTCATCTACAAAACAGACCACCCCCAATAGTGACTACGGCATCAACACCTAGAAACGCCCCACCTCCCTTACGAAACACAGGGGGCAGAGGCCCACAAACTTATAACACTAGACCCATAACTTGTACCCCCCCAGCAACCCCCAAGGTAGCCAAGAACCCCCCAACTATTCACATTCCCCCTAAGTGCTCGTTGTGTGATGACGTAGGCCATGCCACTCATCAATGTCCACAATTACCTGCACTCCAAGAACACATGAATATGTTGGATGACGACACTGAAATTCCATTGGTAAGACTTGAGCCACCTCCTCAACCTCGCGACAAAATGCTCCGCACTAACCACCCTTGTGTGATATGCGAAATTTATGGCCATTATTCACACCACTGCCCTAATCTCCCAGATTATAGAGCTGCCTTATATGAGATGAGCAATGCCGACTTAGAGATATCTCCTCCCTTCATCGAGGAGATCTACCCTCCGAAATCATCTTCTTCGGAAGAAATCAATACCATCTATATAATTTCAACCACATACAAATCAGAACCCATTGATTTATGGTCTGATTACTTTCGTACTGATGAGCAAATTCTAGAAACACTCACTGCACCGGACTACCCTTGGGATGATATGCATCATCGCTCATACTTCCTCCCTGAGGTGTCTACATCCACCGCAGAAAAACAATTATCAGTCGAATCAAAAGATTTTCTATCAACTAAGGTTGATTGGTTTAAAGACCCCATCCCAGCACCAAATGCTTTTGAAGAGGGGAACATGTCCAACATTTCCCCCATTATACAAATCGACATTTCCACTATACCTGGAAAACCTGAGCTCATCTCGCTAGGCGCATCATGCACTAAAGCGCAAAATCAGGCATATAAGAAACTCTTCCAAGAGTTTCGTGATGTCTTCGCATGGTCTTACACCGAGATGCTTGGCCTCGATCCTAAAATTGTGGATCATCACATCGACACTTGGCCCAATGTGCCTCCTGTCCGACAGAAACAACGACCAATTCACCTGTCCAATCTCCCAGCTATTAAGGCTGAGATTGAGAAACTCCAAAAAGGAGGATTCATATATCCTATTGCCTACACTACCTGGGTTTCAAACCCAGTTCCAGTAAACAAGAAAGTGGGCACCATACGCATTTGTACTGATTTTCAAGACCTTAACCTCACTTGTCCCAAAGACAACTTCCCCACACCTTTCATTGACCAACTAATTGATGAATGTGCGGGACATGAGGTCCTTTCTTTTATGGACGGTTTCTCCAGAAATAACCAAATCAAAATCCATAAAGAAGATCAATACAAGACAGCTTTCACTACCCCATGGGGCACCTTTTCCTATCGTGTCATGCCTTTCGGTCTCAAGAATGCTGGAGCCACTTTCCAATGCGCCATGACTTATTGCTTCCACGATCTACATAGAATCTTAAAAGTTTATCTGGATGACCTCACTGCTCGATCCAAGAAACGATCAGACCATTTAGATGACCTTGGAAAAGTTTTCTTGCGTTGTCGAAAATACAACATCCACTTGAACCCACTCAAGTGTGTCTTTTGCGTTACAGCAGGTCGATTGCTGGGGTTTGTCATTTCAGAAAAAGGCATCACTATAGACCCCTTGAAAGTCCAAGCCATTGTAGACTTACCATCACCCAGTACATTAAGACAACTTCAAAGCCTTCAAGGGAGGTCCAACTTCCTCCGCTGCTTTGTTCCTGACTATGCCACAACGGTCCACGGTTTCCTCCGACTACTACGTCTACATACCTATTTCATATGGGACCAACAAGTAGAATCAGCTTTTGCCGACTTAAAGAAAGCACTTACGAACGCCCCATTGATCTCTCCTCCAGATTTCACAAAAGATTTCACCCTCTATGTTTTGACATCCGAATATGTCGTATCTGGATTTCTTGTCCAAGAAGATACTGCTCGCCAAGAGCATGTCATCTACTATGTGAGCCAGACCTTGTCAGGCCCACCCCTCCGGTACCCACATGAAGAGAAGATGGCCCTCGCCATCATCTTTTCAGGACAAAAGCTGTGACATTACATTATCCTGAGCCACACCACGGTTGTAGCCAATTCCAATCCAATGGTTTACCTCTTGACACGTCGCCTCCTTAAAGGCCACGTAGCTAAATGGGTGATTATCCTGCAAAAATACAACCTAACTTTCAAAACCCCAAAGAGCACCAAGGCCCTAGCACTCGCTCAACTCATCACAGATCTCCCATCCTCTTCATCATCACCCGCTATCCAAACGGACCTAATTGACGACCACATTTTCATCATTTCCTCTGACGACCCATGGTACAACGACATCTTAATCTACCTCCGCACAAAATGTTTTTGACCCAACATCGATCATGATGGACTCCGTCGTATACGACACTACGCCCCTCGATATCTCCTATTACGCGATGTACTTTATCGACGTGGCGTCGATACCATCTTACGACACTGCCTTTCTCATGACGAAGCAGCACAAGTCCTTAATGACTGCCATAGCGGTGCCTGCAGAGGCCATTTCTCTGGCATGGCCACTGCCCAAAAGATCATCCGTGCAGGTTACTATTGGTCCTCATTATTTACTGATTGCATCACCGCAGTCAAACATTGTCAAAACTGCCAACTTTTTCCCCCCAGGGCAAGAACCCCACCCGCCCCCCTTCATCCAGTCGTCACTATCAGACCATTCTGCAAATGGGCTATTGACTTCCTAGATTGCAATCCCATGTCAGCCGACAGTCATAAACACATCATTGTAGCCATAGATTATTTCACCAAGTGGGCGGAAGCCATGACAACTTACAATTGCAAAGCTGACACCATAGCACATTTTTTCCTCAACCATGTTATCGCTCTTTTTGGAGTGCCAAAGCAACTCGTCTCAGACCACGGATCTCACTTTGAAGATGCCGTTTGGAGAGAATTATCAACCCTACTGAAATTTGAACACCATTTCTCCTCGGCCTACTACCCCCAAGGGAATGGCCAAGTCGAAGCGATTAACAAAATTTTGAAGACCATCCTCCAGCGCACTGTTGAAAAACACAAATCAAATTGGCATCACATGCTCTTCCCAGCAATATGGGCATACCGCACGTCAACCAAAACCACCACCGATTTTACCCCTTTCCATCAAGTTCACGGTGTCGAATTTGTCCTCCCTATCGAGTGCCAAATTCCAGCCCTACATATGGACATTGAACTCCTACCGGACACTTCCCCAATTGAGCAACGCTTACTACTTTTGGAGCAAGCCGATGAAGATCGGTGCACAGCCCTCCAAACCATGGAAGCAGCCAAGAACCGATCCAAACTGAGTTACGACAAACATGTCCACCCAAGAAATTTTACTGAAGGGGACCTTGTCCTCGCCTATGATCAAGCTCATGACAAAACCAGAAAAGGAAAGTTTGTGTCCATGTGGAAAGGCCCATACATTATACAAACCTGCCTCAGAAAGGGAACATACATTCTGACCGATTCAGAAGGCAACCCCCTACGCAACACACACAACGGGTTGTACCTCAAGCGATTTCACCCATAGAAAATCTAATGGACACCACCGTCCATTATTGTATAGTCATATTTTGTTTTTCACAAAAAATTCAAAAAACCTAAATATTTGTTTTTCCTGCATGACCACAAATGGATCTTGTTCCACTTTGCTACATTGGTTTTGCTGATGGTGCAAACCGTTGGTCCCCCAATCTCACCTCCGCAACTTGGGTAATATATTCCCCTTCACATGAGTTGATCCACATCGACGGAGTGTGCATACGTGCCACCACCAACAACCAAACTGAATACGATGCCGTGACCGGTCTCCTGGCCGCTGCTCTCCAAATGAGCATAAGTCACCTTAACGTTTTCTTGGACTCACAACTCCTTATTTCCGAGCTCAACAATGATTACCAGGTATGCGATCCCTGTCTTTTCAGAAAATTCCTGCATACTAAACAAATGGTTCGACAATTTGAATCCATTTCATTCACACATGTCCCAAGGAATCTCAACAGTGTAGCAGACCATATGGGAAACAACATTCTTGATTGGCACACCAATCAAACCATTTAGTAAATACAAAATGTGCCTCCACAGGCATAAACAAAAAGTGCATCCATGTGCATAACATGTGCCTCCACGGGCATATACATAAAATTAAAAGGTGCATCCACATGCATAACATGTGCCTCCACGGGTATATACAGAAATTAAAATGTTGCATCCACATGCATAACATGTGCCTCCACGGGCATACAGAAAATCAAACATGCCTCCACGGGCAAACAAATAGACAATAAATGCATCCATGTGCATACACGACTATATACCAAAACATATATATATATATATATCATATAGTCAAACATGTCATAGTTTCCCTCAGCACCCAATATACAATAATACATAAGCCGTACAAAAAGGTACTTCCCCATATGCTCATCAACATTTGGGGGCAGATACATGATCATCTAATCATCATGGTCTCCAAGCTCCTCTGACGCCACCTCCACTGGCTCCGTCGGATCATGCCGATCCCGAACCCGCCTCTCCGCCGGCCCTGCTGGATCATCCTGTAACCGAATCCTCCCCTCCACTAGCCCTGCCGGATCATGCCGAGCCCCATCCCTATACTTAGCTACCACCAATGTTTCTCTAAGTAGGACAGAGCGCCACTCATGAGGCGCATCAAAACAATGCTCGACGATGTCCTGATCCAAATCCCTCCAACCATCCTCTGGAAATCCTGCCAGGATCATGTCTAGCGTCTCTCGTACGCCCTCCATAGCATCATCCTGAGGCCCAGCTCCTCGACCAGAAGGCCCAACTCCTCGAGCATGAGGAGGCGGTACCGCTACAGGAGGCCGGACAACCACCATTTCCCGTCCTTTACGAACCACATGATTGGCCAGTGGTACAGGACCAACATCTGCACAATCACACAAGTGAACCATCATATAGATATATCTAACTATAATCATAACAAAAACATCTAAAAGACACATGATATAGTAGAGAACAAAAAACAAAAACATACCATCTAAACCCCAGGCCTGTCCCTAGGCTCGAGGCATCTCTGAATCTCCTCGATAATCCATACTGGCATATGGATAGTCATCAATCAGCAAGGGGATCTGCTCCTACTGCTCATACATATCCTCTGAAAAGAACCTGGGGATGCCACCACCACCGCGGGGCATCATCTACCCCCACCGCACCATGCATGGCTCACTCACCAATCCGTCTCGAACCGGCACCCGTGGCCGCAAGGTCGGTACCTACTCAAAGAAGAAACAACACAAGAAGAAGGCATAGAAGAACTCTCCCCCCTCCCAACTGACCTTGTCCAGATCTCTCCAGACACCAGCCAAAAACATCTGACCCCACACATAGTAGGTCCCCCTCAGCACAGAATCCACCATCATCGTTTGTCCCCCAGAAAAATGATGTGGCACCGCGGCATCCAACACCCGCAGAACGGAAGCCCCAACAGCCTACATATCCCACTCCCGAAGAGATCTCAGGCTCAAAGCATTGTTCTGCACAATCGCCCCAGGAACACAGAAGGTCTCTAGCAGATCCTCGATATCCAAACCTGCTGGGATCATCAGCACAAGATCCCCTACCTCCCCTAAGCGAGGCAACTCGGTAAGAAAGTATACATCAGTAAGCGTGATCTCTAACCTCTTTCCCCCAACAATAAAAGCACCCTCTACAGGTACCCAGAGACCCACCAATTTGTTCAGTAGTGGTCCTACTGAACGCATCGGTGGAATCTGAGCGAACTTTAGCAGCCCACTCACAGCCAGAGTCTGTTGGACCCCCTGATCGGTCTGAATCCGAATCATCAAGTCCTCCTCCATCTCCCGCTCTTGCCATGACACCAATGGTCTCCTCAACATCATGGCAAAAAACAAAGAAATTTATTTAGAACCCAAAATTTTTTTCAAAAAATTCCATCGAGTATTTTCCATCAAAAGCTGCGATGATCATCGCGGCTTTCATCCATGAACCCACGATGAACATCGCGGGTACTGACCCCACAGTCGCGATGAACATCGAGACTATCAGCCCCCTCGTCGCGATGAACATCACGACTTTCAGCCTGACAGCCGCAATGAACATCGTGACTGTCAGCCCCAAACTCGCGAGGTTCATCGCGGAAAAGGACACGAAACCCGCGATATTCCATATTGGAAGGCCAACATGGAATTTCGTGGCCTTCGAGGGCCCGCCGCTAACCAAAAAAGACATAAATAAAAAGGCTAAGGCGAATAGGGTTACCTGAAACTCACGGAATCGAAAACCAACGATCGAATCTCCCAAAAATCGAGAAAGAGCTCTGATTGCTCTGCCAAACTCACATGTAACAATCACACGTCATATGGGCCCCACACCCTATTTATAGAGATTTGACCATTTTTCAAACAACCATTACGGTATCATATGACATCCGTTCCTCAAACCGTTGGTACCGTTGGAATCAGCATAGCGAGAACTTCATGATAGTCCTTTCCTTTTCCTGTTTTCACCAGGTCCATTTTTTGACCATTTTTTCACGCCCACGTTGCCTCAGTTTGCGTGCCACTTTGGCCATTCTCCGTTTTTGACAAGTCTTATATAGCCGAATTCAGTTTTCCACACTTGTGACGATGCTTGAGATCATTTATCGCTCTCACACCCAGATTTTTTGGGCATTTTTTCCATGCCCCCTCATTGCCTCGGTTTGCGTGCCACATCAACTGTCCTTCATTTTTTACTAGTCTTATATCGCCGGATTCAGTTTTCCACGCTCGTGATGATGCTTGAGATCATTTCTCGCTCTCACCTCCAAATTTTTTGGGCATTTTTCCCATGCCCCCTCATTGCCTCGGTTTGCGTGCCACATTGGTCGTTGCCCCTTTTTTACAATCTTTATGTCACCAAATTCAGTATTCCACACTCATGACGATGCTTGAGACCTTTTCTTGCTCTCATCAATACCTTTTTGTTCGGTATAGTTATACCCCTTTTTCAGGCCGAGCAATCCCTTTTACGAAAAAGGCACTTAGAGAGTTTCTGTTAAGCTCTTTTCTGACTCCTAAAATAATGAAAAGATCGTTGAGAAACCTTGCTTCCTTTCATGCTCGCTAAACATATCTGAAAGGGTGTCTACCTGGTATAAGTTTACCCCTTTTCTGGACCTTCTAAACTAATTGCGAAAAAGGAATACTCTAGTCACATTGGCTAGAAGAGTTCTCCATTTGCATCATTTTATGCTTTTTCGGGCCTTGAAGACTAACTTACAAAAAAGAACACCAATGGAGTCCACTTACCGCTTTCAAACTCTCTAAACATGAAAGCGACCATGAGCAATCACCAACCTGGGCTCGTAAAAACCCACAGGACGGTACTCACAACCACTGCAGAGTCTTCTTATCGTTTTCAGAATCCTTAAAAATGAAAGCACCCATGAGCACGAACAGTCCTGGGCTCACAAAATCCACAGGACAGTACCATTTCATAGCACACTTTTATCCCTTCTTGGAGCTCACTAAAAATACGAAGAAGGACCCAATGGTGCTTCTCGACACCACAACAGATCACGTCTACCCATATGGCAGCTTCCCCATTTTGGTAGCCTTTGTTTAGAGTATTCTGCAGTATGTCACCCTGAGAATCCCTCAATAGCACCCATCAGCTTGACCCCCTAGAATCAATACGTACACTTCAGTCCTTAAAAGCTATGATCCCCACACCTACAAGTCAATTCCCTACACTGCCAAGTCAACCATGCCATCATGCTTTGAACAAAGGAAGTTTGAGTCCACCCACTCTATGACCCTAGTTACTTCCCATCCCCACAAGTATGTCAGTCCTACCATCAGTACTACCACACTTTAGTTCTACACCTCGCAATCCTATCAAGGAAACATCATTGCCTTGTTATTTTCTAGTCTCCCTCTATCAACGACAACCAAATTTATTCCAGAGGATAGACCTAGAGGTCCCTGTGTCATGGACTCATTACCATTTATGATGAGTGCCTATGAATCATTTCAAGAAGAGTCCTCAGTGCCTCTCCAAATGGTTTCTTCTCACATGCTCGACTTCAACACCTTGATCGCATCATTGAGACTCGCACGGGGTATTGGTCCCTTCAGTGATTTGTTGAAGACCCTAGATACCACCTGACTCTTCCACATTTGAGAGTCTACTTATGGAAACAACCAGTTACATTTTATCCGGGTTGCGCATGGCGACAGTATTTCAGATGTACCCCAGTTTTATACTCCCTCGAGTATACCGTTACATATACTCCTCAGAGTTGACTCAGAGTCATTTAGTCCCTACAGATGTTGGACACCTTCAGATTCAGTAGTTCATCAACCCTTATGAGACCTTGGTCACAATGGTTGTCACTTTATTCCAATCTATCAGCTATTGACATCAGTCATGTTATGATCAAGAGTACATCCCAAAATAGTGTTCTATTTGGACCATTATGATGTACCAGCATATTTTTTATGTATTATTCAGGTCCCCCTTCTTGGGACTAATTGTTATGTATATGTCTTGATACGAGCATGGGTATGCCCGCCTCGTCCATTATCAGAGATTATTCCTCATTCATATTGAGTCCATGTAATATTTTTTCTTTTTTGCAGCTTCCAAGGGCCGTGGATCCAGTCTCCAACCAGTCTTTTCTCTTCCCCAAACCCCAGGAAAAACACAAAAGAACTATGATATCTATCGGCCATACGATGAGCTCCTGCCCTCACAAATCAGGGGGCAATCTATTAACACCCAAAAAGTACTCACTAGCTCATTTCCTTATTCACATGACCCAGTTGTCCACTTTTCCACCATTTGAGCCTCTAAATCCATCAAAAGGTCACCAAAAGACCATAATACGCCCCTTTTTCCCCTCAAAATGAATATTTTTCCTCAAAAAGCATAAAAAACCCTCAAAAGGGGTCCAAAATTCCCAAAATTATTAAAAAGGGAATAAAAATATTCAAAATATTCAAAAAATGAAAAAGGAGGGAAAAGGTACCTAAACCATGTTGGTCAATACCATTGGTTTCCTCAAAACCATAATGGTATTCCCCACCACCAAAAACTATAAAAAGGTGGTATGGGCTCCTCACTTTCCATCCATCTATCATCCTATCCTCACACTATCAAAATCTCTCATGAGACTTTTGGCCATTTTCAGCATCTTGGAGAAGAGACCTTTGGAGCTTGGAGCTACTCACCTTGGGAGTTGCTAAACACAAATCCTCACCATTTGAGGTATCTTAATACAAAACATCTATTATTTTATTTCTTGTTCTTGAATCGTTTTTAAAAATTTATTTGTTATATGCACATGTTAGTTTAGATTTAGATTTAATTCCTTATCGTTTTTGCTTTCAATATTGAAACTGCTATCACATTGTTGATAGGTGCCCATTGCACAAAGCTTGGTTGCAAAACCAGGCCAACAATGATGATGATGATGTTGATGATAAAGATGATGACCAAGATGATGATGATGATGAGGATGAGGATGAGGAAGTAGGTGATAACGATGATGATGATCATCATCATCATATTCATCATCAGCAACATCATCATCTTCGTCTTCGTACTCATCTTCATCATCATCATCATTGATAATGATGATGATGACAAAGATGATGATGATGATGTCATCATTGATAATGATGATGATGACGAAGATGATGATGATGATGTCATCATTGATAATGATGATGATGACGAAGACGACGATGATGATGATGATGATGACAAAGATGATGGATGATGATGAAGATGATGATGATGACATTGATGATGATGATGACGATGATGATGATGTTGATGATGAAGATGATGGCCAAGATGATGATAATAATGATGATGAGGATGGGGATGATGACGAGGAAGTGGGTGATAACAATGATGATGATGATAATGGAGATGATGATGATGAAGAGGATGATGATGATGATGATGAAGATTATGATAATGATGTTGATGATGATGAAGATGATTATGATGATGCTGATGGTGATGAGGATGATGATGATGATCGTATTCGTCATCATCAGCATCATCATCTTCATCTTTGTACTCATCTTCATCATCATCCATCATCTTCATCATCAACATCATCATCATCATCTTCATCATCATCATCTTCTTCAAAGATGGTGATGATGATGTTGATGATGATGATGACAATTGAAAATGATGATGACGACGAAGATGATGATGATGATGATGATGATGATGATGATGATGATGACAATGATGACGATGTTGATGATGTTAATGATGATGATGATGAGAAATAGGGTGATGACGACGATGATGATGATGATGATGATGATGATGATGATGATGATGATGATGATGATGATGTTGATTATGAAGATGATGACCAAGATGATGATGAGGAGGAGGAGGATGAGGATGTGGGTAATAACAACAATGATGATCATCATAATCATATTCGTCATCATCAGCATCATCATCTTCATCATCATCCATCCTCTTCATCATCATCCATCCTCTTCATCATCATCATCATTGATGATGATGATGATGATGAAGATGATGATGATGTCATCATTGATAATGATGATGATGACAAAGATGATGATGATGATGTCATCATTGATAATGATGATGATGACGAAGATGATGATGATGATGATGATGATGATGATGACGAAGATGATGGATGATGATGAAGATGATGATGATGATGTTGATGATGATGATGACGACGATGATGATGTTGATGATGAAGATGATGGCCAAGATGATGATGATGATGATGAGGATGGGGATGATGACAAGGAAGTGGGTGATAACGATGATGATGATGATGGATGATGACGAGGATGATGACACTGATGTTGATGATGATGATGAAGATGATGATGATGATGCTGATGATGACGAAGATGATTATGATGATGGTGATGATGATGGTGATGAGGATGATGATGATGATCGTATTCGTCATCATCATCATCATCATCTTCATCTTTGTATTCATCTTCATCATCATCATCATCATCATCATCTTCATCATCATCATCTTCTTCAAAGATGATGATGATGATGTTGATGATGATGATGACGATTGAAAATGATGATGACGACGAAGATGATGATGATGATGATGATGATGATGACGATGTTGATGATGTTGATGATGATGATGATGAGGAATAGGGTGATGAATATGATGAGAAATAGGGTGACGATGATGATGATGATGATGATGATGATGATGATGAGGATGATGGTGATGATCATATTTGTCATCATCAGCATCATCATCTTCATTTTCATACTCATCTTAATCATCATCCATGATCTTCATCATCATCATCATCTTCTTCATCATCATCCATGATCTTCATCATCATCATCATCTTCTTCATCATCATCTTCGTGATCATCACCATTATCAATGATGATGATCAAGAAGATGATGATGACGAAGATGATGATGATGATGTTGATGATGATGACGACGATGATGATGATGTTGATGATGAAGATGATGACCAAGATGATGATGAAGATGATAATGATGATGATGATGATGAGGATGAGGATGAGGATGAGGATGAGGAAGTGGGTGATAACGATGATGATGATGATGGAGATGATGATGATGATGAGGATGATGACGATGATTGATGAGTCCCCATTTTAGGTATCTTATAGTTTCTTTTCCCACCAGAAAACACAAGAGAGGTTGAAAAGATACACTCGTTAGTGGGAAAAGGATTTACCTTAATAATTTAATGAAGTGTTTAAAATATTATTTCTGTTATGTTTTGAAAAGCGTTGCTATGAGCTAATTGCATGTAAAATGAGGTTGGATGAGCAGGTGTAGGTGTACTCAAGGATAATGCGTGAATCAAGTGGAGAACTGGAAGAACATCACCAAACTCGGTGCCTTTTTCATGATCTCTAGAGAACGAACTCCTGTTCAAAAGAGAATCGGCAGTTAGACATTTTTGTTAGGTTAAGAATTAGGATTTTATAAATATGGACCTCTCGGGTAGTAATCAGCCTCTGCTGCTATTGTTGATGTATATGTAACTTCGGAATGTATTTCATATATGTATCATATATATATTTATTGTACCCTTATAAGAGATGTGTTATTCCTCTATAAGGAAGTGTCGTCGTGTGGATTGACAAGTGTCGCAAGTGTGTGTACTTGCCGATGGGTTATTAGACCACCATGTGGGGTCGGCCCTGATTTATATATAATATAATGTGGATGTATCTAAGTAGACAAGTCGGCCCCATTAGGTCACTCGGAAAAAAGGTGAGTATAAATAGAGATAGGAGATCTCTATTTTACTCACTCGGAAAAGTAACTCACTCTCACTCTAAAAAGTGGCGCACTAGTGAGGAGGAGGAGGATCACCTGCTAGGAGACTATCTCAGTGTTATTTGGTTGTATTTTGGTTGAGCCATTGCTCTCTCTATCTCTAAGGAAGTTGTGGGGTTTTTCACCTTAGGGTTTTCCCCACGGAAACTCTGTGTCTCTTGTCTCTATGCTTTTGATTCTTGTGATGCTTGTCATATTACGATTGTCATGCATTGATATACTGTAGATGTTATTCTCTCAACAAAGATCCTATAGTATTATGAATTAATACTCAAAATTTAACATGGTATTAGAGCTAACCTAAGAAGAAGACATTTTGCAGTGACGGAAGCTTGAGATCCTTGTTTATTGGGTTTCTCTCCACAGATTTTTGAAATTCAGTATAGTAGATCGACTCTACTCATCAAGTCTCATCTATCTGTCCAATCAGAATTCAGTTCCGAGCATTTTCAGATTTGGCCCTAAACATTAGGGTTTCCACAAAAATAGGAATTTCTGGAATCTGAAGACACAGCTGGAAGCCCCTTGTAAAAATCGAAGGTTAGAGCTTTGGATCGAGATTTTTGGCTAGGTAGATCTCCGGGAAACTCAAACCCTAATTCAGGGCTCTCCCCAGTGAACCCGGGAGGACAAAAAGGCAATTCTGAAGGGCAAGACTTTGCTGATCTCAAATTCTGAATGCACCAGGATGATAAGCTCATCAAAGTGCATCTTTCTATCCTTTCAGAATTTTGAAATTCACATTTTGAATTTTTAGGGTTTCTCTGACAAACCCTAATCCGGGACCAGATCCAGTTTTCAGCATTTCAAGTGGTAAGACATAAATCTTTTCTATTTCCATTTGAAGTACTCTTTAAGATGTCTCTCCACACCAAGCTTGAGGATAAGCATGAAGGGGCTGATAACTTCCGAGCCTGGAAGTATAGGATTGGGCTAATCCTGGAAGAAAATGAGTTAGACTCATATGTGAAAGAAGACATCCCTATCCCAGAGGATGAAGAGGCCAAGGTATTGCATAAGAATAACTTGGTCAAGGCAAAGAGAATCATTGATGATTCTATCAAAGACTATCTCATACCCCATGTGTCTTTTCTCAAGACACCGAAGGAGATGTTTGAATCCTTGACCAAGCTATTTGAAGGAAAGAACATAAATCGGAAGATGACCCTGCAGAACCAATTGAAAGCAGTAAAGTTTCAGAATGGAGAAACCATTCAATCTTATTTTTCAAGGGTCTCCCAGATCAAGGAACAATTAGAAGCAGTAGATGAAATGGTGGAGAATGGTGAAGTGGTGATGACCACTCTAAATGGCCTACCCAGGTCATGGGATTCCTTTATCCAAGGAATTTGTCCAAGAAAGAAGTTGATCTCCTTCAACAGATTGCGGGAAGAATGCTCTCAAGAAGAAGCTAGACTTATAGCTCATGAGGAAAAGATGGGAGGTGAAGCTCAAGCTCTTGCAGTTCACACCAAAAGAAGCAAAACCAAGAAGGATCACTCTCGCCACAATAGATCCTATCAAAGGAGTAAGAAGGACCTAAGATGCTTCACATGCAATGAGAAGGGTCACTTTGCTTCAGATTGTCCTAAGAACAAAAGGGATAATAACAACAACTCCAGTAAGAAGAAGAAGGGCAGCAAAAGAAGGTTTCATGCTCATGCTGCCGAAGATGATGAACCCCCAAAGAAGAAGGCTAGGGCAGAAAGTGATAGTGATGATGACTCATCAAGTGAAGAAGAGTATGTTCTGATCTCTGCTCTCACAGGTACTATCTCCCATGGTTGTAATGATTGGTTGATTGATAGTGGGGCTTCCAAACACATGACTAGGTTTAAGGAATCTTTTGTGAACCTATCTGAACATGAATCACCCCATAAGGTGAAACTTGGGGATGATTATCAATACCCAATCAAAGGAAGTGGTGAAGCCTCCTACAACCTAGATTCTGGAAAATCTTTGAAGATGAAAGAAGTCCTTTATGTACCTGGACTCAAGAAGAACTTACTCTCCATCTCTGCATTGGATGCAAAAGGTATGAGGGTTGCATTTGTGGATGGCCAAGTCCTAATGTGGCCCAAGGGAAGGAACATAGATGATGCAGTAGTGATTGGAGAACAAGAGGGAGGCTTGTATAAATTGAAGGGACAACCTGAACATGCCATGGTACATGAATCCATGGAGCCAAGTGAACTTTGGCATAGAAGACTTGCTCATATGCACTATAGAGCACATCCAATTGCAAGCAAGGCGGTAGAAGGTCTTCCTGAAATCAAGACCAAACATGAAGGCGTTTGCAAAGGATGTGCAAAAGGTAAGAACATTAAGAAGGCTTTCCCAAGCAGTGAAAGCAAGGCAAAAGACATCCTGGAAATCATCCACTCAGATGTATGTGGCTCTATGTCATCCAATTCCCTAGGTGGGTATGTTTACTATGTATCATTTATTGATGACTTCTCCAGGAAGACTTGGGTATACTTCTTGAAGGGCAAAGATGAGTTGCTTGATAAATTTAAGGAATTCAAAACCTTGATGGAGAATCAAACTGACAAAAAAATAAAAACATTCAGATCCGACAATGGTGGAGAATTCACCTCAAGTGAATTCAGGAAGCTTTGCAGTGATTCAGGGATTAAGAGGGAGTTGACTACTCCATATAATCCTCAACAGAATGGAGTTGCAGAAAGGAAGAACAGAACTATCATGGAAGCAGCAAGGGCAATGCTGCATGACCAGGATCTACCTATGCATCTATGGGAAGAAGCAGCTAGAACAGCTGTATATGTGCAGAACAGAACACCCCACAAGATATTGGACAACAAGACACCAAAAGACGTCTTTTCTGGTAAGAAACCTGAAGTCAGCCATCTCAGAATATTTGGTTGTCCAGTATACACTCATGTCCCAAAGGAAAAGAGGACTAAACTAGATCCTTCAGGAAAGAAGGGTATCTTTGTGGGTTACAGTGAAAGCTCGAAGGCTTACAGAATATACTTTCCAGGGTTCAAGAAGATTGATGTCAACAGGGATGTAACATTTGATGAAAACTCAGCATTCATCAAATCAAGGAAGGCACCTATCGAAGTTTGTGAAGAACCTAAGGAAACTAGATTTCAAGACACTACCATGATAGAAGCAGTTCCAAAAGTTGTTCGTGAGTTTGAAGATCCGCAAGAACCTGTAGATCCACCCCGTGAGGATAATTCTCACAAGAGGAAACCAGCATGGGCTAGAGAGTTCATTCAAGATGCAGAAAGATTTGGCATTCCAGAAGAAGAACACAGAGCAAAGAAGAGAACCAGATCACATAGCAGTTATGTTGCTTTACTCTGTGACATCATGAACAAAGAGCCTTCCGGTTATGAAGAGGCAACATAAAAGAAAGAATGGAAGGATGCTATGGTTGAGGAATACCAATCAATAATGAAGAATGATGTTTGGGATGTTGTCCCAAGACCTAAAGAGAAGTCTGTTGTGACTTCCAAGTGGATCTACAAAATCAAGCATGCTGCAGATGGCAGTGTAGAAAAATACAAAGCAAGATTCGTAGCTCGTGGTTTCTCTCAGAAAGAGGGAATAGATTATGAAGAAACCTTTGCACCTGTAGCCAGGTGTACTTCCATGAAAACTGTACTTGCCCTGGCTGCAGCTATGAAATGGAAAATACACCAGATGGATGTCAAGACTGCCTTCTTGAATGGTGTAGTTGAAGAGGAAGTATATGTGGAACAACCACTCGGCTTTGAAATACATGACAGGGAGTCATATGTGTGCAGATTGAAAAAAGCCTTGTATGGCTTGAAACAAGCTCCCAGAACTTGGTATGGTAGGATGGACAGTCTCCTATCTAGTTTGGGCTTTACTAAGAGTAAAGCGGATTCCAACCTTTACTACAAGGTGAGGAAGGGAATCCTGTGATTCTAGTCCTGTATGTGGATGACTTATTTGTGACAGGAGATGACAGACTGATTGCAGATACTAAGAGGAAGCTTGCTACTGAATTCGATATGAAAGATTTGGGAATGATGCATTATTTCCTAGGTATGGAGGTGTGGCAAAATGCAGGTGGAATCTTCCTTGGTCAAGGGAAGTACACAGTAGATATCCTGAAGAGATTTGGGATGATGGATTGCAAGGCCATGGCCACACCTATGGCATCGAATCTGAAGCTTCTATGTGATGCATCATCTAAGCCAGTTGATGTCTCTATGTATCATCAGATGATTGGGTCCTTGATGTACCTGACGAACAAGAGACCAGACATTTGCTTTACTGTGAACACATTGAGCCAGTTCCTGACGGATCCGAGGAGTGTTCACCTGGTTGCTGTAAAGCATGTTCTGAGGTACCTGAAGGGTACAGTGGATTATGGGCTCAAGTATGAAGCAAATCAAAAGTTTAACCTGCAGGGTTATGTTGATTCAGATTGTGCTGGCAGTGCTGCAGACAGGAAGAGCCCATCTGGGTGTTGCTTCAGTATGGGATCAGGTGTTGATCTCTTGGTTCAGCAGGAAGTAGTCCTGCATGGCACTGAGTACAGCTGAGACAGAGTATGTTGCAGCCTGTTCAGCTAGTTGTGAGGCAGTATGGCTACGGAAGCTACTGTGTGAGTTATTTGATCTCCCATTGGAGGCTATTGGTATCTTCTGTGCTAACCAAAGTTGTGTGAAGCTGTCCGAGAACCCAGTGTTTCATGACAGGTCGAAACACATAGAGATCAAATATCACTATATCAGGGATATGGTGCAGAGAGGAGCTATGAAGCTCCTGTATGTTGTGACGGACGAGCAGATTGCAGATGTGCTGACGAAGCCAATAGCCAGGGTGAAGTTCGAGTACTTCAGAGAGAGGCTTGGCGTTCTTCATATCGAGGACACTTCGAGGAAGAAGTGATGGACACATTTGATGAAGCCATTCCAAGCATGTTGGAAGGAGGATCCTTCACATGGCTATGGATGTAAGCACTGGATGATGAGCATCAGGATGATGTTCTGGTTTCTGCTTGGATATGATCAGATTGGATCATTTTTATGTATGTATGTACGCATCATGTTGGATGCTGGATATGATCAGTTGGATAATTTAAATGTATGTATGTACGCATCATGTTGGATGCTGGATATGATTAGTTGGATCATTTTTATGTATGTATGTACGCATCATGTTAGATGCTGGATATGATCAGTTGGATCATGTGTACGTATTTTTGTATATGCATCATGTTGGATGCTTGGACCATGTATCTGTATATGTATCAGGTGGATACATTGTATGATCAGGTGGATCATGTGTGGTGATATGCATCATGTATTTGTATTTGTATCAGGTGGATCATGTATGATGATATGTATCAGGTAGATACGTGGTGTGCATCAGATGGATGCATTGTATGATCAGGATGATCATGGATGACGAGCTTCAGGATGTTGCTCCAGATGACATGCAGCAGGACGTTGCAGTGATGATGATCAGGATGATCATGGATACATCAGGATGATGTATGGTGAGTATCAGGATGATACTCTATGGCCATGGATCAGGTTGTGCAGATGAGCATGTAATCCGGTGCCTTGGGAGATTTGCAGATGGTCTTTCGAGGTTTTTCCTATGGCATGTAATTCGGTGCCTTGGGACATCTGGAAAATGCTCTTTCGAGGTTTTTCTCTGGGAGGACATGTAATTCGGTGCCCTGGGAGATCTGTAGATAGTCTTTCGAGGTTTTGCCTATGGCATGTAATTCGGTTCCCTGGGATATCTGGCAAATGCTCTTTCAAGGTTTTGTCCTATGGCATGTAATTCAGTTCCGTGGGAGATCCGATAGGTTGGGCTGTGTGCCCGTAATCAGTCCTGGGATGCTCTTGCGAGGTTTTGCCATGACCACATGTAATTCGTTGCCCTGGGAGATCCTATAGGTAGAGCTGTGTGCTCGTAACAGCCTGGGATGCTCTTGCGAGGTTTTGTGGTGAGGTCACATGTAATTCGGTGCCCTGGGAGATCCTATAGGTAGAGCTGTGTGCTCGTAACAGCCTGGGATGCTCTTTCGAGGTTTTGTGATGCACGTAATAAGTCCTGAGGATTCCATAGTATGGCCAGTGATGATGAAGACTTGTAGGTGGTGGGCCTACATCCAGTATGAAAAAGGACTGGCTCTGTAGAACTTCCTATGACGAGTAGAGTCAAACATTGGTTGAGATAGTAGCAGCAGTGACGATGATGATGACGATGCATCGATGACGATGATTCAGAGAAGAAGACTTGTCTAGCAGATCTGTGTCGAGAAATACCTTACTAGTTAAGAGGGAGTGTTGATGTATATGTAACTTCGGAATGTATTTCATCTATGTATCATATATATATTTATTGTACCCTTATAAGAGATGTGTTATTCCTCTATAAGGAAGTGTCGTCATGTGGATTGACAAGTGTCGCAAGTGTGTGTACTTGCCGATGGGTTTTTAGACCACCATGTGGGGTTGGCCCTAATTTATATATAATATAATGTGTATGTATCTAAGTAGACAAGTCAGCCCCATTAGGTCACTGGGCAAAAAGGTGAGTATAAATAGAGATAGGAGATCTCTATTTTACTCACTCGGAAAAGTAACTCACTCTCACTCTGAAAAGTGGCGCACTAGTGAGGAGGAGGAGGATCATCTGCTAGGAGACTATCTCAGTGTTATTTGGTTGTATTTTGGTTGAGCCATTTCTCTCTCTATCTCTGAGGAAGTTGTGGGGTTTTTCACCTTAGGGTTTTCCCCACGGAAACTCTGTGTCTCTTGTCTCTATGCTTTTGATTCTTGTGATGCTTGTCATATTATGATTGTCATGCATTGATATACTATAGATGTTATTCTCTTAGTAAAGATCCTATAGTATTATGAATTAATACTCAAAATTTAACAGCTATTTTGAAGAATTATTGTTTAAGTTTCAGACTATCAAGATAGTTGTGTTACAGACCTGGTTTTTAAACGATGAAGTTTCTATTTTAAATAAAGACTTGATGTTATCTACGATTCAGCATTTATAAGTTCTTTCACTCCTGAGTATGGGTTGGAGAGGGCCCCTCCAACACGTAGGTCAGGATATCTTGCAGTACAGGTATTTCTCATTATGTGTTGTGCATTGATTGAATTTATATTGCAGATGAGAGTATTCTAAATAGCGTATGAATAACATGAGTTAAATTCTGTAGTGGTTGATCGCTTCTGATTCCGTAGTTCATTACAACACGTTCTGTAGTATGATAATGTTGTTTCTATAGTCCTATAGAAGCATTCCGTTGAGGCATAATTAAACACCAATTTCTCTATGTACTTGCATTTATTTCTGAAGCAGCAATCTAGAGCTTCAGCTTATGTATTCGTTTCATTATTAGAACTGCTTATAGAGATTGATTCCTTTTAGTATTTATTGGTTAAATGATTTGATTAACGATTGCAGCATTACATAATGGCATTCCAAATTTAGCTTTAGCCTTAGATTATGTTAGATCAGACTTTGAGTTTTATGCATCCAATTTACAGTAAGATTAAAGGTCAAGCTTTCATTTCTTTAGAATAGGTTTGTTATAATTCCAACATTCAATTTCATAGAATAATTTTTATTGTTTTCAGCAAATTAATTCTTAAAATTAGATTGACTGTTTCCTGCATTCAAATTCTTATCCATAGATTTCCTTCTTTCAGTATTTGATTTCTTAGCATAGGAATTTCTTTTCCATAGATTAACAATCCTGTTTACAGTTGAAACAAATACCTAACTTCGACAGAGACTATCCTAGAAGAGCACATATAGTTCCAGTGCCTCTAAAGTTTGTACATCCCCTGGTTTGATAATTAAAGTAAAGCTCCTAGTCTAGCTGCCCTCATTAGGAACCCATACTTTGAGCTCACCAGCCCCTCCAACACGTAGGTCAGGAGATGTTGCAGTACAAGTATTTCTCATTATGTGTTGTGCATTGATTGAATTTATATTGCAGATGAGAGTATTCTAAATAGCGTCTGAATAACATGATTTAAATTCTATAGTGGTTGATCACTTCTGATTCCGTAGCTCATTAGAACGCATTCTGTAGTATGATAATGCTGTGTCTAGCAGCATTCCGTTGAGGCATAATTAAACACCCATTTCTCTATGTACTTCCATTTATTTCTGAAGCAGCAATCTATATCTTCAGTTTATGTATTCGTTTCATTATTAGAACTGCTTATAGAGATTGATTCCTTTCAGTATTTATTGGTTACATGATTTGATTAACGATTGTAGCATTAGATAATGGCATTTTGAATTTAGATTTAGCCTTAGATTATGTTAGATAAGACTTTGAGTTTTATGCATCCAATTTATAGTAAGATTAAAGGTTAAGCTTTCATTTCTTTATAATAGGTATGTTATAATTCCAGCATTCAATTTCATAGAATAATTTTTATTGTTTTCAACAAATTAATTCTTAAAATTAGATTGACTATTTCCTGGATTCAAATTCTTATCCATAGATTTCCTGCTTTCATTATTTGATTTCTTAGCATAGGAATTTATTTTCCATGGCTTAACAATCCTGCTTACAGTTGATACAAACACCTAACTTCAACAAAGACTATCCTAGAAGAGCACATATAGTGTCAGTGCCTCTAAAGTTTGTACGTCCCCTGGTTTGATAATTAAAGTAAAGCTCCTAATATAGTTTCCCTCATTAGGCACCCATACTTTGAGCTCACCACTTTTTGGCGCCGTTTTCGGGGAGGTGCTAAATATTTTAGGAGACATCACCTAAAAGTAACACAAAAAGAAAACAAAAATCACATAAAACAAGAACATAATTTTTTCCAATGAATGCCTTGTCGGCAAAGGGATAGGTTTGGACTCTTTCTACCTAGGCGTCCCATGAGCAATAACGGTGACAAAAATTCTTACCACTCTCGGTTTGGATCCCTAAGCTCTAAAAATGAAACTAATTCCACATACAATCCAAACATAGACAACTTCTGTACTAGTTCCAGCTCAAACACCACTATGGCTGAGGAAGAAGAAGAACCCAGGGATCTTTTCAGCCTTCCCATTAGCATACCTCTTGGAGATGCCATAATGAAGAATATCAACCCTAACAATCTACCAAACTTCCATGGATTGAATTCAGAAGATCCTGACACATTCCTATTTGGGTTTGAGGTAGTTTGTAGATCTTTCGATTATACTATAGATGCACAAAAGCTGAGGCTTTTTCCCTCCACACTAATAGATTTATCACTTACATGGTTCATGAGTTTAGAAGGAAATAGTATTTTCAGCTGGGATCAAATGAAACAGGCATTCCTAGAAACGTATAGGGACTACTGCAAAGCAAAAGATACAAGGGATGAAATATTTAGGATGCAGCAGGGAGATTGTGAATCCTTAGAAGATTATGCCCAGCGATTTCAGTTCAACTACAAACGAGCTAACCATTGCACCCTAGACCCTGAATCGTTGAAACTGGTCCTTCTTAGGGGGATTAAAGAGGACAATTTTGAGATCTTAAACCTCTTAGGAGATGGAGACATATTTCATAAGACTTATGACCAAATACTACAGATCTTCAAGAACCATTCTAGGTTTAGGAAAAGCAAGAATGGGACAAGAGATACACATTTACCCACTGGATCCTCATCATCTTCAGGACCCAATCTTACAAAATCTGACTTAGGAAACCTGTTAGATGACATGAAGACTGACATATTACAATCTCTGGACATGCAACTTGATGCACTACAAATAAAAAAGAAGCAGGATGAAATTAACCAAGCCTTGGCAATATTCTATCCTCATTGTAGAAAAAAACATGAGAAGGGGCAGTGCACCTTGAACACCATAGAAGTATGTGGTCTCTCCACTGACAACCATTCCACTGATAAATGCCCCCTCTTACCCTCATGTAAGGCGGCTATTCAAGACCCAGCATTTGAAGTGGCAATAAAACAACTCTGTTTTATAAATCAGAGGAGGAATAATTTTTTTAGACCATATCAACAGAGCAATCAAGCCTACTATAATCAAGGACAGCCAAATTGGAACTCTGCACCAACTCCATGGCAAGCACAGCCAAATCCAAACCAATGGAAATATAATCAACAAACATATCAACCATCCTATCAAAAATCGTACTACCCACCATCTTACCCACAATACCCCCCACCTTTTCCTCCATCCACCACAAATTATGCAAATCAATACCTCCATCCATCAAATTGGAGGGCCCCGTTACAACAGCCACTTATTATGCCACACCCACAGCCTCAGCCACCTCCCAGACCTCCACCCATTCCATCCCAACCAATCCCAAATCCTAATAATAACAGACCTCCACAACAGCAACAGACTTTTAATGCTAATATCACACAATTCCCTACCTATGTTGTAGACACCATAGAAATAAACGAAATAAATCTACGATCTGGAAAAACATTGCAGAATACATCCCCACACAATATCCAACAGCCTAAAGCTCAAGAACAAACATCAGAACCCTATGTTCAGCATCTAGATGAACCAGACCCTCCTGAGGATGAAACCCAACCACTCCCACGCAACATAAATGCTCCATTTCCAGAAAAACTAGTCCGAAGTACGAAAGAAGAGGAAGAGAATACAATTTTAAATGAATTCAAGCACTTAAACATCCAAATCCCGATTTTACAAGCCATAAGGGATGTTCCCATTTGCAACAAATTTATTAGAGTGAATTGCCTAAAGAAACCAGGAAGGAGGAAATGTGACCCACCAACCATAAATGTAGTTGGACAATTGGTCGATTTAATGCTGGGTGTCATAATAAACCCTAAATATCTTGATCCAGGTAGTCCTGTAGTAAACATCACCATCAATAACAAGCAAATAAATAAAAGCTTAATAGATTTGGGAGCTGTGATCAATGTCATGACTAAGGAAACCATGCTATACCTGGGACTCCAATCAATGGTCAGACCAACCACAACAATACTCCAACTAGCAGACACATCCACTATGAAACCCGAAGGAATGCTAGAAGACATTATGGTCAATATTGAATCCTGGGAATACCCAGCTGATTTTATAATAATTGAAATCAAAAGAAAACTTAGTGGCTATCCAATTATACTAGGTAGACCTTGGTTAGCAACTACTAACGCTTACATAGGTTGCCGATAAGGAAATATGACAATCACCAGTGGACATGCCAGGAAGAAAATCACAATCTACCCACTAGCAATTAAATCTTCAGAGTTAGAATATCAAAATTGGACTGATGATTACCAGAACACACCAAATCACAACCTCCGACCTATCCTAGCAATTGATGCAGCAATATCACTAAAAGCAATAGACAAAGATGGCCATATAGATAGATTTATACAAAATGTATCTTCTAACAATCATGTTATTCAAGAATTTTTTTTCCACAGAAACAGGTGATAGTTCAAAACAGAACATGGACGAATTATTGACAGAAGTGCTCGAAGAACAAATTGAAAAAGTAAAAATCATGGAAATTCTGCCTAGCAAAACAGTCAACATAAATTCCAATTTGAAACCAGAGCAAGAAAAGAAATTGATGAAGATACTAGAAGAACGAAGTAAATCATTTGCATGGACACATGCATACATGAAAGGCATACATCCTGATATCTACAAACACTACATTTACATCAAAGAAGGTTCTACTCCTATCAGGCAACCACAAAGAAGGCTAAACCCTGCATTGAAAGACATAGTCAAAGTGGAACTACAAAAGTTATTAGATGCAAGGTTCATCTATCCAATATCTGATAATGAGTGGGTCTCACCACTAGTTATAGTACCTAAAAAAGGAGGCAAATGGAGAATTTGTGTGGACCATAGAGAGCTGAATAAAGCAACCAAGAAAGATCACTTTTCTCTTCCATTTATAGATCAGGTTCTAGATACATTATCTGGAAACAAGTATTTTTCATTCTTAGACGGTTTCAGTGGGTACAACCAAATTTTAATACACCCAGCTAATCAAGATAAGATGACCTTTACATTCCCATGGGGAACTTATGCCTATAGGGTCGTACCCTTTGGTTTATGTAACGCCCCATCAACATTTCAAAGAGCCATGTTGAGTATTTTCTCCGATTTTATAAATGACAAAATGGAAGTATTCATGGATGATTTCAAACCCTATGGACAAAACTTTGAGTAGGCATTGAACAATCTTGAATTAGTATTGAAAAAATGCAGAATGTTAATGGAAGAAGGCATCGTTCTAGGACATCATATATCCCAGAGGGGGATAGAGGTTGATCAAGCAAAAGTCTCAGTAATCAAAACGTTGCCACCGCCTATCAAACAAAGGGATGTAAGAAGTTTCCTTCGACAAACTGGGTACTACAGAAGGTTTATTGAAAATTATAGCAGAATTGCTACCCCAATGTTTGCACTTCTCACAAAAGACAATGAGTTCATATGGACAAGCAATTGCATGACAGCATTCAAAAATCTTAAGGAGAAAACAATCACAGCACCAGTACTCCAAGGACCAAACTGGGAAATTCCATTTCACATCCACACAGATGCATCAGATAAAGCCATCGGATCTGTGCTTGGACAAGAATGAGACAAGAAACCCTACGCCATATACTATATAAGCAAAAATGTGGCTGGGGCAGAACTCAACTACACAGTCACAGAGAAGGAATTTTTAGCAGTCATACATGCAATCAATAAATTCAGGAATTACATCACGGGATACTAAAGTTTTATCCACACTGGCCACTCAGCAATCAAATATCTTATGAACAAGCCTAATACTAGTGCAAGAATTATTAGATGGATGCTACTTCTACAAGAATTTGACATTACTATAATAGATAAACTAGGCAAGCATAATGTGGTAGCCAACTTTTTGTCAAGAGTCACACATGGAAAAGATAATGAATTGGTTCAAAATAAATTCCTTGATGAGCACCTTTTTCCATATCAACAAGAAGCCCATGGTTTGCTGACATAGCAAACTATTTAGTATCCGGGAAGTTTCCAAAACATTACAGTTATAAAGAAAGGACAAAATTAATAAGGCAAACTGCCACATATACATGGATAGAGGGCATGCTTTTTAAACAAGGACCAGATCAGATACTTAGAAGGTGCATTAGGGAAGATGAAGTACACGACATAATGCATGCCACTCACAATGAACCCTATGGTGGACACTATGCTGCAAAAAGGACAGCCTACAAAATCTTGCAAACAGGGTATTATTGGCCAACACTCCACAAAGATGTTTATGAGTATGTGTCCCACTGTGATGACTGTCAAAGAATGGGGAAGCCTACACAAAAAGTCATCCACAGATCTCCTTGGAAGCATTCGAGAAATGGAGATTTGACTTTGTTGGTCCAATCAACCCACCATCAAATCAAAAGAACTACATTCTAGTATGTACAGATTACCTTACAAAATGTACTGAGGTAGTAGCACTTGCTGCAGCAAATGAGAACAATGTAGCAAAATTTTTCACTGAGCAAATCTTCCACAGGTTTGGTGTTCCAAGGGAACTAGTTTCTGATCAAGGACCACAATTTACATCCAACTTAATAGAGGACCTATTGAAAAAGAATAAGGTTAAATGTAGATTGTCCTCTTCATATCACCCTTAAGGAAATGGTCAAGCAGAAGTCACCAATAGAGAATTAGAGAGGATTCTAACAAAGACAGTCCAACTCCACAAAAGAGATTGGGCTGACAGATTAAGTGAGGCAGTTTGGAACACCACATGGAAGACAACAACAGGATTCCCACCTTATGAATTAGTATATGGAAAGAAAGTCATGCTGCCAATTGAATTTGAAATAAAAACACTAAGAATTGCAGCAGAGTTAAACATGGAACTATAAGAAATACAACAAGAATACATGCTAAAATTGAATCAACTGGATGAGCACCGCCAACAAGCACTAGCCCACACTGAAATCATCCAGCAACAAAGAAAGAGGTGGCATGACAAGCACCTAAAAGATAAAAAGTTCAAGGAAGGTGACTGGGCACTACTCTATGATTCTAGGTTTCACACATTCAAAGAAAAATTAACAACCAGATGGCTAGGACCTTACATCATTGAGCACATCTATGGAAATGGAGCAGTCAACATTATTACAATAGATGAACAACAGTTTCCCATGATAGTGAATGGACATCGACTCGAACTTTACAAGAAACCACAAGCAAAAGAAGAGTTTACACAGGTACTCTACCAGCAACAACTGATGCTGATAGAAAATATGAAAAAGCATTGAAAAAATGAATAAAGAAAAAATGAAAAATGAAAAAAAAGAGAGAAAAAAAAAGAAAAAGAAAAAAGAAGAAAAAAATTGATAAAGAAAATAGCACGCCAAATAACAGGGCCACGTATATAACTATGAAAATCCAGCATTACTATTGCAAAGAGAAATATCAAACACAATTCAAGCGAGCCTGAGAATTCTCAAATATTTTCAGCATACAAGCAAGCCAGATATACATTGAAGAGAGCCAACAAAATTATCTACCACTACAGGAAAATCCAAGCACACTCTTCAATCAACTCTCCCATATGATCACGAGCGCTTGACCCTACTTCAAGTGAGCCTGAAATTGATTCAAGCAAGGCTGCCATTTATTCAAGCGAGACAGAGCAAGTCAGACATTCATCCAAAAGCAACAACAAGCAATCACATTCATGCAACACATCATCAAAGTCAAATCAAAATGGCACAAAAAAAGAAAAATGCAGAACACACATAACTACTGACACGCCAAAGATTACTATGGATTACACCAAATCTACTACAGCATCCAGCACACATGCAAATCAGCAATGATCATGAACTCAAGTACGCTACAAAATATAGCAAGGTAATCTATGAACATTTTCACTTTATTTTTAAGGTCAAATCATTATCCCCAAAATGGTTAATTTTATGCTGAGGACAACTTTACGATAAAGTCAGAGGGAAAGGTTCAGATTACAAAACCATGATTGCACATACCCGTCATTTCGACAAATGATGAATCTGCATATAACCACCATACTTCACAATAATCGCAAAGTACAAGCATAAAGTGAAATGAAGAGCTTGATCATGAAAATAAATGGATCAATCATCAAGTACAGCAAAGAATAATAAGGATAAGTGTGGAAGGACATTTAAGTTAAGCTGCATGATCGTCAAAGAAAAAGCTAGTTTTTGCAAAGCAAAAGAAACCTCTCAGCACTTCCCGAAAGCAAGCCATTAGAAGAGAGTGCATCACGTAGCAAGCGATCCAGCCCCGAGCCTATAAGTAAATCCAGACCAGTGAGGTAAAAGACACATTCAAAGTTGGTTTTGTCGATTGTAGAAGAGATTTTAAGATGATGAAAGGATTCAAAAAAAGTGAAGCAGAGGAGCACTGTGCCGTCTACCAGAACCTGTGAATATTAACAACCATCTGCAGTGCAGGATGGATGCCCTTCATCCTAGGACTAAAAGGGTACAACACAGGGGTAGCTCTGGAGTTTGCAAAAAATTTTAAACATATCAAGGATGAACAGTTCATCACCCGAGTGAAGGGGTTACATATTAAGATTAATGAGGATGTAATTGCCAAATTCATTGGACTACACAGAGGTTTGCATTGGAGCAATGATGACAGGGAGGCGAACCAAGAAGCAAAAAAAACATTCTTCGAGCAAGGAGAGGTCTATGACGAAGAAAAAAATGGATTCAAAAGAATCTCCATGCCAGCACCATGGGAGGACGTGGCTGCAATCATTCAGAAGTACATCACATGCTCTGGTAGGTTAAGTTATGTCCCCATCTTTCATTTTCAGATTGTAGAGCTATTAAGACACATAACCCATCATCCACCAAAGAAAAACATTAGTATTCCATATTACCTGCTCCAATCTCTAGCAGAAATGAGCAAGAAGGTGGCTAAGGGTAAGGAGGATGCCTTGGCCCATCATGGGTTGATGAAGTTAATCGTCTGTGAGGAATTAAAGGCGCAGATACCAGAGCTTTCATTGGAAGAATTCGTTTTGGTATCCACCGAAGATGTTCGAAGGATGAAGGGTACACCCACAGCAGGCATACCACCAGGATCAATGAACAAAACCGCCTCTACATCATGGGCGAAGAGGAAAATTGACCTAGACCATGTGGCCGAAACCCTGGTGAAAATCAAGCACTCAAGAGAGGACTCCCCCAAGGCAAACCCAGGGATTCCTGCCAGTAATCAAGAGCCGAAAAGAAGAGGTAAGAGATTCACCCAAGCATCTCGAATCCGAGTTATGAAGGAAAAGAGTAGGGAACCCAGTCCGATAGTTCAAAATGTGTCGAATGGGGATGATGATTAGTGGGTAGATCAGAAGGATCGCACTACAGAAGAGGAGCAGGATGAACAGGAAATGAAGGATGAACAAGAAGAATAGGAGGAGGAAGAAGAACGGAATGAACCAAAAGAGCAAGTCAACCCCTAGGGGGACCCTCCTGAGAATAATGAAAACCCTGAGGTTGTCAATCAGCTAGTTGAGGCACGGGCAGAATTAGAACAGCTCAGAAAGGAGCTAGCAGCATTAAAAATTGCATCAGGAACCCAGAAAGCATCACCCCTGTTCTCATCTAAGAAGACAAAAATTCTAAGAATGCATCATGCATGGGAGCTAAGACTGGTGAAACAGAGAAGTTCAACACTTCAAGAAAAGTTGGCTGAGGCACAAGGGGAACTAGCCAAGAAGGACCAGGAAATTGTTCAACTGAAGCATGTCTTGTCTACTACCACTGAAATATATAGTAAACTATTGGAGAATAGGCCACCTTCAGCAATATATGCAGTTTACATACAAGAGAAGTGGGGCAAATTCCATCTCCAAAGGTTGGCACAGGGACTCCCAATAGAAATCAAAACACCCAGGGAATTTGTGGATGCATCTCTCAAGGCCATAGAGTCAGAGAAGGACCAGCTCAGTGAGTTTTTCCTACACAATTTTGTAGCTCCTAGCTCGTCCAACTGATCGCCAAACCCTTACATGCGCAATTTCCAGTTAAGGGCATTATGTTCTTGGATGAACAATGAAATTGAACGAGCGCAGGACTACCACATTTATGTGGCAACAAAATGGTAGACCCCATTATGGATCAGGGCAGAAGCATCTCACCCTGAAAGAATAATCTATGACCACAGAAATCTCACCATAGATGAGGAACTGATCCCAATTCTGCTTGAGAAACAGCAGGGGGTTGTGGATCACTTCGATCTTACTCTTCAGAGCACACATAAGGAGGTTCAGGAGTCTATTGGTGAAAGATGGCGCAGAGTGGCAAATGACCTAAAAATAAAGGAACTTCACTCCCCTGCCAGACTAGAAAATGCTCTCATAAAAGCCAAGCTCTATAGAGAGTCATTAATAAAGAATCAGCTTAGGTGGATAGGGATGAGGCTAAACCACCCATTCTTCCTCCCTCTGGTCATTAATTTACAGGTCAATGAGGAAGAAGAAAGGGGGGCATGGGTCAAGGAAGATCAAAGTATGGGCTACCACAGACAGGAAGGGACCCCCAAGGTGGCAGCATGGGACATCAGAGATGTCATCAGAGAGCAAAATATGTCACCCAAGGATGGGTGAATCCTTCAAGCATGGGGGAGATGATGAGTCCCCATTTCAGGTATATGATAGTTTCTTTTCCCACCAAAAAACACAAGAGAGGTTGAAAAGATACACTCGTTAGTGGGAAAATGATTTACCTTAATAATTTAATGAAGTGTTTAAAAGATTAGTTCTGTTATGTTTTGAAAAGCGTTGTTATGTTTTAATTGTGTGTAAAATGAGGTTGGATGAGCAGGTGTAGGTGTACTCAAGGATAACGCGTGAATCAAGTGGAGAACTGGAAGAACGTCACCAAACTCGGTGCCTTTTTCCTGATCTATAGAGAACGAACTCCTGTTCAAAAGAGAATTGGCAGTTAGACATTTTTGTTAGGTTAAGCGTTAGGATTTTATAAATATGGATCTCTCGAGTAGCGAGAGGCCCTTGCTGCTATTTTGAAGAATTATTGTTTAAGTTTCAGACTATCAAGACAGTTGTGTTACAGACCTAGTTTTTAAACGGTGAAGTTCTATTTTAAATAAAGACTTGATGTTACCTACGATTCAGCGTTTATAAGTTCTTTTCAGTCCTGAGTATGGGTTGGAGAGGGGCCCTCCAACACGTAGGTTAGGAGATCTTGCAGTACAGGTATTTCTCATTATGTGTTGTGCATTGATTGAATTTATATTGCAGATGAGAGTAATATAAATAGTGTCTGAATAACACGATTTAAATTCTGTAGTGGTTGATCACTTCTGATTCCGTAGTTCATTACAACGCATTCTGTAGTATGATAATGTTGTATCTATAGTCCTGTAGCAGCATTCCATTGAGGCATAATTAAATACCGATTTCTCTATGTACTTGCATTTATTTCTGAAGCAACAATCTAGATCTTCAGTTTATGTATTCGTTTCATTATTAGAACTACTTATAGAGATTGATTCCTTTTAGTATTTATTGGTTACATGATTTGATTAATAATTGCAGCATTAGATAATGGCATTTCAAATTTAGCTTTAGCCTTAGATTATGTTAGATTAGACTTTGACTTTTATGCTTCCAATTTACAGTAAGATTAAAGGTCAAGCTTTCATTTCTTTAGAATAGGTCTGTTATAATTCCCGCATTCAATTTCATAGAATAATTTTTATTGTTTTCAGCAAATTAATTCTTAAAATTAGATTGACTATCTCCTGCATTCAAATTCTTATCCATAGATTTCCTGCTTTGAGTATTTGATTTCTTAGCATAGGAATTTCTTTTCCATAGCTTAACAATCCTGTTTGCAGTTGATACAAACACCTAACTTCAACAGAGACTATCCTAGAAGAGCACATATAGTGCTAGTGCCTCTAAATTTTGTACGTCCCTTGGTTTGATAATTAAAGTAAAGCTCCTAGTCTAGCTGCCCTCATTAGGCACCCATACTTTGAGCTCACCAATGATGAGGATGATGATGCTGATGCCTATGATGACGAAGATGATTATGATGATGAGGAGGAGGAGGAGGATGATGATCATATTCGTCATCATCAACATCATCATTTTGATCTTCGTACTCGTCTTCATCATCATCATCATCAATGATGATGATGACGAAGATGATGATGATGATGAAGATGATGATGTTGATGATGATGACGAAGATGATGATGATGATGATGATGATGAATATGAAGATGATGGATGATGATGATGATGATGAGGATGATGAAGATGATGATGACGACGATGACCAAGATGATGATGATGAGGAGGAGGAGGAGAATGAGGATGATGATGAGGATGAGGATGATTATGAGGAATTGGGTGATAATGATGATGATGATGATGATGATGGAGATGATGATGATGATGACAAGGATGATGAGGATGATGAGGATGATGATGATTATGTTGATGATGATGAATATGATTATGATGATGAGGAGGAGGAGTAGGAGTAGGAGGAGGATCATATTGGTCATCATCAGCATCATCATCTTCATCTTTGTACTCATTTTCATTATCGTCCATCATCATGATCATCATGATCATCATCTTTGTCATCATCATCATTATCCGTGATGATGATGAAGAAGATGATGATGATGATGAAGATGATGATGAAGATGATGGATGATGATGATGCCGATGATGACGTTGTTGATGATGAATATGATGATGAAGATGATGACCAAGATGATGATGAGGAGGAGGAGAAGGATGAGGATGATGATGAGGAAGTGGGTGATAACGATGATGATGATGATGGAGATGATGATGATGACAAGGATGATGATGATGATGAGGATGACGATGATGAGGATGATGATGATGATGCTGACGATGACGAAGATGATTACGATGAGGAGGAGGAGGAGGAGGAGGAGGATGAGGCTCCTTGTAGAGGGATAGGGTCATGGATTCTATGTGTTATTGATGACGCGCGAGGTCTTTAATTTTCAATTAAGGCCTGGGTGGAATTCAATTGAGCTCAATATGCTTCAATAAGATCTCGAGGAACTTGTTTTCATTCTTCGATGATGTTCAATGCTTTTCAACATATCCATGGTTTTGTATGGTAGGCTGAGGATGCATTCATGGAATTTGATCTTTACAAAATATGCTTTTTGTCAAAATGAAATTCAAATTGCCTCTTTGTTGAGTCCTCCTCTACAAGACTTCATTTATTGCATGAATGTCACAGACTCACGAAAACTCTAAACAACACTCAATGGCATGCAAATACAAATAATGACATGAAACTATAACCACAAACCAAGAGGAGGTTGATTTTATGCATTGATATAGAGAGGTGGCAGTAGGCACAGAATATGGAGAAACAATGAGTTAGAAAAAACATTTGGACCAAAGTACCACAATGGTTATTAATAAAATTAAAAAAAACAATTTTTGGCTCAGGAATTGTCTTCAATTTGATGGGTGGCATGATCATGATCATGTAACCTCCCTCCGTCCTTCCAACCATATGTGGTTTATCACCACGTTTCTCTTCGACACTCGCCATCAAAATATGTATAAAAATAACATGTCTTTACATCCTCTTCCATTTAAATCATCATCACATAGTCATAAATAAGGATTATTATGCATGCACATCCTCACCTTACAATATCAATTGGGTCAAGGCACGTAGAAAACCATAAATTATCAAATTCAAGAGGCAAAGAGGAAGGTTTGGCATTAAATGGTGTAAACGTTGGGGAATAATTGGTGTAAACGTTATATAGGGGCGTGTGTGCATGTTTTAGCGCATGCGCTCTAGTGACGTGTACGTGCTAAAAACATGTGTGCGCATGTTTAAGAACGCGTGCACGTCCCTATTACTAGTTCTAAAAAAATAGAGGTCTCTGTTTCCCGGGAATTCTACCAAAAACACGGGTTTCATTTCTTCTGCAGGTTTCAAGCTCTTACAGGTTTCTTATTGGCTCACACTCATTGATCTATTGGACACAAAATCACCCTTGGAATCTAACAAACATCTTCAGTGGTCTTGGAATCTAGTGGATACATTCAAGCTACTAGTTTCCATTGCAAGTGGAGATCATTTCTATAGAGGTATGGTGAATTGTAAAAAGTCTTTTCATTCACAAGATTTGAGATTCTCCCATGCCTTTTTGCTTTTATCATATGTCCACAACAATATCCATGCATAGACAACAATGAATTTGACAAGAAGATTTCCCAAGTTCACATCTAAAAAACTCATATGAACACTAGACAAGATGAAGTATGCAACCTCCTCATTGTGTAATTAGTTCCCAAGTTAATTTTGTTCTTTTCACCTCATATTATGCTAGCAAAAAATACTACACACTCACTAAACATGACTAAAAATATCACTTCAACTCATCCACAAAACCTCAACTCTCTCATCTCTTATTCAATACCATTGTATGGAATGAGGATATCTGTAAGTATATGCACCTTTCCTTTCTCTACGAATCCAAAGATGATAATATTCATCCATATTTACCATCCTTACAATATCCCCTCACCTTTAATAATGATTTTTTTTCCACAAACCAAAACTTTCCCACTTCATGCTCTATTTAACATGATCATTGTTGGTGTAGTCCCTAGTTCCCCACTCTCCAACACCTCCCCACACTATATATTGCACATTGGAAGATCAAATTATATTCCCCCTAATCACCCTTCCCAAGACCATGATCCTTGTAAGAAACCTTTGCATCCTCCTCAAGGTTTTGCACAATACAAGGTATACATTCATTTTATTGTGATGCATTGTTGAATTCAACCATGGGTATTTTAAATTCAAAATCACATTCTATCATCTCAAGGTTTATAGATAAGAAAATAGTTTGTTGTTTTTTCTTCAACTCCTTAAGGTGTTATATAACATAGTAATTTATGATGGTAAAGGACATTACCTCAAATGGAAGGATATACCATTCCACTATGAAGACAAAGCAATCAAACTAGGTACAAAATTTAGAACTGATAACATTAAGGGAAAAAGAAAAAAATGCAACTAATTAATGTGAAAAATATGATGTAAACCAATAAGAAAAACTATTCCCAAACTATTCTCGTAGGTTACCTTATTTGATGTAGAAAAGTTATCGAACTATTCCCAAGGCATCTCTAGCCATCTCTGTTGTAGGGTGCTACTACCATAATTTTTATGAATTCATGGATAGGAAAGACACTATTTTCTCCACTCTACACTTGACCAACCATCATCTATATTGATTGGAATTGTAAGGGGTAATGATGTTTACTTGAACACAAATAAACCAACATAGTGTGTAGTTGTATATGTTAATTTGTAAAGTGGAAAGTTATGTTGGAATGTGTCAAGTTCATTGTATAATGGCACTAATATCTTATTTGTTGTTTCTTTTGCAGGGGTAGGCCTGATAGTTGTGTTAAAGAGACTTTTGAAGATGGGAAAATCACGAAACGCAAAAAAAAAATATAGAAGGAAACTTCCCATTGAAAAGGTCAATGACTTAAGAGAAAAGGTCAGGTTGGTAATGGAAAGATTGAGACATGGTACTATCATTGCCCCGGATCCTACCACTGATCCTAACACAATTGTTGACATGGAAACGTCTTGTTAAGAACCACAGGTAAAGCAGTCGCATCCAATAGACCCAACTAAAATTCCAACATCAACACAATCTCCAACCAACAATCCATCAACAAGTCATGCTGAAGTTCCTCATGACACAAGAATTTTGGGAGATGTTGCATGTGTAGAGATGGACATACAAGCCTTGCTTAATTTGCAATCTCCCCAAGAAGACCACAACCATGTCGACCACACTCCCATTATAGCCCAATATGTGAACGAAGCACCACAACAAATAAGCTCTGGTATTCATGTCTCATGTCCACCCTCCCTACCTCGACTGTCCAGTGCAAGAAGAAGAACTCCTAGATGTATTCATGTGGATGAGAGTGTTATGTCAGGGCTTGAAGGCAAGTTTCGAAAATGCACGGTCGAATGGCAATGCAACAAAACTGTCAAAGAATATTTTGAATCCAAAGGTGATGCTGGTAAATGTCAATTGTTGCTATGTTTGTTAAAGTCACTTTCTTTAGCTGTTGTTAGGAGAATTTTGGGCATAAAGATGGTTAAAATTTCAGAGGCCAATAGTCATATTGTTAGAAATCTCCAATCTCAATTTAATGCGATTGGGAAGATGTCTCGTACAAAAGATCTTTGTGTGGATCGTCATGTTTTAGCGGAATCAGTTGTAAGCAAGTCCACAAGGCAAGGTCACCTGCTATCACACACTTCTCACATACTCAAATTAAATAGAAAAACTATTAAAAAGTACTCTGTTATAAGAGAAAATCTTGACACTCCAAGTGGAAACGATTGTTGGGCATTTGTTCGTAGGTTGACTCGTGCAAATATGAAGCTAATTGATGCTGTTAAGGAGTTAGTACAAAATTTTGGCATGATCATACTAGACCTTCATCAAACCAAAGAGACGTGCTAGAGATGAGAAAAGGTTCTACTGAACGTGAACCCCATGTTAAACACTTCCTTGAAACCACACAAACTAAACTCTATGAGAGATTCAAGAACAAGCACACACAATTGAACCTGGGCCAAAGGTCCTTTGAGAAATGCAAACCATGGTACGTTCGTATATGCATTGATCGAAATAGTTGTTGTTGTAGATACCACGTAGAATATGAATATTATTATGACAGATATAAACATATATTTTGTGATTTGCATACTAACATTGTGCAGGGATGCAATGAATCCATACTGCCACCGAATGCATCAAGAGACTTTATCCACAACATCATGTGTCCAAGGCCCGAAGGACAAAAGTATTATGAAAAATCATGTCTATATGGGACATGTTCTAGGTGTAGTGGGTTCTTTCTTTTGAACCGTTGCATTCATGAAAGCAAGGAGCACGAATTTGGCATGATGGGCATGGAGATGCAGAGCTTCAAGTACGTAACCTATCAATTAGACAGTGTTAGCGAAAGTAAAAAGTTTGCATTGGTGAAGTCACAGGTACAAATGAATATTGCATATTTTTCATATTACATGTTCAATTTATGACATATACATTTTTCCAAAGGACACATTGTAATATTTCCCTTGTTTTCATGGTAACAGATACCGGTATGTGACTTCTTGATGGAGTTCTATGAGAAAACAGAGCAACATGTTCAACATGTGCATGTAGCACGATGGCAAGATGAGCAGTACAGAAAATGCAAGGAAACATTTCTCGTTGGAACCATAGTGTCAATTGTGGATTTTGCAAAAAATTACACCCTTCGGCCACAGAATGAAATCCAGAGTCAATACTACCATTCAGACCAAGTCAGCATCATGGTACATATTATGTATTGAAATGGGCCAGAGAACAGCAATAACAAGAGGATAATACTGAAGGAGACAAACTTTTACATAAATGATGATCGCACCCATGATCTGCATTATGTGCAAAATTGTTTTCGAATTTTCTATGATTAGTTGAAGGAGAGAGATATACAGATGGATCAACATTGGATATGGTTGGATAGTTGTGCGGCCCAGTTCAAAAATGCCCGAGTATTCCAATGGATGAGGGTGAATCCACGAATATCGTTCACCATTTTTGGCTGATCTAATGGAAAAAATTGTTTTTCGGACCCTCGATCGAGGTAATGTAGAGCCCTTTGTTGAGGTTTTAAAAGCTCGATCGAGGGTTTTAAAATCTCGATCGAGGGTTTTAAAATACCTCGATCGAGGGTTGAAACAAGACCTCGATATAGCTTTTCAAAAGCTCGATCTAGCTTTTGAAAATATCGATCTAGCTTTTGAAAAACATAAAAAGCCTCGTTTTAGGCCCTCAATCGACGGTTTGAAAATACCTCAATTGAGGTGTTGTTAAACCCTTGATCGAGGTGTTGTTAAACCCTCGATCGAGGTATGTTAAAACCCTTGATTGAGGTATTTTAAAACCCTCGATCGAGCAAATAGCTCAATCAAGGTCTTAAAAAACAGGCCGAGAGCGCTTTTCACTAGATAATGAAAGTTTTGTCTTCCTTCCACATAGATAAACGATGTCATTAAATACTCATTAATTAGCGGACTTCATACCATTGGATTCGTCAATGAATCCTCTATCCAAATATATAAAATTTACGAATTTTTATCTTCATATGTCTTTTGTTTTTAAATTTCTACTAAAACTTGCCCTAAAAAACCCTACCGACAACTTCGATTGAGCTAAAAGATAAATCCACAACATTCAAAATACACATCCAAAAAATTTGAAAAAATACACAAGCCCTAGATAAACACGTCCTCTTCAAAAGGGTATTTTAAGTTTGGCAAATTATGTAAACAATCAAAAGATTTCGTGCATGAACACACATGTGTGCAAAATGAAACTGAAATATTCATTGGTTAGTTTCAAAAAATAATAATAAATATAATTTTTCGAGAAAAAATAAAAGAAAAATATGTAAGCCCTAGTGCATTCTGTCTAGATCATGTTCACATATTTCGTTTTTTTAAATTATTACTTTAACGTTAAATTATCGTGCACGAATACAAACTACTTGTTAATTGCTCCTAAAATTTTTAAGTACACACGTTTCATTAAATGAAAATTCGACACGATAAATGACATTGGTATATTTTGAAAAAAATATCATTAGAAAACCAACATAATTCTCTACATTTCGTTTTTCAACCACATGTTAAAATTCATTTGGAAAATATGAGTTTAGAGGGCTTCAATTTAATACATGGATAAAATTTCCATTTTTCACCGTCATATTTTGCCAAAAAGAGTTACCCATCTCCATGGAATCACCCAAACTTGATCGTTGGCACAAACATTCATGTTCAAACAATGTCAAGCAAGAGCTCAACCAAGGTACGCTACTACCTGCCTCATTCAGAGCACGAGAGGTTGATGGAGACAATTAGCAACAGAGAGGATCCAGATGGATTTATTGAATGAGGCTAGTCAACTTTACATAAGAGAAAGAATTGCATCAAAGAATGTTATGTTCTACATCGAGGTATGTGTATTTTTATGTTATTTTGTTGGTACATGCATTTTTTGTTGATACATACATACATACATGTCCTTGCCATACATACATGCATACATACATAGAGATACATACATATGGATACATACATACATAGAGATACATACATACGGATACATACATACATAGAGATACATACATACATACATATAGATACATCCATCTGCCATGTCATCATTTCACCCTTTGTCATTAATGTTTAGAAACCTAATCTATCCCTAGAAACTTACTCTAGCCCTAGAAGCACTAATATAACCCTACAAACCTAATCTATTCCTAGAAATCCTAGAAATCTAAACTAACCCTAGAAACACTAATTTAACACTAGAAAACTAAGCTAGAATACTATAAACCTAATCTAGTCCTAGAAACCTAAACTATCCCTAGAAACACTAATCTAACCTAAACTAGCCCTACCACTTCTCTCATTTGGTATGAGAGAAGTTGCTTTAGACCTACCTCACTCATGTCAATGCTTGAGTTTTTGGAGGCCTACCTCCCATCCCACATGTCCTCTTCAACATTTTTTGTTCTCTTGTTTTTGAGCCCACCCAAACATTTTTCATGCTTTGGGTACCTTGAGGCATATCCCCAACCCAAAAAAAATTATATTATGATGATTATGTTGGTTATTGACTTCACCCAACAAAATTATATTTAACAATACACATATTCATAGATTTGGCTCCCCATGCTCAATGCTCACCCAAATGTAGCTAGATTTTGGGTTTTTACCCTTATCCAAGCATCGTGTCATCAACCTAGGGTTTCCACTAAAATATGATAACTAGATACTAGAATCTCCTTGACCAGATTTGATGGAAAAATGCATAGAGATCTTCTAGACTCTTAGATATGTATCCTAGCAATTGATTTTAAAGCATGCTCATTTATGGTTGGAGATTGATGCTTGATTCCTATAGATAACCACTTAGAGGTACTTTTCATCATCATCTTCAACATCATCATCACCATCACCATCATCATCAACGTCTTCATCATCATCACCATCACCATCACCGTCACCATCATCATCAACGTCTTCATCATCATCACCCTCATCATCATCATCACCATCTTCATCATCATTGTCATCTCTAGGCTCCTCATCAACATCTCCATCATCACATCTTCATCATCATCATCATCATCATCATCATCATCTTCATCACCATCACCATCATCACCATTTCCATCACCATCATCATCAATGTCTTCATCATCATCACCACCATCATCATCATGAACATCTTCATCATCATTTTCATCTCTAGGCTCCTCATCAACATCTCCATAATCACATCTTCTTCATCATCATCATAATCATCTTCATCACCATCACCATCATCACCATTGCCATCACCATCATCATCAATGTCTTCATCATCATCACCATCATCCTCATCATGAACATCTTCATCATCATTGTCATCTCTAGGTTCCTCATCACCATCACCATCACCATCACCATCGCCATCATAATCAACGTCTTCATCATCGTCACCATCATCATCATCATGAACATATTCATCATCATTGTCATCTCTAGGTTCCTCATCAACATCTCCATCATCACATCTTCTTCGTCATCATCATCATCATCTTCATCACCATCGCCATCATCATCAACTTCTTCATCATCATCATGGTTAACTCTAACTCTAACCCTAACCCTCACCCAAACCCTAGCACTAAACCATCTTCATCATCATCACCATCACCGTCACCATCACCATCATCATCAATGTCTTCATCATCATCACCATCATTATCATCATCATGAACATCTTCATCATCATTGTCATCTCTAGGTTCCTCATCAACATGTCCATCATCACATCTTCTTTGTCATCATCATCATCATCTTCATCACCATCACCATCACCATCATCATCAACATCTTCATCATAATCACCATCTTCATCATCATGGTTAACTCTAACTCTAACCCTAATTCAATTTCCTTCTATAACTCTAGCCCTAACCCTCACCCAAACCCTAGCAGTAAACCATCATCATCACCATCACCATCACCATCAATGTCTTCATCATCATCACCATCATCATCATCATGAACATCTTCATCATCATTGTCATCTCTAGGTTCCTCATCAACATCTCCATCATCACATCTCCTTCGTCATCATCATCATCATCTTCATCACCATCATCATCATCATCAACATCTTCATCATCGTCACCATCTTCATCATCATGGTTAACTCTAACTCTAACCCTAATTCAATTTCCTTCTATAACTCTATCCCTAACACTCACCCAAACCCTAGCACTAAACCATCTTCATTATCATCACCATCACCATTACCATCACCATCTCCATCACCATCGCCATCACCACCATCATCAATGTCTTCATCATCATCAACATCATCATCATCATCAACATCTTCATCATCATTGTCATCTCTAGATTCCTCATACACATCTCCATCATCATCATCTTCTTCATCATCATCATCTTCATCACAATCACCATCACCATCACCATCACCATCACCATCATCATCAATGTCTTCATCATCATCACCATCAGTGTCATCATACATGTTCGGTCGATGATTTTACAAATTTGACCCCAATGTGCAAAAATTGCACACTCCCGTACTGAGCAAAACCCTAGTTTCCAAAATGGACGTACAAGATGACACCTGGGCCACGGGACCAGAGGAGAGGGGCACACCTAACACTATCCCGATGTCCTGAATCCAACGTAGTCGACGATTTGTCGATCTGAGCCACGGTCGTCATTCTATGGCTCATTCCGTCTTGCATACAAAAGGACTTCAGGGACACTTGCTGGATACCTGCCAGGGGCATAGAATTCCAGCCGTGCAACAAAACCGGGTTCTAGGGAGTCCCGCAAGTGTGTCTAGGAAGGTTCTAGCTGGGAATGCTAGCAATACCTGCCCGGTCAACGATTTTGCAAATTTGACCCCAATGTGCAAAAATTGCACACTCCCGTACTGAGCAAAGCCCTAGTTTCCAAAATAGATGTACAAGATGGCACCTGGGCCATAGGACTAGAGGAGATGGGCACCCCTAGCACTGTCCCAACATCCTGAATCCAACGGAGTTGGCAGTTTATCGATCCAAGCCATAGTCGTCATTTTATGGCTCTTTCTATGTTGCATACAAAAGGCCTCCAGGGACACCTGCTGGATACCTACCGGGGGCATAAAATTCCAACCGTGCAACAAAACCAGGTTCGAGGGAGTCCTTCAAGTGTGTCTAGGAAGGTTCTAGCTGGGAACGCTAGCCATACTTGCCCGATCGACGATTTTGCAAATTTGACCCCAATGTGCAAAACTTGCACACTCCTGTACTGAGCAAAACCCTAGTTTCCAAAATGGACATACAAGATGACACCTAGGCCACGGGACTGGAGGAGAGGGGCACCCCTAGAGATATCCTGACGTCCTGAATCCAACGGAGTCAATGGTTTGTCCATCCGAGCCATCGTCGTCATTCTATGGCTCATTCCATCTCGCATATAGAAGGCCTTCGAAAACACCTAGTGGATAACTATCGGGGGCATAAAATTCACCCCATGCAACAAAACCAAGTTCCGGGGAGTCCTACAAGTGTGTCTAGGAGGGTTCCAACTGGGAACTCTAGCCATACCTACTCGGTCGATGACTTTGGAAATTTCACCCCAATGTGAAAAAATTGCACACTCCCTTACTGAGCAAAACACTAGTTTCCAAAATGGACGTACAAGATGACAACTAGGCCACGGGACCGGAGGAGAGAGGCAACCGTAGCACTATCCCAATGTCCTGAATCCAATGGAGTCGACGATTTGTCGATCCGAGCCACGGTAGTCATTCTATGGCTCGTTCCATCTCGCATACAAAAGGTCTTCAGGGACACCTGTTGGATACCTACCGGAGGCATAGAATTCCAACCATGCAACAAAACCGGGTTCTAGGGAGTCCTGCAAGTGTGTCTAGGAAGGTTCTAGCTTGGAACGCTAGCCATACCTGCCCGGTCGACGATTTTGCAAATTTGACCCCAATGTACAAAAATTGTACACCCCCGTACTGAGCAAAAACCTAATTTATAAAATGGACATACAAGATGACACCTGGGCCACAAGACCGGAGGAGAGGGGCACCCAGAGCACTATCCCGATGTCCTGAATCCAACGGAGTCGATGGTTTGTCAATCAGAGCCATGGTTGTCATTCTATGGCTCGTTCCGTCTCGCATACAAAAGGCCTTCAGGGACACCTACTGGATACCTACAAAAGGCATAGAATTCCAACCGTGCAACAAAACAGGGTTCCGGGGAGTCCTCCAAGTGTGTCTAGGAAGGTTCCAGCTGGGAGCGCTAGCCATACCTGCCTGGTCGACGAGTTTGAAAAATTGACCCCAATGTGAAGGCCATGCAAATTGGCTCAAGGGGGCCATTTCTCGTTCGGAGGCCCTCGAGCATGCATGGCCACCGTGGAATGGTCCACAATGGCCACGTGGAACTGTGGGAGCCAACGGAATCCAAGTCTACTCGCCGGTTTGGGATCCGTGGCCCTAGAGCAAATTCCCAAAGTGTCCCTGAATTACCCCGGGGTGCCCGACTGGAATGCCCATAGCAGCCAAACCATGGATCCGTTCGTGAATCCGTCGATTCCGGTGGGTCCGTAACGTCAGGTTTCAACTACGCGCCACCCCACAGCATGCCTCGAAGACGCGGAAGCGGTGCAAATGGGCCATCTCCAGAGCTAGGGTTTTTCTCAGTGAGGACCATTCCAAAATTTCTCAAGGGGGTCATTTCTCGTCTAGAGGCCCCCAGGCCTACGTGGAAACCGTGGACATGTCCACAATGGCCATGTGGACCTATCAGAGCCGAATGAATCCAAGTACACTCGCCAGTTTGGGTTCCATGGACCTAAAGAAAATCCCTAAAGTGTCCCTAAATGGCCCCAAGGTGCCCGACTACAATGCCAATAGTAGCCAAACGTTAGCTCCGTTCACGAATTCGTCGATTCCGGTGGGTCTAGGGCACCGGGTTTCAGCTAGGGCCACCCCCATAGTGTGCCTTGAAGACCCAGAAGCGGTGCCAATGGACCATATTCGATGCTAGGGTTTTCCTCAGTGATGGCCATTCCAAATTCCCTCAAGGGGGCCATTTCTCGTCTAGAGGCCCCCAGGCATGCATGGCCACCGTGGATATGTCCAAGTGGCCATTGTGGACCTGTCCATGATGTCCACACACACCCAGGGGCCTCCGAACGAGAAATGGCCCCCTTGAGAAATTTTGGAATGGCCCTCACTGAGCAAAACCCTAGCTGCGGAGATGGCCCATTGGAACCGTTTCCAGGTCTTCGAGGCATGCTATGGGGGGGCCCCTAGCTGAAACCTGGTGTCCTGGAACCAACGGAATTGATGGATTTGCGAACGAAGCCACGATTTGGATGATACGGGCATTCTAGTCGAGCACCTTGGGGCCATTCAGGGACACTTTGGGGATTTGCTCCGAGGCCATGGATCCCAGACTGACGAGCAGACTTGGATTTCGTCAGCTCCCACAGGTCCACATGGCCATTGTGGACCTATCCATGGTGGCCATGCGCACCTGGGGGCCTCTGGACGAGAAATGGCCCCCTTGAGCAATTTTGGAATGGCCCTCACTGAGCAAAAACCTTGCTCCGGAGATGGCCCATTGGAACCGCTTCCGGGTCTTCGAGGCACGCTGTCAGGGGGCCCTAATTGAAACCCGGTGTCCTAGACCCACTGGAATCGACGAATTCACGAACAAAGCCATGGTTTGGATGTTACAGGCATTCTAGTCGGTAACCCTGGGGCCATTCAAGGACACTTTAAGGATTTGCTCTAGGGCCATGGATCCCAAATCGGCGAGCGAACTTGGATTGCGTTAGATACCATAGGTCCACGTGGCCATTGTAGACCTATCCACGGTGGCCATGCACGCCCGGGGGCCTCCGGACAAGAAATGGCCTCCTTGAGCAATTTTGGAATTGCCCTCATTAAGTAAAACCCTAGCTATGGAGACGGCCCATTGGCACCGCTTGTGGGTCTTCAAGGCACGTTGTGGCCCCCCCCCCTAGCTGAAAACTGGAGTCCCAGACCCACCGGAATCGACGGATTCGCGAAGGAAGCCATGGTTTGGCTGCTACGGGCATTCTAGTCAGGCACCCCGGGGCCATTCAGGGACACTTTGGGGATTTGCTCTGGGGACACAGATCCCAAACCGGTGGGCAGGCTTGGATTCCGTCGGCTCCCGCAGGTTCACGTGGCCATTTTGGACCTGTCGACGGTGGCCACGTACGCCCGAGGGCCTCTAGAAGAGAAATGGCCCCCCTAAGCAATTTTGGAGTCGCCCTCACTGAGAAAAACCGTACCTCCAGAGATTGCCCATTGGCAATGCTTTCGAGTCTTCGAGGCACGCTATGGGGCCCCCTCTAGCTGAAACTTGGCATCCCAGACCCACTAGAATCGACAGATTCGCAAATGGAGCCACGGTATGGCTGTTACGGGCATTCTAGTCGGGAACCTTGGGGTCATTCAAGGATACTTTGGGGATTTGCTCTGAGGCCACGGATCCCAAACCGGCGAGCGGACTTGGATTCTGTCAATTCCCATGTCACGTCCCCTCCCATCATTCCAGCTAGATGGAGAGGATCGTGAGGTTAAGCCGGGCATCTAGCCCCCATATCCATTCATTAAACTTTTTGATACAAAGACAAGTATATGTTCATGCAATGGAAACACAACGGAAGTTAAGTAAATGCTGTTGATATCTATCATACATTCAAGATTCTGTGACAGCCAATTAAAGACCTTTGCAGATTTATAAAAGATCATATGGAATTGCATAAACTCGTAAAAACACAGCGGAAGTAAATTCATTTAATCCATCCACATACATTCATAATATGCATCAAATGGTAATTGCAATTTAACACAAGAGAATACTTATCTTATGCGAAAGTAGTCCCACGCAACTGGCTATGCAACTACAATGCTCCACCCAACCGTAGGCCATTGTGCTCCTCAATCTCTCAGCACCACTGCCACCCCCGAGCTGGGCATGATCTCTACAAGGAACCAGGGAACAGCAGACTCACACATAGCCAAGCCTACACCAAGATGAGCCAAGCCAATCTACAATTGGGTTTATCAGGCTGCTAGGAGATGGAAAGGAAGAGTTTCTAAGCTAGTGAGCTCTAGCACAGAGCCAGGGATAACCTTGCAAGATCTATCTAGCTTGGCACCCACAATACCTACACACCCAGCACAAGGAAGTATTCTTTTCACTGCTGTACAGTCCCTCAAGCCATACCTTCCCTATCTTAGTGCTCTCAGGGTATGCATAGAAGAGTAACCAAAGCCCTCTTGATCTTCTTGAGAGGTTGTCTCCCCCACTAGGTTTATCAAGCCACTTCTGTCCACTACCACTCCAGCACTTCAGCTCACAGGCTCAAACCAAAAATGAGGATGCACATAACAGCAGAACCACACTTGCTGGGCATGAGGAAAACGTTTTCCACAGTGGGATGCATGAGACGGGGTTTCAACTCACTCAGAAAAACGTGGGAACCCCCAAAAACGAAATGGGAAAATGGGGAACAACCCTGGGAAGCCAATCCGTTTTTAGAAAAACGTCCTTGGACATTCGGGGGCAAAAATGACCTCCATACAGTCCCCAAAACGTGGCTCTTCTCTCCCAAGCTACTGTATATGCAAAAACGAACTCCCAGGCATGGAAAAATGCAGGATTTGGATGAAAAATGTGTAGGGAAAGACCCAGCTAGATCCAACTGCGTGAATTGAGTGAAGACTGCCTGTTCAAAATGGCTTTGGGCACCATTTTGTGGGTGTTTTCTTGCCCAATAAGCAAAACACGAATTTCCAAGTTGATGGCTTGCCCATGCACGAAATTGGTTGCCATACTTCTTCATTTCCAAGGCATTAACTGCCTCAACCAATTTCTTGGAAGAATTAAATGATTGGGTCCATAACCCAAAATGGGTAGTTGGTGGTTTATGGATTTCCTCATTGACACATGGATTAACATCATTGGCTCAAGGGTTTGGATAATTTCCCTCCCTATTCCTTGTAGAATCATGCCCCATCTCTTTGTTGCATTGCATAGCTAGTTGTGGGTATTTTTCATTAAAATTCGTATTTACATGATGTCTTATTTACATCATGCCCATCTAGCACAAGAACCATAGGCATCTATTCTAATTGCCGATACATAAACGCTAAATCAATGGTGGGGCCTTGGCCTTGAGCTCCTCACCATGATTAAATATCAGTATTTACATCATTTACAATTTGATACAAAGGGGGTAAAAAATGGGGACGTTACATCCCATACGTCCACATGGTCATTGTGGACCTGTCCACAGTGACCACGTATGCCCGGGGGCCTCCAGATGAGAAATGGCCCCCTTGGAATGGCCCTCACTAAGCAAAACCCTAGCTCCGGAGATTGCCCATTGGCACTGCTTTTGGGTCTTCGAGGAATGCTGTGGGGGGGGACATAGCTGAAACCCGGTGTTCCAGATCCACCGGAATCGACGGATTCGCGAAAAGATCCATGGTTTGGATGCTACGGGCATTCTAGTTAGGCACCTCGGGGCCATTCAAGGACACTTTGGGGATTTGCTTCGGAGCCACGAATCCCAAACCGGCAAGAGGACTTGGATTCCATCAGCTCCCACAGGTCCACATGGCCATTGTGGACCTGTCCATGGTGGCCACGCATACCCGGGGGCATCCAGACGATAAATGGCCCCCATGAGCAATTTTGGAATGGCCCTCATTGAAAAGAACACTAGCTCCGGAGATGGCCCATTAGCACTACTTTCGGGTCTTCGAGGCACGCTGTGGGGGGGGGGCTCAATTAAAAATCGGCATCCCGAACCCACCGGAATCGACGGATTTGCAAATGGATCCACTGTTTGGCTGCTATGGGCATTGTAGTTGGGCACCCTGGGGCCATTCATGGACACTTTGGGGATTTGCTTTCGGTCCATAGAACCCAAACCGGCGAGCGGACTTGGATTATGTCAGCTCGCACAGGTCCACGTGGCCATTGTGGATCTGTCCACAGTGGACACGCACGCCCGGGGGCCTCTGGACGAGAAATGGCTCGCTTGAGCGAATTTGCATGGCCTTCACATTAGGGTCAAATTTGCAACCTACAGATGACAATGATGATGGAGATGTTCATGATGATGATGATGATGAAGACATCAATGATGATGGAAATGGTGATGGTCAGGTGATGGTGATGATGATGATGAAGATGGTTTAGTGCTAGGGTTTGGGTGAGGGTTAGGCCTAGAGTTATAGAAGGAAATTGAATTAGGGTTAGAGTCAGAGTTAATGATGATGATGATGATGAAGATGGTGATGATGATGAAGATGGTGATGATGGTGATGGTGATGGTGATGGTGATGGTGGTGATGAAGAAGATGGTTTAGTGCTAGGGTTTGGGTGAGGGTTAGGGCTAGAGTTATAGATGGAAATCGAATGAGGGTTAGAGTTAGAGTTAATGACGATGATGAAGATGGTGGCGATGATGAAGACGTTGATGATGATGGCGATGGCGGTGATGATGGTGATGGTGATGGTGGTGATGAAGAAGATGGTTTAGTGCTAGGGTTTGGGTGAGGGTTAGGGCTAGAGTTATGGAACGAAATTGAATTAGGGTTAGAGTTAGAGTTAATGATGATGATGAAGATTGTGGCGATGATGAAGTCGTTGATGATGATGGTGATGGTGATGGTGATGGTGATGGTGATGGTGGTGATGAAGAAGATGGTTTAGTGCTAGGGTTTGGGTGAGGGTTGGGGCTATAGTTATAGACGGAAATTGAATTAGGGTTAGAATTAGAGTTAGTGATGATGATGAAGATGGTGGTGATGATGAAGATGTTGATGATGATGGTGATGGTGATGGTGATGGTGATGGTGAAGAAGATGGTTTAGTGCTAGGGTTTGGGTGAGGGTTAGGGCTAGAGTTATAGAAGAAAATTGAATTAGCGTTAGAGTTAGAGTTAATGATGGTGATGAAGATGGTGGTGATGATGAAGACGTTGATGATGATGGTGATGGTGATGGTGATGGTGATGGTGATGGTGATGATGATGAAGATGGTGGTGGTGATGATGAAGACGTTGATGATGATGGTGATGGTGATGATGAAGAAGATGGTTTAGTGCTAGGGTTTGGGTGCAGGTTAGGGTTAGAGTTATAGAAGGAAATTGAATTAGAGTTAGAGTTAGAGTTAATGATGATGATGAAGAAGGTGGCAATGATGAAGGCGTTGATGATGATGGTGATGGCGATGTTGATGGTGATCGTGATGGTGGTGATGAAGAAGATGGTTTAGTGTTAGGGTTTGGGTGACGGTTAGGGCTAGATTTATAGAAGGAAATTGAATTAGAGTTAGAGTAAGAGTTAATGATGATGATGAAGATGGTGGCGATGATGAAGACGTTGATCATGATGGTGATGGGGATGGTGATGATGAAGAAAATGGTTTAGTGCTAGGGTTTGGGTGAGGGTTAGGGCTAGAGTTATAGAAGGAAATTGAATTAGGGTTAGAGTTAAAGTTACTGATGATGATGAAGATGGTAGTGATGATGAAGATGTTGATGATGATGGTGATGGCGATGGTGATGGTGGTGATGAAGAAGATCGTTTAGTGCTAGGGCTTGGGTGAGGTTTAGGGCTAGAGTTATAGAACGAAATTGAATTAGTGTTAGAGTTAGAGTTAAAGTTAATGATGATGATGAAGATGGTGGTGATGATGAAGATGGTGGTGATGATGAAGACGTTGATGATGATGGTGATGGTGATGGTTATGGTGATGATGAATAAGATGGTTTAGTGCTAGGGTTTGGGTGAGGGTTAGGGCTAGAGTTATAGAAGGAAATTGAATTAGGGTTAGAGTTAGAGTTAATGATGATGATGAAGATGGTGGCGATGATGAAGACGTTCATGATGATGGTGATGATGATGGTGATGGTGATGGTGATGGTGATGGTGATGGTGATGGTGAAGAAGATGGTTTGGTGCTAAGGTTTGGGTGAGGGTTAGGGTTAGAGTTATAGAAGGAAAATGAATTAGGGTTAAAGTTAGAGTTAATGATGATGATGAAGATGGTGGCGATGATGAAGACGTTGATGATGATGGTGATGGTGATGGTGATGGTGAGGGTGATGGTAAAGAAGATGGTTTATTACTAGGGTTTTGGTGAGTGTTAGGGCTAGAGTTATAGAAGGAAATTCAAATAGGGTTAGAGTTAGAGTTAATGATGATGATGAAGATGGTGGCGATGATGAAGACGTTCATGATGATGGTGATAGCGATGGTGATGGTGATGGTGATGGTGGTGATGAAGAAGATGGTTTAGTGCTAGGGTTTGGGTGAGGGTTAGGGCTAGAGTTATAGAAGGAAATTGAATTAGGGCTAGAGTTATAGTTGATGATGATGATGAAGATGGTGGTGATGATGAAGACGTTGATGATGATGGTAATGGTGATGGTGATGGTGATGATGAAGTTGATGGTTTAGTGCTAAGGTTTTGGTGAGTGTTAGGTCTAGAGTTATAGAAAGAAATTGAATTAGGGTTAGAGTTAATAATGGTGATGAATATGGTGGTGACGATACAGACGTTGATGATGATGGTGATGGTGATGGTGATGGTCATTGTGATGGTGATGATTAAGAAGATGGTTTAGTGCTAGGGTTTGGGTGAGTGTTAGGGCTAGAGTTATAGAAGGAAATTCAAATAGGGTTAGAGTTAGAGTTAATGATGATGATGAAGATGGTGGCAATGATGAAGACGTTCATGATGATGGTGATGGCAATGGTGATGGTGATGGTGATGGTGGTGATGGAGAAGATGGTTTAGTGCTAGGGTTTGGGTGAGGGTTAGGGATAGAGTTATAGAAGGAAATTGAATTAGGGTTAGCATTAGAGTTAATGATGATGATGAAGATGGTGGTGATGATGAAGACATTGATGATGATGGTGATGGTGATGGTGATGGTGATGTTGATGATGAAGAAGATGGGTTAGTGCTAGGGTTTGGGTGAGGGTTAGGGCTAGAGTTATAGAAGGAAATTGAATTAGGCTTAGAGTTAATGATGATGATGAAGATGGTGGCGATGATGAAGATGTTGATGATGATGGTGATGCTGATGCTGATTGTGATGGTGGTGATGAAGAAGATGGTTTAGTGAGAGGGTTTGGGTGAGGGTTAGGGCTAGAGTTATAGAAGGAAATTGAATTAGGGTTAGAGTTAGAGTCAATGATGATGATGAAGATGGTGATGATGATGATGAAGATGGTGATGATGGTGATGGTGATGGTGGTGATGAAGAAGATGGTTTAGTGCTAGGGTTTGGGTGAGGGTTGGGGCTAGAGTTATAGACGGAAATTGAATTAGTGTTAGAGTTAGAGTTAATGATGATCATGAAGATGGTGGTGATGATGAAGACATTGATGATGATGGTGATAGTGATGGTGATGGTGATGATGAAGAAGATGGTTTAGTGCTAGGGTTTGGGTGAGGGTTAGGGCTAGAGTTATAGAAGGAAATTGAATTAGGGTTAGAGTTAGAGTTAATGATGATGATGAAGATGGTGGTGATGATGAAGACGTTGATGATGATGGTGATGGTGATGGTGATGATGATGAAGATGGTGGTGATGATGAAGACGTTGATGATGATGGTGATGGTGATGGTGATGGTGATGATTAAGAAGATGGTTTAGTGCTAGGGTTTCGGTGTGGGTTAGGGTTAGATTTATAGAAGAAAATTGAATTAGGTCATTTCTCTAATGTACATTTTATATTAATGGTATGGCTTGGTCTAAAGTGGCGCTCTCAAATAGCTATTTAATTATGAAATATTGAACAAGACATGAATTAAATTTAAGATAAGTGTATTGTTGAATATAGTGAGCATTGAGCATGGGGAACCAAGTCTATGAATATGTGTATTGTTAAGTATAATTTTGTTGGGTGAAGCCAATAACCAACATAATCAACATAATATAAGAGTTTTTGGGTTGGGGATATACCTCAAGGTACCCAAAGCATGAAAAAGTTTGAGTGGGCACAAAACCAAGTTAACAAAAAATGTTGAAGAGGACATGTGGGGTGGGAGGCCGACCTCCAAAAACTCAAGCATTGGCATGAGTGAGGTAGGTCTAAAGCAACTTCTCTCATACCAAATGAGAGAAGTGGTAGGTAGGTCTCTAGGTCTCTAAAGCAGCTTCTCTCATACAAAATGTGGTAGGTTTAAAGCAACTTCTTTTGTGGAGTGGTGTTGCATTTTGCAGTTCCCTTGGTCATTGTGTTCTAGTTGCATTGTTGGTTTTGGCTATTTGTTCCCAATGTTAGTATTTTTTTTTCTTTTTTCTTTTCACAATCTATCTATCCAAGTTCATTCTACCTTCATTAAAGAGTTTTGACCTCAAATTTAAATCTTTGTCTATGGTCATGTATTATTTATCTCAAGGAATCTATTTATATCCAATGTATTTGACTCTAAGAACCTCTCATGAGTGATGATAAAAAATCATGCCCTAGCGTGTGCAATAGTTAGTTTATTCCTTCTTGCATATTTTCTCATGTAATTTTCCAATTTACTTTCCCACCACTAAATAGTCTCCTTCTCACACAACATATATGCATGCATCCATCCATTATACAATATGTGTCATTATCCAAGATATATCTACATATTCATACATATAAATGGAAAGTGAGAAAGGGGAGAATGTAACTTTAGAGCCATCAATAATTAGCCTTTTATTAATCCCTAACAAATATTTATTTTTACAATGATAGGATGATGCATCTTTATGCTCTTTACATAGAGGGGAGGTAACTATAGCTATTGTAACTATCTTTATCAGTCAATCAATGAACATGACTACTTAGGTATTGACAATGATAAGGTGAAGACATATGAGGCCTAAAATCGAATATAAATGTTTTAAGGATATTATCCATCAAGATTCCCTCAACCCCCAGACATGCCCTTTAATTTTTTTTTTATCTTTGAGTGTGATATGGGTGCCACCGTGTGGTTTTGACTACTAAGGATGGATGTTGGCATCTTGACCATGGTTGAGGTGATGAAAATGAGGTTCATATGACTCCAATGAATCTTCCATGGATCATGGGGTAATAACATGTCTTGAACCATTGAGCTGACTATGTTCAATATGTGTCTTAACATAAAAAAAATTCAAGATAGTTAAATACAAAGAGTGATTATCAATATTACCAAAACATTGAATACATTATCAACACTAAGGGTCTATGCCAGCTTGTGCAAGTAGTAGTTCAACACATTAACCTTGCTTTCATTAAAGGCACATACTAACACACAAAGAACGATCCATGTGTAACTAAATTAGCAATTCTCTTTTATTGCTCAATCCAATTGCACCTATGCACACCCCCAATGTTTGAACTAATTCAAGTGATATGGTTAACCCCTCCATCCAAGCACACATATGAACTTCTCATATATCTAGTTTAATTTGACATAATATGTGATGCAATGCTTGTCTAGAAATAACATCTATATTTATGTGAAAACTTTTCCATAGCATTCTTATTGAAGACAAAATCATGTATGCAAAAATGTAATCAAAGACAAAGTCATATAGCCAAGTGCAAATCCATCTATTAATATGCAAAAATGTTCCAATCATGTACACTTTTTGAAAAAATGGAACATCGTTCCCAACATCTATATAATGGCAACTCATGCCCCATACAAAAAAGGCAACTCATTCCCTATACAAAATATGGCCCATGGCGCCCTATACAAAATATGGCAACTCGTGCACAAAAATGCCACATCGTGGCTAGTGTACATAGGAGGGTCTCTCAGTCCTCCTTCCCACCCTCAGAGCTCCCAGGTGCATCTCCAAAATCGATCTTCCTCTTCTTCGTGCTAGAGGAAGCTGGGTCCTTCCGGCATCTTGGACCACATTCCACTGAGCCCTGAAACAACAACAATAATATGTCAACTTTTCCCAGCAATTATACAAGTATAAAACATAGTTTCAAAATAAAAATAGTTTTCAAATCTTAGATAACTCACTGTATGCGAGACTGTAAGTCGTGAGGGGGTCTCCCTCCTCCGTGATCCTAGTCTCTCGGTAATGCCACCCTGCAACATTTAGAACAATCAGATAAATGATGAAATTATATGCATATAGTAACTTTCATTAAAATTGAACGAGATTTTCATAAACTAGTCAATCTCACCGTGAACACAATTGGCTGGTCTTTGGGGTTGGTGGACGAAGCAGTTGGCCGGACAGCCTGCTCTGATGCTAGGGTGGATGGTAACAGGGAGGATGTAGCCACATTGACAGTGGCTACACCACTGGGGGGAACAGTGGAAGAAGGAGGCATAGATTGGGGTGGGCGAAGTGGACTAGCATGTCTAGGGCAATAAATCCTAGCTGGATGTAGTATGGATGGGGCCACCCTGGAAGGGGAAGCGATTGTGGTGGGGGAATGTGGGGGGGCGGGGGGGGAGCGAGGTATCTGTTATGGTGGAGGGATGGGTGACTGTGGATGTGTGGTGTGTCGTGGTCGGATGGGGGAGGGTGGGAAGATGGGAAACTAATACAGAGGTGGTGGAAAGGTTGGGATGGGGTGATGGGACGCAGGATATGATATGGAAGGGGGATCTGGATGGAACTGTGGAGTTGGATAGGAAGGGGGGGCTGGATGGAAGGGGGTGGGGAGGGATGCATGGAATGGGGCATGTAGGCCAGGGGATGAAAATGGCATATAAGGTGGCTGAAAGGCCAAGGAGGGAGGAATAATGGCACTGCTAGGCCGAGGTGCTCGCACCTGCATACACATTTATAGCCTCATAGTTTAATATAGAAAAATATAAATATAAACAGACAAGTCATCATATTTGAAACTAAATTTATGCTTTAATACACACGATACCTGCGCATGTGGAGAACTACTGATCCCCGATGGCGGTGGTTGGTCACTGGAGCCTGTGGACACCTATGTGAACACTACAATTTTTAGACTGAATTTATAAAAACAATATTAACAATATTAAACACAATGCCAATGAGAATGACAACGATAGTACTTAAATATCATGACTACAATTATTTTATATTCAAGCTAGATGATAGTGGTTTGATGGGATTTGGATATTATATAACGTTTTTATTGTATTGGTGCAGTCCATTTGTTCAAGACTTGGTAAAGAACATGGTTGTGGGGATCATGTCCTTTGACCCACAATGGATTGGGCCCATGATAGGAACAAATGACCCATTATGTGGTCATTCATTGAAGATAATGTGGCAAAGAAGGTTGACAATTTATGATTGAAGTGTTTGATGGCCAAAGTTGTCATTGATATTCAATATTATGAAAGGATAGAAGGTGGCATGGCATGAAATTAAAATTAAATAAGGTGACATGGTGATCTTTTCCTTTTCTAGAGTCATCCCCATGAGTAGGTGAGCTTTTCCTTTATCCCTAGAGATATGTGCAGTGCCTCGTAAGTGAATGGAATTCATGTCCATTTACAAATTTGAATTTTAAACATATGTAATGTGTTTGGGTTCTTGATGAAGAGTTCCTAGGTTTTGTTGTCTTCTTATAAATTTGTAATTTCCTACAAGCTTGATTCACCAAGTGGAAAAGTATTTGTATCCCTAGAGTGAGGATCTTGAGTCCCTTTATTTCCATAACATTTACATCATCAAATAAAATGACATCTCATTATTTCAATTTGCAAAGAGGTGCTAAATAGCAATTAAGTTAGTGTGCATGTTATTTAATACACTTTACAGTGTTGGTCATTAGAAAAAAGAAGAAAGAGAAATGTTTTTCATGATTAACTTACTTACAAGCTTGAATGTGCCATGTTCTTTTGCATTGAATGAGTAATTATGTGTTCTTGATTGAATAGCTATGTTGTCAGAATGATATCACTTGATTGAAATCATAGAAATCTTGAGTGAGATGAGTTAAATGAGTATTCTTGATGCCAAATGTTTTACCAAGTTGTATTTGAATCAAGATAATAGCAAGGCCCCATAGACCATATTTGTAAGATTATCGCTCTTCCTTATGGGGCTTACATCATTTTCAAAAACTTTAGTGACAATACATGTGATAAGTTGTTTTACGTTGTTTATATGTCTTTCCTAATAGCATGTTCTAGGAGTAGTAGTATGATTACTTTCAGTCTCAACTATTAGAATAAATTGGAAATCCTGTGATAATAAACTAGGGTAATAAGGACATGAGAAACATCAGGTTCTTGAATTTCTAGAAGCTTGGCCACTATGATTCTCTTTTTCCTGAGATTTTTGCACAATGTAGTGAAAATTCATTGCAATAAATAGTTTTCCTATTGGTCTTGGTGGATGAAAAAGTGACAAGTACAACATCTCAATGAACTCAATTGATGCAACAAAGTTAGCAGAAGCATAGAAGTGATTTGACAACCTTTACCATTAAAAGAACCTATTAGTAGAATACGGGGGAAAGTGATAATTACCATGGTAATATATTCTCAAATTTTAAGCTTGAAGAACACATGGCATAAGGGCATGGCAACAAAAGGTTGATTTGGTGGATAAAGTGATGGGCATTGGAGCCATTAGCACACCTATTGAGCCAAGAGTCAAATGACCCATACTGTGGTCATTTGAAGACGATTTGGACAAGGAGAGTACATGGAAAATATAAATTGGATGACATGGTGACAAATGGCAAAGCAACAATAACACACATGGCATTGGTCAAGCACAGGAAGAGAAAACAAGCATTGGATGGTAGTCTGAGGATGAAGGACACCGCGGGCATCACCAAAACCCCAGTTGTTGGCTCATCATTGGTCAAGTAAGAATGACATATTTTGGAAATTTATCTCCCATTTGTATAATCATTAGAGGTCTAGGATGCCTAAAGTGAACATGGACAAATGTTTCTAGTTTTCTTAGGTTTTCATGTTTTATAAGGTTTCATTTTTGTTTGGTTGGATTATATGAATTTATATCCCTCAAATAATTTAGACAATATGATAAACACTACTGTAAAATACGATGATAATATGGTAATTACTTAGTGCTAATTAATTTGTAATTACTGAATACAAATTACTAGTAACAGGATCTAATTATTCAAAGTAAAGAAGTTACGTGTGTATATGGTGCCACAATCTACTATGCTGCTGCCATGGCTCCATCGAGGTCAAAGGAACTGACATCCTCCCACCTGGGGGATGTAGACCCGGCCCCGAATAACTGTACATTAAAACAAATAAAGTCAACAATGTGTAATTCAAAGTTAAATATATTAAACAATACGATATCAAATAAAATACAACAAATAATTGAACATTAAATAAAAAAATAGAAAACCTTATCCATGAAGCTCCTTGTGGCATGTTGCTACGTAGGACCATGGCAAGAATGACCACAGTGAGAACAACGATGTGTCGTTGTTCCAGTAGAACTAGAAGGCCCCGCCTGGGTTCCACCTGTACCTGGCATGTCCCGGCCACCACCCATAGACCGTGTAGCTGTCTGTGTCTCATTGATGTCCTCCCGGCTCTATGAAGACATGGCCACAAATGTGGTATGTCTAAGCAAGTGATGTTTTGCATGTCTGACGGAGTCATCAATCTCATCTAGGCCACTACCAAACCCGGGTGGCTGAGGAGGGGTGTTTGGCTCTCTCCTGGGTGTAGGAGGTCCTCTAAGTGGGTTGCGGTGTGCCTGAGGTCGATCTTGGGTAGAGCTAAGACCAACACCCTGAAACTCAATGATGTCAAAATAGTCGACATGGTACCCTAGCTCAAACTCAGCCCATAATTTCCAAAGGAAATACTGTGGGACCTCCAAATTGTGGCACGGGGGCCTGTCAAACACCATGAACCACCTCTTTATCCAGTTATCTCTCCATGGCTGGTAAATACACTAGTCCATGCAAACCCGACTCCTCGTCACAGCTGGAAGCTATCCTATCGAGGGAAATATGAATTTTCTATACAACTGGGCTTTGATGATGTTGAGGTCTTTTATCTTCTCTTTGGACAACCCAGTGGAGTAGTGTTCCCTAATTCGAGCCCTATATTGGCTCAAGTTTGTTATCTCACTGTGTGCAATATTGATTGATTCAATAATGTTTTGCAATGATGAAGCCAAGGAAACCCAAGAGGGTTCCTTGGTTCTGTTCAATTCATTACTTAGTGCCCTCAATTGATTTAAATCTTGGTGTAATTGATCTTCGAGGTTTTCATTCGGTTCCCATGTTGTCTTCTGAAGGTCGGGTTTCATTGGTTTCATCAGATGGTTCAGGTGCTTGTCATCTTGTTAGGTGTAGATGCCTGCAATGATTTTTTTTTGTTTTTAAATGGATTGTAATTTTTTTTTAAAATTCAAATTCAAATGGAAAACAAAAAAAAAACGAAAATAACAACAAATGGATGCTTTGCTGAGCACCTACCTGGAGAAATGGTTGGCTCCATGGTGTAGGGGCAATTTGGAGGCGTTGAGGAGAAGTTGGGTGCTCCAAGATGCATTCGCGGGGTCACTATTTTCCCAATATGCGCTTGCGAGTTTGTGAAAAATGACAAACGCAAGAGCTCTATTTTTTTATATAAAAAACGCAAGGGCGCGCACACTTCATTGACGCGTGCACACCAGTTTGTGTGTATGCATGAATAATGCATGCACGCACCTTTTTCCACATAGGCTCAACCACATGGACGTTCGGCATTGCCGAAGCAACGATGCGTGCATGCATTTGGATGTGTCTGCGCGTCACTTTTTTTTTCTGCTCACGCGCTGTCGTTGCGGCCTTTTTGGGTACCAGCTTCGTGTGGGTACCCTCAACCATGGTTCAAAGTCAATCAACCACTTATAAAAATGTGGTTATGGATTTAAGTCAACCATGGTTCAAAGTCAACCTTGGATTGAAGTAAACCATTAAGTGAAGTCAACTATGGATTGAAGTGACCCATGGATTGAAGTCATTAATGCCAATATTATTAATGGATTGAGGTCAACCTTGGATTGACGTAAATCGTGAACTTAGTATTTGATGGCTAGAATACTTCTTCAAGGCCCAAGGTTTTGGTATCATCCACTAAGCATGTCCAAGGCCCCAAGTCCCTAAGACATAAATATAGAGCATCATGAATACCATTGACAAAGTCATGTGTGTTGTGCTTTGAATCATTTTTCATGGAGGTAGATGCCTTAATGCTTTCTTTAAGGATAAAGTCAAAGTATTTTTCCCTAGAGCATCATCCTAAAGGCCCCAAGTCATGCACATACTACTTAAAAATACCGAATGGCACTAATATCCTCAATCATAGAGTAATGATACCCTCAAGATGTCAGGCGTGGTTGGTGGATGAGATATTCTTATCCTTGGATGGCTAGAAGATTCATTTAGGTCCATAGGATCAGCTCTCCTCCCTTGACTATGTCCAAGGTTCTAAGGCCCTAAGACATAGATACATATTTCCACATATATCCGTATGAGATAATGCATGGTTCCTCAAGGAATTTCTCATGGCTTTGGATGTCTCAATGGTTTATTTAGGTCCAAATGCATGGTATTCTTCCCTTGAAAACCATTTCCAAGGCCCTAAGACATGTACATATTAAGTTCAAAACCATATAAGGGCACTTCCATACTCAATCACAAGACACTGATACCTTAAGAGGCCATGTGTAGTTGGTGGAGGTAATCTTTTTAGCCTTAGATGGATATAAGATTCATTTAAGGCCCAAGCCTTAGGTCTCCTCCCTTGACCATGTCCAATGCCCTGAGTCCCCAAGACTTGGATACATAGCACAATGGATACCCCTATAAAGTTTTGTTTGGTGCTTTTAGACATTTCTCATGGTCTTGGATGTCTAAATGGTTTGTTTATGGCCAAAGAAAAATCATTCCAAAATCCTTGATCAGGCACATACATATTGCTCAAAACTACTTCATGGTATCGACATCCTTAATCATAGGCCAATGATACCATTAAGAGGTCATGTGTGGTTAGTGGAGGAAATCATCATATCTGTTGGCTGCTTTTTGGACAGACCCGGGTTTTAATGAAGCGCAGCAACAAAACCCCTTGGCGCACTGGCCCTCTCGGCAACGAGCTGCGCGACAGCTCGAGGTCTCACCCGAAGTGGCTATGGGGGGGCTAAGGAATCAGATTTCCTTAACCCGGGCGACGCGGAGACTGTTCTTTCCTCCTTGGCGATTCCTCAAAGGTGAATGTCTGACCCTTCCAGACTTATGAGCGCAATAGTGCTCAGGCTCCTGCTTGGTAGCTGAACTGCGCGGTACTTCCACTCCTGCGCTAGGACCTATTATCCTCTGCGCCGATATTCTAAGCATCGCTTAGCTAGTACGCCCGTCGCAGCAACACGTTCTCCTGTCGCTACAGCAACGTATCTTACCGATTCCTTCGACCCTTAACGATTATAAATCCCTAGAAAGCTTTAAGAACTTACTCAACACACTCATAAAGATAATGCAACATTCCTGTATTTGCTGTTAGTAGACTTAAAACAGGCAATCACTTCAATCACAACATCGCAACAACGAGAAATATGAAGTCCACCTCCACGGGGAAAACCACGCCCATGGGAGTATCTTATATTAACCAGAAAATGATAGACTTATACAATATGCTGCGCACACAGCTGCAGCCTTAGATCTTTCCAGGAAACTCCATGCACACAGCTGGGAGCCCTTCTCTCGATCTATTCTCTTCCTCTTCAGAGGTTACAATAGTTCAGACGTCGACTCTGACTGTCTGCAACTCAAGGATTAGCTTCACTGCTAACCCGCTCTAACTCCTGTTTTCTAGCAACACGGTAGAAAACAGTCAACAAGATCATAACAGGGGATGATCAACTCGATCAATCCTTCTTACTTCCAGTGTCTACTCTCTTAGCTAGCTCACTCATATGCTTAGCTAACTGACTCCCTAATTAACCAACTCACTGACTCGCTAGCTAACCTCTACCCATTACAATTATGCATATATATAGGTGGCCATGGCGGTCGCACCTTTACAAAACTGTGGGCCTTTCCCAGCAGTAATCCCCAAAAACCCTAACCACGCACATGGCTAGGTGTACTATAGGCGCCGCTTGCAGTCATGTTGCCGCTTCCTACAGGCTCCATGAATTCCGGCGCAGCTTACGGGTATGGGTGCCTTGTCCTTCGCCTTCAATGCTTTGGTCCGTTGCTCCTCCTTGATCCGAGCAACCATAACTTCTGTACTTAGCCTTAAATGAGGGTAGATGAGCCCTCTACTCCATTGCTTCATTGATTGTGATAGCTGGGCTTTCCACTTGGCTACCTTCATTCTCTTCTGACGTGCGCGCGAGCTCCATAATTTCCGGTCCGTAATCTGCGCTGAGATTATCCATCTGGCACCGTACTGCGCACCGTCTCCTTCTGTCCCAAAATTGGCGCTTATTCAAAACTTAGCACTTTCTCTTCCATACTTGTGCTTTTTCCTCAAAATTCGTAGCTTTTACCATAGTTGCGGCCTTGGCTCCAACAGGCCCCTAAAACTTACTTGTGGCTCGCCCTCGAGCCACTCGCACTAGCATGTGGTTGCTTTACTTGTGCATCTGCTTTTGCTTGGGTCTGTGCGAATGTTTTCTTCCACTGCGCAATAGCGGAGTCCAATTCATCGACACACTCCACAGCAGTCTGCACCATTTCTGCAGTGGCTTCTTCTTTAGTGATGGCATCAATCTCCTCTTGAGATTCAGCAATCTCTTTGATTTTTGCCTCGACTTGGCCAACAATATCAGCATACTCATCCATGAATGGCTGAATGCTGTTGGTGAGCTTCTCATCTTCAGTTCTGAGCTTGTGGAGTTGCTGTTGCATTCTGCGCACTTCACTCATTTTCTTCATTTTTGGTAAGCCTGTTAAGGCCTTAGCTTCTTCAATTAGAACAGTTAGGGACTGTTCTGCGGCTTGCACCTGTTCCAAAAGACCAACTTTAAAAGGGAGCTTCTCAAGCTCCGTCCAAGCTTCCATAGCTTGGCTCATCAAGTTCTCAGCTTCCTGTATTCTGTCTTTCATCTGTGTGGAAGCTCTGCTCAACGCTTCAAATTGTTCCTGCGCATCATCTGTAAACTGTGCGGCAACACGAGCTTCTAGCTCAGCGATTTGGGTTCTATGGCCCTCAGCCATAGCAACTATTTCATGCTCCAGGGTTTTCACCCTTCCTCCAATAATTTGAACTTTCTCAACCAGAGGGAGGTCTGGTTGAATCTCGCAAGCCGAAAATTCCTCGGCAATCTCATCCACTGCGTTTCTTATGCCAATGTCTTGTGCCTCATAAAGTGCAAGTTTCTCAGAGATATTCTTATGGCTTTCCTTCAGCTCTATCTCCTGCGATTGCAGTCGTTGATTTTCCTGGAATGTAGAGAGCTCTCTAGCTCTCAACTCCAGAGAAACTTTCTCATGCACTAGCTGTAGAGTTTCTATGGGAATTAAAGACAAATTTATTTCAACGGGCCCAACTGCGCTTACCTGTAGTGCAGCTAGCGGATCTGGGAGTGTCATGCTCGTAGGCGGGATATGCACGACAGTATGCCTTTCTATGAGTTCTTCAACTCGCTCGGTGCTTGGAATTTCTTGTGGTGCCTGCGAAGTAGATGCTGGCGCATGAGTCTGCGCAATCCTTCCTGCGAGACCCTTTATTTCCACAAACTGCAGGTCTAGAGCACTTCTGATGTGAGCGTGCGTGTTCCGCAGCTCGCGAAATTACTCTTTCAAATACTGGTCGATCCCCGAGGGAATGGCCTCAGAGGGATGCGACACCTTTTGTTTCTTGGTTGCTGGCTCTGTCGAGCCTTCATCACTTCTTTGCTCGGGGGCTTCCTTGCCCTTATCCTTCTCTTGCGCAGCGGCGGGTGGCATCGCGGATGCGATGTCGGCGGCTTCTCTCCATTCGTCCGACCAGGACTTGATAGTTTCTTCGACATCTTCTGTGGTCATCCTGTAAAGGCCTACGGCCCATTCCTCTTGAATGCCGCAGGGACGGAGGTAAAGTTGATGTAAGTCAGCAGTAAAAGCCAACTTTCCTTCATACATTCTTGCTGTCTCCTCACTCAGTCTTGGCATTTCCTGAATGGTATCTCTGAGGAGATAGTAGTATTCACAAAATACAGCGTGGTTCATCTTGCGCTTCGTGGGATTAGGGGATTCCCAAAGGTTAACATAACGGATTCCGGCAGGTTCTCCTGCGCGGCGAGGAAGGAACTGAGTGTTCGGGGGCTCCTTCCACCCGACGAGAGCACATAAAATTAAAAGCCAAGAAAAATGGAACGACTGACTGGGGTTATCTTGGACGTTCCGGCAGTCTTCCAAAAAAGAATTGAGGAGGAAGAGGCACCAGTTGTACTGCTCTCCCTCCGCAGCTGCGATGGCAAGTTCCACGACAGCTCCAGTAACTTCCTTCGGTCTGCACTTTGTGAGAAGTCTGCCTGCGAGCAAACTTCCTGTAAATCTAAGTGCTTCGTCTTCTACTATAGTGAGGTCATAAGCCCGACCTCCTCTTGTAAGGTTATATTTTTGGACCAGCTTTGCAGCCAGTTTTCTGTCCTTCTCCTTTCCCATAAAATGGATATTGGGATCCTTACCAACCTTAGACAGGCCAGTAATGCGATGAATCAAATCGACATTTAAATCGATTGGCCTCCCCAGCCAAAGGTAACCTCCATGAACGCAGGATAGCAGTGTCTTGACGACTGCGTTCACCTCATTGCTACGCCCAAAATGCGGTAGCTTTAACAGATTTAGGAGTCCAGGGCACTCAAGATTTGCTGCAAATCCCTTCGGGATGAATTCGTCAACCTGTCTGGTGGGATTATGCACTACCGTCAGATATCGATCTAGCTGGAACTAAGGATATGTCTTATAGTCTCCCAGGTTGAAATCAGATAACTTGACCAGTGGAAGGTGTCCGAGCAGGGACCCTTCTATTCGCACGCTAACCGGTAGTGGCGGTAACGGAAGCAGGTACTTTGCATTCTTCGGAATATGCACCTCTGGTGCATCTTCTGGACGCGGCGGAATATAATTCACCATAGTGGCCAACGGCTCTGGAACGGGCTCTTTTGGCTGTGGTTGGGACGCTCTTGTGGCCGGAGATTGTCTGGGATCCTGATAACCAGGATGTACATAAGTCGAAGCCGTCACGGGGGTAGTCATGCCGAAATCGAGGCCTCGGCGCAGGAATTGACGAACAACTTCTTCAGTCGATAGGTTCTCCGTCGTGAACGGGTAAAGGTAACAAGAACGTGGACAGAAACAGCGGACTGTCGTGGGATATGAACACTGACAACAAAGGAAGCACTCTGCACAAGTCGGCTCTGAAAACAATGGCTTAGATTCTCAAACAAGACTCTGCAGCTCGAGAAAAGTAACCCAAAATTATACAAGTGTGGGGTATTTATAGCTAACGTGATAGTAAATGCGGGCAAGTGGGGCTACTAGCTATAGGCGGCTATGCATGAGTTGACAACCCTACGATCCCCCTCACCTCTACGGTGCATTTACTGTGATGGACGGGCTCTGACAGGCTTCCGGGAGAAGCTAAAACTTTCCGGTACATGAGTTAAATGCAAATGTTATGGAGATCAAGTCGAATCTGTCAGAGCGGCTACACTTAAATGGTGGGTTTATCCTTCATTTATTTTCAGACACGGCTACATAACTGCTGTAATTCAAATTTTTTGGCGGGTCATTTCAACTTAGGAAACTGTGCCTATAGGGGTCCACAATAAAAACTTCAAGCGGCAAATTGACACAGGGAACTTCGCAAGAGCAACGGTTCAATTGTCCGGGGAAAACTTCGCAAGAGCGCAAAGATAAGCTCGCTCTCCCAAACTTTATAGACATGCGCGGATGTTTCAAGGAACTGCGCGGGAAGCCAGAGACTGAGGTTCTCGCGACTTCCATGTAGACTGGATGTGATGCCTCTTTCAACTACACTGGGCATCTGCATATCTTTGAGCAGCTATTTAAGTCGACAGGGCGGAGTGGCCGTCGCGGTAAAGATTAAGCCGACTCCCGTTGATCTTTGTAGGCAGTACTTCTCCATTCAGCTTCGCAAGCTGAACTGCTCCTCCTTCTGTTATTTTTATTACCTGAAAAGGGCCTAACCAATGTACACGAAACTTGCCTGGAAACTTGGTGAATTTACTATCATAGAGGAGTACCAAGTCTCGTTCCTGAAAGACTTTATTCTTAATATGCCTGTCATGCCAAGCTTTCTGTCTTGGCTTCTGTACTTGTTGATGGAATCTGGCTAAGAGTCTGTCTTCTTCTAAGGCAAGCAGTTGTGAGAGTCTTGCGCTCATAGTATCAGGATCTGTCATTTCTTTAATTTGCGCAATTCTGAGACTGGGAATAATGTATTCCATAGGCACAACTGCTTCTTGTCCATACACCAAACTGAAAGGTGTGTGGCCTGTTAATTTATTGCAGGTAGTTCTGTAAGCCCATAATACAGCTGTGACTCTAAGGTCCCAATCATCTCTTTGTTGATTACAGATCTTTGTCAGGGCATTCTCAAGAATTTTATTGAATGCCTCCACCGTGCCATTAGCTTGAGGGTGGTAGGGTGTACTCTTATGGTGACTAATTTGGAATTCTTCAGTAAGGGATTCTATAGTCTCATTGAGGAAATGTGTACCCTGATCACTCATTAAAATCAGTGGACATCCAAACCTAGTGATAATATTCTCAAAAATGAGCTGCGCGGCCGTGGCAGCGTCGCAATTCTTCACTGGCTTAGCCTCAGCCCATCTGGTGAGGTATTCAGTAGCTGTAATGATGTATCTTGCGCCGGTTCTCTTTCCTGGTGGGTTGATAGGACCCAAAAAATCAATGGCCCATTTATCAAAAGCGCGCAGTGTTATCTGAGGTCTTAGCGGCATCTCATCTCTTCTTGAAGGTTTTCCTATTCGCTGGCACACATCGCAACATCTGCAGAATTCCTTAGTATCCTTATGCAATGTCGGCCACCAAAGATCTGCGGCTAAGATCTTCTGAGTAGTCGGCTTTCCTGCGAAATGGCCTCCTGCGGTACCTGAGTGCGCTTCTGCGATGATAGAGTTCTTTTCATGCGGTAAAATACATCTGCGCAAGACTTCATCGGGGCCCAGCTTATAAAGTTGGCCTGCTATCAAAGTGAAGTCTGCGGCTTTGACGACAAGTTGTTTCTTCTGCTGGGTTGTAAACTAAACTGGCGCTTGTCCAGTAGTGAGAAACTCAAGGATATCAGAGTAATATTCATCTGCTGCTTGAACAAAAAATAGTTGTGCATCAGGCAGATTGTCCTCCAGATTTGTAGGTTCTTCTCCTGACTCAATCCTAGATAAGTGGTCAGGTCCTGCATTCAATCTACCTGGATTTACAATTACCTCAAAATCATATTCTTGAAAGAGTAGTAGCCATCTGCAAATTCTTCCCCCTAACACTGGCTTATTGACCAAGTATTTCAAAGCAGAATGGTCAGTATACATTTTAAAATGTGCGCCCAGTAAGTAGTGCCTAAACTTCTGTAGGGCGTACACCATAGCTAGTCCTTCTCTCTCTGTAGTAGTGTAGTTCTTCTCGGCTGTGGACAACTTCCGGCTAGAGTAAGCAATGGGGTGATCAATACCTCCTTTTCCTGGTTGTGTAAGTACGATCCCCAATGCTATGGAAGAAGCATCGACATGAACATGAAAGGGTTTATTCCAGTCTGGGAAAACTAGAATTGGCGCAGTGATCATCTTGTCTTTAAGTGTGTCCAAGCTCTGTTGGAATTCTTCTGTCCATTGGAATTTTGAATCCTTTCTCAGCAATCTTTCCATAGGTGCTGTGATCTTTGCATAACCTTTGATAAATTGTCTGTAGTATCCAGTATGTCCCAATGTAGTGCGCAATTGTTTGACTGAGTTAGGCGCAGGTAAATTAGCAATGATGGCAACCTTTGCAGGATCCATCAGGAGTCCTTGTCTGCATACAATGTGACCCAACAAAATACCAAAAGGAGCACAGAAGATACATTTTTTCAAGTTAAGGGAAATCTAATGCTGTCTACATTTTTCTAACATCATTCACAGGTTCGCTATATGGTTCTTTAATAAGCCAAATACAGTCCAGTCATCAAAATAGACTTCTAAGAACTTATGGATGAATTCTTTAAAAACAGCAACAACGACTCTAGAGAAGATAGCAGGAGCGTTTTTAAGACCAAAGGGCATTACCGTGTATTGGAATGAGTCCCATTCAGTCGCAAAAGTAGTCTTATGGCAGTCGTCTGGATGGATTCTGATCTGATGGTATCCCGAAAATCCATCAGTGAAGGAATAAGCCTCTTGTCCTCCAACATTATCAAGCACTTCATCTGTGAAGGGAGTAGGAAATGGATCATGCGCTGATGCGTCATTGAGTTTGCGCAAGTCCACGCAAATTCTTATTTCACCTTTTGTCTTCTTCTCTTGTACAACCATAGGGCTAATCCAATCGCTTTCTTCTACTGGCTCAATAATACCTGCTGCAAGCATCTTGTCAATTTCTTCTTTGAATTTTTCTTTATAGCGCGGGTTCAACCTGTATGGGCGCTGCTTTACTGGCTTGGCATCTGGTTTCAGAGGTATGCGCATCACTCCTAAGTCTCCTAGGATGCCTTTCATTTCTGTGAACTTGGTAGGAAAGATATCCTGGTAGTCACGTAATAAATCTGAAATATGCGCAACAGTTTCATCATCCCAATAGTCTCCTATAGAAGCAAACTTGGGTTCGGCTTCTGTACCAATGTTAACCTTTTTGAGCTTGATGTGTTCTGTAATGGCAGGGATATCAAGCTGAGGACCTTCGACATTGTGTGTCCCTTGTGATTCTGGGATGTTGATTTTGCGAGGATCATCCTCCTCTTCTTCAGTGGTGAATTTATAGCATTCCAGGGCATGTTCTATTTGAACAGCCCAATCTGGTTGGGAATATTCTGGTAATAGACATGGTTCAAATACCTTCTTTTTAATACACTTCAGAGCCTGATCAATACTTGGATGCTCTGACTCAAAGCTGAAGGTGAGTTGAAAACTTTCTATCATAAGAGGCCAAGTAAGAGTGCCTTTGCGCAATTCTTTTTCAGTGTACCAGTTCCTTGGAACTGTGTCCAATGTGTGGATGAATAGGTGAACCCACTCATCGTCCAGAATATCCGACCATTGCTGAATGCATGCTTCAATGTGTGACCCGGGGTCACTCTGTCCCTCATATTTGTGCGACACTTCTGCTGTAGTGTCCTGGAATCTGCGCAGTATCAGTCTGCAACAGTCTTGCCATGTATGAATATTCTCTTTATGCGCACCCCACCATCTTGCAGGTGTAGCGCGCAGTGATACATCTAATGCCTGTATGCGTTGCTGTTCTGGAAGCTGTTGTTCATATGCCTGTAGGAATTCACTTATGTTAGTTAAACCATCAAAAATTGGAGTGTCAGTCAATTCTGTGCCAATCCATCGAATGGATTTAGTCATCATGGCGCAACGTCTTGTAGAAACCTCATGTAAGCGATTCTGCCAGTTTTCCAATCCTGCATCTGAGTCTGATGTGCATGAGCTATCGCATTGCCAGCTGATATGGCCATCTGCTGTGGGATTGACATAGTCACTCTGACTAGCAGTCATCTGATACAAACATTCCATTTGGCGCACTTCTTCTTCTGCCCGAATGGGTTCTATATACCTTGGTCCTTGAATAGGATCAAGCGGTGCAATGACCCTAATCTGGTCGTCCTCAAAGGTCATCTGTCTTTTCTTCAAATTGATGACAGCCAAATTATCAAATGCCCAGTCTATACCTAAAAGTGCTGGGTAAGGTCTACTATCATCCAGGATTTTGATTACTTCAAAGTCTGCAGAACTTCTTACTCCCTCAATATCAATAGGTACATTGGGTAATCTGCCCAATGGAGAGACTCGTTGCTGGTTCGCGAGTCTTAGCTGGATGGGGGATCTGGTAAGTTGAGGACTTCCCATCTGTTCCCATGTCTGCATGGTGAGAGCATTAACTTCTGAGCCCAAATCTAAAATGACTTCGTCCATCTCAAATGCTCCAATCTGCGCTGTGAGCCTCATCTCTTTTCCAGTTCTAATGTGACTCCCAATCTGGTGAACAACACGCTGCGGCGTGTTGGTCGAAGCAGATTGTTGACATTTATCCAATAGGTGTTGAAGTTCCATAGTTTCTTTTTCATTGCGCAACAACTTTAAGCAGTTCCTTAGAAAATTATGGATAGTAACTAGTGTATCTTCTTCATCGGGCCTTCCGGATGTAGTGGCCTGTTCTTGTACCAGGTTGTCTTGTCTTAGCACTTGCGATCTAATATCATTATGCGGGGTTGTAACAGAACTTGAAGCTCTGGGATCTGAGAAATACTCTTGGGCTTGCTTGAATGCTTCTTTTTGCTTCTGCAGATTAAGTGGGGTTGGTTTAATATTAGTGCGGCGCACCCATTGCGTCGCTTGCTTCCCAGTTCCCGACTCTGGCGCACTAGTGGTTATTCCACTGCACGTCACAATATTAACTGTACGGTCTGGTTCCATTTTTTCTGCTCCAATCAATTGAATATTCTGGTTGACCTGTGGCGTCTTTGCTTGCATTTTAGTCAGCAATTGAGGGCATTCTTCAATGATATGATCATAAGATTTACAATATTTGCAAAGGGTTGTAGGGTTCTAGCAATCTCTTGCAAAGTGACCTTGCGCTCCACAATTATAACAAGTGATCTGGCCTCTTCCGCGGCCAAAATTTGTTGTACGTCCGCGGCCTCTGTAATTTCCTGTTCGGCCGTCGCGAGTTTGGTCATACTGTGGACCTGCTACGGGTCCTTGTGCTTCTGATTGTACTCGATAAACATCATGTTTCCTTTCCATCATAAGGTCATATGCTCTGCAATTGTTTTCATCATGGCCTACTGATTTACAGAAATTACAATATAGATTCTTTGAAGTTTGTACATATTTCTGAAGTAAGTGACATTCTTGTGGTTTATGACCTCTAGTTCTACAGATTTCACACCAAGGCCCCTGTGGCTGTGGTAAAGGATTAGGTGCTCCAGTTGCAATATACTCTATGAAAACGGGACAATGGTCCTTCGAATGACCTTGTGCTTTACATTTTGTACACCATATCTCCTCCTTAGCATCCTTGCCTTTCTTAATATCGTGCACTTGCAAGGTTAAGTTTGCTAACTGGTTCTGCAACTGCGCAACATCGTTGCTTGTTCCAGCAATTGGTGAAGCTTCTAGTTTCATAGCCATCTCTAGAGCTTGTTCCTGAGTAGTGAGATTCTGTTGCATAAGAGGAAGTCTAATGTGTGGAAGCAGCGCAGCAATGAACCATTCCTTATGCTGTTGTGGTGCAAACTCAAAGCTTACTTGATCTATCAGGGCTTTGAACTTTTGATCGAAGTCCCATACTGACTCTGTAGGTAACTGTTTGATGTCTTTGAGCTCTGTTATACACTGTGATTCTGATTTAGGTTTCTTGAATTCTCTAATCATAGCATTTCTTACATCAGCAAGCGTTCTATTCTGTGCTGCTGAGTATTTCATGAACCAAGTTAAGGCTCTTTCTCTTAATGTGGTTTCTAACTGAACCAGTTTAACAGCATCATCATTAATTTGCTTAATTGTCCAAATGGCTTCACATAGGAACCAGTGTTGCTCAGGGTCTTCTATCCCTGTTCCTCTAAAAGTTGGTAGTTTCATGTCATCACCCATCTTTCTTGTGCTAGGTTGAGGTGTAGGTGCTGTAGCAGTTCTTCTGGACTGGTTGAACAAAGGTGGTACAGAGGTACTAGAAGTACCGTGTGGGCTACTAGAAGGTGTTTCTGCGGGATTATACTGAGCTTTGTCTGGCTTTTGCGGTGTAAAAGGGTGGTAAGGGATATGAACACTCCCTTGTCTTTCTATGTGACTTGCTCTAGGAACTTGACTGTCTTCTGGGCTCGACTCAAAAGAATGTTGGTCAAGGCCTACTTTATATCATTTTCCACTACGAGTACAACCAATAACTTCAGGGTCACTATCAGAGTCTACGGACATTACTTGTCTATACTATTCATCTGAAGCTATACATAGTTTTGCTTTTTCATACAGAAGCATTTTAATCGATAAGTTCAAAGAATTCAGGAACTTACCTCTATGTGCTTGAAAGGAACTCCTCTCAGCTTCACTGAAAATCTTTCTTGTATCCACTGCAAACTCAGTGATGAAACCTTCCAACAGACTATTCAACCAAAAGTCTACTGCGCGGGACACAGAATTGTCTACCCGCTTTAAAATACTGACTAGCTCAGGCGTCCAAGTGACTGGTCGATCAATATGCACAGTGGGTCTAGTATCTGCTAACTTGGCTATCCAAGCATGTAACTCAAGTGAAAATGTGACAAAGAAAATTTCGTGAAGGTCAGTATAGATATACTTCTGCAACCATTCTTCTCGCTGGAGTCTAGAGCTTCTATTTTCTTGTTCAGTGAACTCGTTAGCCTTTAAATCGAACCACTCCTGAATTTCTGTAGTTGTAGGATTCCAGTAACACATTTGTTAACTGAGCAAGTCTCAAGGAAACAGAACCATTTGTTGGCTTAACAACAGGGTTCAAAGCAATGGAACCATTTGTTGGCTTCTGCAACAATCTTCTACGTCGCAAAAATAGCAAGTCTCAGTCACGTGGTAACGGAACCATTTGTTGGCTCCCTCTTTCTCTTGATTTCGCCTCAATCTCGTGTGTCGCTGAAATAACAAGTCTCATTCACGCGGCAACGGAACCATTTGTAGGCTGCTTTTTGGACAGACCCAGGTTTTAATGAAGCGCAGCAACAAAACCCCTTGGCGCACTAGCCCTCTCGGCAATGAGCTGCGCGACAGCTCGAGGTCTCACCCGAAGTGGCTATGGGGGGGCTAAGGAATCAGATTTCCTTAACCCGGGCGACACGGAGACTGTTCTTTCCTCCTTGGCGATTCCTCAAAGGTGACTGTCTGACCCTTCCAGACTTATGAGTGCAACAGCGCTTAGGCTCCTGCTTGGCAGCTGAACTGCGCGGTACTTCCACTCCTACGCTAGGACCTATTATCCTCTGCGCCGATATTCTAAGCGTCGCTTAGCTAGTACGCCCGTCGCAGCAACATGTTCTCCTGTCGCTACGGCAACATATCTTATCGATTCCTTCGACCCTTAACGATTATAACTCCCTAGAAAGCTTTAAGAACTTACTCAACACACTCATAAAGATAATGCAACATTCCTGTATTTGCTGTTAGTAGACTTAAAACAGGCAATCACTTCAATCACAACATCGCAACAACGAGAAATATGAAGTCCACCTCCACGGGGAAAACCATGTCCACGAGAGTATCTTATATTAACCAGAAAATGATAGACTTATACAATATGCTGCGCACACAGCTGCAGCCTTCGATCTTTCCAGGAAACTCCACGCACACAGCTGGGAGCCCTTCTCTCGATCTATTCTCTTCCTCTTCAGAGGTTACAATTGTTCAGACGTCGACTCTGACTGTCTGCAACTCAAGGATTAGCTTCACTGCTAACCCGCTCTAACTCCTGTTTTCTAGCAACACGGTAGAAAACAGTCAACAAGATCATAACAGCGGATGATCAACTCGATCAATCCTTCTTACATCCAGTGTCTACTCTCTTAGCTAGCTCACTCATATGCTTAGCTAACTGACTCCCTAATTAACCAACTCACTGAATCGCTAGCTAACCTCTACCCATTAAAATTATGCATATATATAGGTGGCCATGGCGGTCGCACCTTTACAAAACTGTGGGCCTTTCCCAGCAGTAATCCCCAAAAACCCTAACCACGCACATGGCTAGGTGTACTGTAGGTGCCGCTTGCAGTCATGTCGCCGCTTCCTGCAGGCTCCATGAATTCCGGCGCAGCTTACGGGTATGGGTGCCTTGTCCTTCGCCTTCAATGCTTTGGTCCGTTGCTCCTCCTTGATCCGAGCAATCATAAATTCTGTACTTAGCCTTAAATGAGGGTAGCTGAGCCCTCTACTCCATTGCTTCATTGATTGTGGTAGCTGGGCTTTCCACTTGGCTACCTTCATTCTCTTCTGACGTGCGCGTGAGCTTCGTAATTTTCGGTCCGTAATCTGCGCTGAGATTATCCATCTGGCACTGTACTGCGCACTGTCTCCTTCTGTCCCAAAATTGGTGCTTATTCAAAACTTAGCACTTTCTCTTCCATACTTGTGCTTTTTCCTCAAAATTCGCAGCTTTTACCATAGCTGCGGCCTTGGCTCCAACAATATCTCTTTCTGGATATAATATTCCTTTAAGGCCCAAGGTTCAAGTCTCTCTCTCTGAATATCTCTCTAAAATGGCTATGGGTTATAGGTTTTAAGGGTTGGGTGTTTGATGATAGATTTTAGGGTTGATGAGAATTAGAGGTTATAAGGGTTGGGTTAATTTTTATTTAACTAGACACTTTAGAGGTTAGAATTATTTGGTTAGGATTATAAGGGTCAAGGGATATATATCATTATCTATTAGTATTTAGGAGTTTTAGGGGCTATACTAGTTTAGGATTATTGTGGGCCAAGAGTTATGGTGGTTAGTTGTACAAGGGACTAGGGATTGCAGTGGCTAGGGACTAATGGTTAAGGGTTTGGGGATTGACATATAGGGGTCATGGATTTATGGTTACAAGGATGAAGATTTATATGTAGATGAGGATAATGCGAGTTAGTGATTTTGTGTAATAATATATCTTTTTACCCTTGTGGTGAAGGAGAGAAGAAAGGGAGGAGGGAGAGATAGGGTAGAGTGGAAGAGAGTGGGGGGATTGGGTGGATAAGAAGAGAGGGGAGGTGGGGTTATAGAGAGGGAGGGGGTTTAGGGAAAGATAAATAAAAATCAGGTTGTGACAAAGAATGTGTGCGTGCTACAATGTGTGCATGCATCCACATGTGAACGCACATAAATGTGTTCGCGTCTCTAGGCCTGTGCAGAACTATGCATGTGTGCATCTACGCGTGCGCGCATCTATGTGTGTCCGCATTTGCCCGCAAACATCTTTGGATTCAAAAAAAATTGGCACCCTTGCAGGTTTGGTATTAGCTTCGGATCGCCAAACCTTGAGGCTCGGTTTGAGTTATGGCAAAACACACCAATTTCTGTAACTTCATGTTTTTCATGCTTAGTTCCGCTTATGCTCCACTTGTGCACTACTGATGAAATTTCACACCCTTGTCGAGCTCTGTGTGCAGATTCTAACTATATATTTTTTGAATAGATCTGTTATTGTTTTCTATTTTTAATTACACTCATGTCAAATTTGTAAAAAACATAGGTCGTTTATTTGGCCTATAACTTTTGATTGGGTTACATATTTCGAGAACAGAAAAGAACCTGCACAAGAGTACAAGAATACCTACAAGCTAAAACAATTTTTTTTATTATGTACCATGATATGGTCGACCAACACTCGACCATGTCGTTTTAAGGCTTCACTGATTTTTGTAATTTCAAAAAAATATATAAAATTAACTTTTAAAATTTTGGAAAAATAGCCCTCCACAAGATTCGTATGTTGCCTACACCTCTACATATTTTTTTCCTCATAAATTGGCAATTTACATAACAAACGGGTGGACCAACACAAACATATGCATTATGTTTTAGAGAAAAAATAGCGTACCAATCTTAAAATAATGACATTTTGGGGTGGTTAATTTTCCATAAATAAAAGTTATATATTCCGGAAGGTGATCCATTTTTCTAGGTTTCATCTTTTTACACATAATTCTAAAAACTTTTGTAGATACCTCTAATAATTCATTTTAATGATAAGATATGTGTTTTTCCAGCATGCCATTTCAACTAATGTGTCATAAGTGGATATCATTACTTTGCACGAGCCCATATCTAAGAAACAATGTATTAAATACATCTAGATAATACAAACCCATATGTCTTAACCTTGACTACCACGACATAAAAATTATCTTTCTCCCTCTAGTAAATATGACGACAAATCCAAAGCAAGTTGCAAGATCCATACGCATGCAATAAACATTGTAGATTAAATGACCTTTATGGATCTGTTAACATTCAACACCGTAAAAAAAATTATAGCAGTCTGTAAAGTCTTAAATACACATGATAATATTTTTTTGTATACACATGATAATATATTAATCAGAAATGTAAACATTTCAGTCTTGAGCACGGGTCAGCATATACGCACCAAGGAAAGAACTTTATCACCCACAAAAGAGTTTACAAACAACCCGAAGAGAAAGACCGAAAACATGAAGTACCGAAAACGTCAATGCCAAGTTAACTACAAACCATGAAAGCTTTCAAGTAAGCTATTCAAGAATCATCGAATGCCAGGTCGGGTTGGAGTATGGACGTCAACATCATCTCTTCAAATATTCCCATGTAATATCTGAATTTGGAAACATCAAACCAACTCTTGTTAAAGATTAAACATAGATACAATTTGATCTGTAGAGGGTGGCCATCATATATTCCACTGCGACCTAAACCATTTAGGTTAAAGCAATTATTATGACAGTACAAAACCAAAAAAATAAAAATTAGTAACAAGATGGCACTGAGTTACACTTGCCTGGAACTTGAAAGAGAATGAGACTGTTAGTAATAGAGTTGCGCAAAACCCTAGATGATATTGACTGATGCGAACCCATGCATGTTTTAATAGTTGGCGTATGCTAAGGGAACGCCTCGGCCACTTGGAAAAAGTTAAGATCTTTCAGTTCGCTTTTGATTCTCCTCTTCCCTTTCGCCTTTGTGCCTCCTAGCCTCGTGGTTTTACATAATTGATATCTATTAGTTGTTCTACATTAATACTTGTAATATTTTGTATTTTTCTAGCTAAAACTGGTTCAGCTACCAGTTATTTCTGTGTAGTTACATGTTATCACCAGTTTATTTCAAACTGGGCCTCACTACATGTTATTATTGGCCGCCTTCTTGTTTTTTGCCACCAACTGTTAGTTATCAATTCAGCAGCTACCAGTTACTAGTTATCAGTTAATCATCATTCATCAGTTATTTTATATAAATATATTTTTATAATTGTTTATTTTGAATTTCAAACTACTGCCATTCAATCAATCTATTTAGTACATTTATCTCATCCTCATACAATTTAGGAAAAATATAGATACTAGTCCATCTTAAATTTTAAGATATAAACATCTATCAACTTAATTAAAACATTTAAATAAAAAATATATTTGAAAAAAAACAAAGTCAATTTAAATTAAAGCATTTGAAATACAAAGAATATTTTAACAAAAAACACAGTCCATTATTTAAATCAGAACATTTGAAATACAAAAAATAAACAATATTTTAATAAAAAACACAGTCCATAAATTAGAGCAATTGAAAAACAAAGAATATTTTAAGAGAAAAACACATTCCAAATTTAAAAATAACATTGAAAAAAAATCATTGTCTGTAATATTGAAATCATAATTTACTTAGGATAAAAAAAAAAACTAAGTAACTAAGAGATTAATATAAAGTCATCAATTCCTCTCAGAAATCATTTGAATGACTTCGGCTTAAACCTTGACCGCTTCAATAATTTTAGTGAGACTTCCCTTTGTACCAACTATTTTAGATAGAGAAAATCCAGCGGACTTTAAAATTTCATTCCATTGGGCTTCGGTCCTTTCTCTTCCTTCACCGAAAGAATGAAGCATAACCATATCCATCATCTGGCCAGATCCTATTGGATCACAATTTTCACTGTTATCTAAAACTGCCTCTGCTAATATTAATTTCCCTTTATCTGTAATAGACTTGTAGCACATCTTAAGCAGCTTGTTGCAGACCTCATCGTCCCATAGATGTAGTACGTGCTTTTAATAGTTACAAGTCCAGAGAGAAAAAAACATTTAGTAAAATCTTCGCAAACAAACCACTGTAAAATCCAACTCAATAACATAAATAATGATATGGAAAGGTAATGAAGTATATCTCACCCTCATAAAAATCGCATCCGCCGAGGGCACGGTTTCAAACATGTCCCCACTGATGTGTTTTATAGCTGTCAGATAAATAAATAAGATATTGATTATAATATTCTGTAGAGCCATCAACTCTCTCAAACTATGAAGAGCAGCACAATCGGAATACCAGGAAGAGCGAATAAGATAGCAAAATGGGAATACCTGGAAGAATGGGTGCAGTTGCAATGACGTGAGGAAGATCAAAATTGATGGCGTGGATATGAGGGTACACAGCGATTATTTCACTAATCGCCTGTCCGTGCCCTCCGCCCACGTCCACCAATGTGTTGACGTCTTTAAAACCATCGTAAGTGGTCAAAATCCCTCTCATATCGATCTTTGTCAGAGAGAGCATGGCTGCGTTAAAGACGTCCTTGATCTCCTGGTTACTTGCTGCATAAGACCACAAATCGTGAGCATTGCCAGGAGAATTCTGCGAATTATCAGCGACATTGAGCACACGCTCGTGAATATTGTCCCAGGCTTCCCTCAAACCAGCGTGTGCTTGCAATTGAAAGAGGGGAGCAAGGCTTAAGGGACTGATGTCCGGAGAGGCGAAGTAGGTTTTGTAAGCAAAAATTTCTGATTCTGAAAATGCGGAATAAAACTTTGATACAGAATCGAAATATAAATACCAAATAGATCATACCTCCAGCCATTGATGCTACTTGAGTTGGTGTAAAAGATTTCCTGTTCCACAACGTTTAGCTTCTTGTACGGCACTTCCAAGCTCTGCTTACTCTTTCTTGATGGTGTAAAACTGAAGGGAATTGAGTTAGCAAGATTGGGGACCAAACAAGGGTTTTAATAGCCAAGCTTCCATCAAGCTTATGATGGCTATGTGTCAATCGTTCCACAGATCAAGATAGAGAACCGTTGAGGGAGTTATGGACCATTCCCGAAGCTCTCAACGAGAAATCAGTTATTTAGTTAAAGAGTTTTTAATATTAATTAAGAGAGCTTACATTCTCCCACTTGGTCCATACTTCCAAACTTAATGTCTCATCTTAAAACCTATTGACAATCTGTATTAAGTAATAGATACAAGAATCATGGCGATAAGTCCTCTTATGACAAGTATTACCTTCCATGTATTACTATGTATTTATTGCTATTTTAATTTATGTGGCAACAATTTCTTAATGAATAAACCTTATGTTTATTCTTGGTCCTCATAGATGAATTTTCTCAAATTAAATTAAGGTGCACATATGTATGAGAAAAAACAGCACAGTAATTAAGAATTTCATTAAAAATAACATTGTCCATACAATGAGAAACTACATAATGGAACCAAGTCCCATATTCATTACATGATCCTTGAATTTAAACGGTGGCATGCCCTTAGTCAAAGGATCAGCGATCATAAACTCAGTGTTGACGTGCTCAATGACCACTTTCTTTTCTTTAACACGTTCCCTTATGGCTAAATACTTAATGTCGATATGTTTATTTCGACTCCCACTTTTATTGTTTTTAGCCATAAAAACAGCAGCTGAATTGTCGCAATACATTCTCAATGGCTTAGAGATAGAATCCATAATTCTAAGCCCAGAAATGAAACTCTTAAGCCATACACCATGTAAAGTAGCCTCAAAACAGGAGACGAACTCGGCTTCCATAGTGGAAGTGGCAATCAAGGTCTGCTTGACACTCCTCCATGATACAGCTCCACCGGCCATCATAAAAATGTATCCTGATGTTGATTTGCGTGAATCAACACATCCAGCAAAGTCAGAATCTGAGTAGCCAATTACTTCCAAATTGTCCGTCCGTCTATACATAAGCATGTAGTCTTTAGTTCCTTGAAGATACCTCATTACTTTCTTTGCAGCTCTCCAGTGGTCTATACCTGGATTACTCTGATATCGTCCCAACATTCCCACAACAAATGCAATGTCAGGTCTTGTGCAGACCTGAGCATACATTAGGCTTCCGACAACAGAAGCATATGGAATGTTCTTCATTTGTTCCCTTTCAAGGTCGTTCTTCGGGCATTGATTCAAATTGAACCTATCACCCTTCACAATGGGAGCTATACTTGGTGAACAATCCTTCATCCGAAATCTCTCTAAAATTTTATTAATATAGGTTTCCTGAGATAGACCCAAGATGCCTCGAAATCTGTCTCTATGGATCTTAATGCCAATGACATAAGATGCCTCACCCATATCCTTCATATCGAAATTTTTAGAGAGAAATTGTTTTACATCATGCAACAAACCCTTATCATTGGTTGCCAGCAAAATGTCATCCACATATAAAACAAGAAAACAAATTTTACTCCCACTAACTATTAGGTATATACATTGATCCATAATGTTTTCTACAAAACCGAAAGAAGAAATTACATTATGGAATTTCAAATACCATTGGCGGGATGCTTGTTTTAAACCGTATAAGGATTTCTTGAGCTTGCAAACCAATTGCTCACCATCACTAGAGGGGAATCCTTCAGGTTGTTTCATGTAAACCTCCTCCTCTAGATCTCCATTTAGAGAATCCGTTTTCACATCCATTTGATGCAACTCCAAGTCGAAATGGGCTACTAATGCCATAATAACACGCAAGGAATCTTTCTTAGATACAGGAGAGAAAGTCTCTGTGTAGTCGATTCCTTCTTTCTGAGTGAATCCTTTAGCAACAAGTCTAGCCTTGTATCTCTCAATGTTGCCTAATGAGTCTTTCTTTGTCTTAAAGACCCATTTACATCCAATGGCTTTTGCACCATTAGGCAACTCAACAAGATCCCAGACTTCGTTGCTCTTCATAGAATTCATCTCTTCCTTCATGGCATCGTACCATAATTCTGATTCTTTGCAATTCATGGCTTGTGAAAAGGACTCGGGATCATTTTCGGCTCCAACGTTATAGTCAGATTCTTGCAGATACACAACATAATCATCAGGAATTGCTGATCTCCTTGGTCTAGTAGATCTTCTTAATGTTGTATCACTATCTTCTTGAGAAATATGTGGTTCAACTCGTTGTTCAAAAGTTCTTGGAAACTCTTGAACTACCTGATCTACTATAATGCCGTCAGCAGCTTGTGGAACTTCAACAATTGGTTGTTCAACACCAGTTTGTACTTGAGGGGTGCTGTGAACAATAACCAATCTATCACTTGAGGTGGAAGGTTGAGATTCTGAATGATCCTTCTCAGAAACTATGTTCCTGGTTAGATCGCTCCCACTGATCAAGTCATTTTCAAGAAATTTTGCATTTCTTGATTCCACAATCCTAGTGCCGTGAGATGGACAATAAAATCTGTAACCTTTAGACCTTTCAGCATATCCAATGAAATACCCACTAATGGTCCTTGGGTCCAGCTTCTTTTCTTGTGGATTATATATTCTCACTTCAGACGGGCATCCCCAAACGCGCATATGTCGCAAACTCGGTTTCCAACCTTTCAATAATTCAAATGGCGTTTTAGGAACGGCCTTGGTTGGAACTCGGTTTAATATATACGCTGCCGTCTTAAGTGCTTCAGTCCACAAGGATTTAGGAAGATTGGAGCTGCTAAGCATACTCCGCACCATGTCCAATAAAGTTCGGTTTCTTCTCTCTGCTACACCATTCTGGTCGGGTGAATAAGGCATGGTGTATTGGGCAACAATCCCATGCTCTTGAAGAAATTTTGCGAATGGCCCAGGTGCTTGTCCATCTTCTGTGTATCTACCATAATATTCTCCACCTCTATCTGATCTCACGATCTTAATTTGCTTACCGCATTGTTTCTCTACTTCAGCCTTAAAGATCTTAAAGGCATCTAATGCTTCGTTCTTATTATGAAGCATGTAGAGATACATATATCGTGAGTAATCATCTATAAAAGAAATGAAGTATCTCTGACCATGTGAGTCCATGTCTGGACTACATATATCAGTATGTATGATCTCTAATATGTCTGAACTCCTATTGGCACCTTTCTTCGACTTGTTGGTCTGCTTTCCTTTTATGCAATCCACACAAGTCTCAAAATCAGTAAAATCCAGAGTATTAAGTATCCCTTCATTTACCAATCTTTTAATTCTTTCTATGGAGATATGACCTAGTCTCCGGTGCCATAATTTAGAGGAATCATCATTAATAACACATCTTTTAGTGCCAGTGTTAACATGCATTGAATCATAAGTAACATTGTTTTGTAAATTAATGCAGTAAAGACCATCAGACAAAATACCATTCCCAACATAATCAGATTTATAAAATAAACTGAAAGATATTTCTGAAAAGTTGAAGGAATATCCAAAAGGTACAAGCCTTGAAACTGAAATCAAGTTTCTAGAAAAACTTGGAACATAAAAGGTCTTTTCTAATTCTAAAACAAAACCACTACTTAATGTTAAATAGCATGTTCCTATAGCTTCCACATGCGAGCCCATCTTGTTTCCTGATAAGATGCTTTGCTCACTTCCCACTGGCTTCCTTAGGCTTTGCAAACCCTGCAAGGAATTCGAAATGTGAATTGTTGATCCAGAATCAATCCACCAAGTGTTAATATTGACATTTACCATATTAGATTCATAACAAACAAACGAGATTGCATTACCTTTGTCCGCAAGCCATTTCTGAAATTTTTCGCATTCCTTCTTCATGTGTCCCTTCTTTTTACAGAAGAAACACTTGGAATCCTTCTTAATATTAGCTTGGGGAGGTATTTTACCTTTCCCTTTCTTATTGGCTTGATATTTGCAATTGGCTTGAGATTTGCCCTTCCTATGCGTTGCCAGCATTGCACTTTCTCCCAGTTCCATTACCAGTCTTTCTTCCTCTTGAACACACATGGTCATAAGTTCATTAATTGACCATTTATCTTTATGTGTGTTGTATGAGATTTTGAAAGGTCCATATTGGTGCGGAAGGGTGTTCAAAATGTAGTGCACTAGGAAAGACTCCGATATTTCAACCTCGAGTTTCTTCAATTGAGCCACAGTGTCCCTCATCTGCATGATGTGCTCGCGCACACCTTTCACACTGGTGAGTCTTAGGGATGAGAACTTCATGATTAGGGTGCTTGCTAGTGCCTTGTCTGAAGTGACGAATTGATCATCAATGGCCTTCAGCAAGTCTCGGACCTTTTCATGCTGATCAACAGAACCACGAATACCAGCTGAAATTTTAGTCTTAATGAACATCATGCTAAGACGATTAGATCGTTCCCATCGTTCATAAAGCGTGATGTCCGCTGCAGTGCTGGTATCAGTGAGTGTTGGTGGTTCATTTTTCCTAATAGCATAATCTATGTCCATCCATCCCAAATGAAGGAGAATTCTCTCCTTCCAGACTTTATAGTTATCTCCCTTAAGTTCAGGAATATCAAAACGAATTTCAGAGAAATTTGCAGGTTGTACAACTGCATAAAAAATAAAGATCACATGCTTATGTTAAAATTTGAGACCAGATAAAATTTCATGTTTTACCAATGTAAATTCATGCTTTAAGATTGAATCTAGTGACATAAAAATTGCCTGTGGGCTAAATTTTTAATTCAAGCAGATTCAAATATTCTTTATAATAAAATTTAACTTCATGATAAAACTATTAATTCATAATTCCTGTGGGTAAGTTATGAATAATTTAATATTTTATCCTAATTAATTATATAAATATAATAAAAATTCCTGTGGGATAAAATTTATTATATTTAGTATAATTAATTACAATTAATGTCTAAATATACTTTACATGATCTTAATCAAACATAATATATAATTTTATTTAATTAGAGGTGCTGTGGCTATTCTCTAATCAATTAAAATTATATAGATCACAAGACATTATTACTTTTATGCATAAATTAACTTGATACTAATCATGCAAATGAAATATCAATATATAAACCAGTTTTATATATATGTGTATAAAACATCATCATTATGATATAAAAACTTAGGCATCTCACATAAAAGTCTGCCACTCTCTCTATGCATTTATATATCTATTCATATAATCCAACATATTTAACCATGTATAAATATAAATAAAGTTACCATGGTCATATATATATATATATATATATTAACCATCAAAATATACATATATATTTTTTTACTATTTGTACAACTATATCCAAGAACATCTCATATCAATATCTTTCCAAAATAGATATGCGTTGACAAATAAAAAACTTTAAGGTTTCTCATCCTTCAAAAGTAAATATACAGCAAGTGAGATGCCTTCACAGTTGGCACTAAATTTCTGGCTATCATACGAGTCTGAGGCTCCATCCATGCATTAAAAGCCGAAAGTGGTAGAGCATACAAGCTTCTAGCCAACAATGAAATAACACACAGAAAAAAAAATAAGAGATACGATCGCCCCAGGCCGAAAAAAAAACAAAATAAATTTGTGAATGGGGAGTTTTATAAGTTCTGGACTCGCTGAACGAGGCTTACACTATTTTCTGAATTGTATATGTGAAAAGAGAAGCAACGCCAGGCTTTATTTAAACCATTGTTAGATCGTGAATCATAAAATACACGCGTACATTATGATCACAACCTGCATATTCTTGATTTGTGGCGCACTGGTGAAGGTGAAAGCTAATAAAGCAACACTTAAACGCAGATTTGAATTCTCCAGTTCAATTAATAAACGGAAAGCACAGTCGATTTCCTCATGTTTGTTTTTTTTAATCACGTCACATGATATTAACAGCAATTTTGCAGGAGGAGAGTCCACTCATGGTAACTTGCTACTGGGAATATCGAGTGTCGCTTGAGCATTTCAATGCACAAGCCAAATAATTCAGTGCCAAACGCGCAGTCTGATCAAGAACCGGATAATTACTCTGTTGGCTGTTGTGGATTAGTTAGATTTCGTTTTCTTCAAAGCTTCAAATGAACAGAATGTGGTACTGGCAGTGTGGATGTGCTGCTTAACAAAAGAAGAGGATCAAGGGAGCTTGATCGAGCCTGATCATTCAAATTCATATGGTATTGAATAAATGAATGATGAGTCTCATCCCCAGCCCGAAACTTATGTTGTAGTCTGTTAATTAATTTTTTCAGGGTTTACGGCTTCATCCTATGTTCTATCTTTGCCATGCTCTTCAATTGAAAAAAAAATATTCTGGGCGCATTCAGTCAAATAGGAAATATATAGCCACTCCGAGTTTAAACAATATAACGCATGAGCAAACCAAACATCAAGGCAGAGATAAAATTTTGCTCTGATACCAACTGTAAGCAAAAATTTCTGATTCTGAAAATGCGGAATAAAACTTTGATACAGAATCGAAATATAAATACCAAATAGATCATACCTCCAGCCATTGATGCTACTTGAGTTGGTGTAAAAGATTTCCTGTTCCACAACGTTTAGCTTCTTGTACGGCACTTCCAAGCTCTGCTTACTCTTTCTTGATGGTGTAAAACTGAAGGGAATTGAGTTAGCAAGATTGGGGACCAAACAAGGGTTTTAATAGCCAAGCTTCCATCAAGCTTATGATGGCTATGTGTCAATCGTTCCACAGATCAAGATAGAGAACCGTTGAGGGAGTTATGGACCATTCCCGAAGCTCTCAACGAGAAATCAGTTATTTAGTTAAAGAGTTTTTAATATTAATTAAGAGAGCTTACAGGTTTTGGTGAGATTGGTAAGCGTGTATTTCATGGTCATGATCTCGGCTGCTGCGTTAATTCCCAGTGCCTCATCCGTCGGCTGGATCGCCTTCAGGATACCCATTGTGGAAAGGTAAGTAAGGATCCGGGAGAGGGCGTCCACGTCGGGAGCTTCAGAGGGAAGTTGGGCGGCGATCTGTTGGACGGAGAGAGAAGCGTCTGAACCGGCTCTCGAAATGATGTCGGGGATTTTAAGACGAAGGGCACATTTTAGAAGAAAGGGATTCACTACAGAGAGTGCCATTCTTAAGGCCGAAGCTTCCAGCAACTCTTCGTCGTCCCCGACAGCTAGGATGTCCATATCCGAACCCTGCAGCAGCTCTTCGTCCTTTACAGCTTTGATATCCATACTTTGCATTTAACCAGCTACCGTACTTGAGCCTTGACGTGTGAAGGAAGAGGGAAGACGGATGCCAAATATATAAGATTTTGCCATTATTATTTTTTTGTTAAGTTGAATAGCAGTTTAATAGTAGATTGGAGGATTTATTAAAAATTTTATAAAATAAAATAAGTGTAACTTACTATTCAATCTACTACCTATTTTTCTTGTATTAGATTTTTTTATTACGTATTTGTTCCATCTCGAATCATATTCTTATCTGAATTTGTACTCAAATTATGCTACTATGCTTTATTGTTTAAGGAAAAATTAATAGATATACACTACTCTACTTCATGGTGCTCTCATTCATTCAATACATATGACAAAATTCACTAATTGAAATCGATATACATACAATAGAATTCATTAATTGGATTCTAATAAGGTAGTTTGGATTCTAATATTCCATTTTGATTTACAATTACCAAACCAAAGAGCAATAACCAACTACAACCATTCTACGATGTGAAATAAAGATTTTGAGTCGGAGTTCCTAAGTTTTGGGCACTACATCTATATAAAATATTATGATATATTAGTTGAACCATTGAATATCAAATAGACGATATCAGATGTAGAACACTTGGTGGCGGGGTATGGTTAAGATGTCTCCTAAGCAGAAAGGTGGTCGGTTATAATCCCGCGGATACCAAAAAATCCAACCATATTAAGGGTTGGTGCGGTCCAGACTAGGTGTGATCCCCAAGTGATTTTGACGGCTTAAATGCCCCTGGTTCGTGGTAACTTAGCCAAAAGCAAACTTGCTAGTCAAGGAGGTTCCACCACTTTACCAACAAAAAAAAAGACAAAGTTATAGCAATATGTTCATATATGGAGGCCCACACTGAATTGAGGCCACATAAATGGAATCCATAATTTTTTATGGAAAGCACACAAGCATAGGACTTTTAATCTCCGACCTTTAAATGCCTTACCCACTTGCATATATCCATGTCATTGAGATAAGTGATGTATCATTGAAGTTAACAATATATCTTTTCATTTAAAGTATATATCTTTGTCATTTAAAGTTTAGATATTGAGTGGGTTATTTAAGGTTTTGATATTTGTTATTAGGTATTGCTTTATTTCTCTGAAATTGTGTAGCATAAAGTTTTGTTTTAAAATTTTGATATCTTGTCACCTTTTTAATGAAAATTTTCAAAGTGAGGGGTAGTAGTTATATTGGATGGGTAATGAGTTTGATGTTGAATGAAAGAAGATAAATCTTTCATTAAAGTGGGAAGAGTGAGTTACTTTATCAGTCGTATAGAAGATGATTTTGATATATGTCCATGTTACATAAAATTTATGTGAGGGCAAGATGATTTGGTCATTGCTTACACTTACATGGCACTGGATATTTTTGTTCAATGGTGAGATAAGATATTAAGTATCATTGAAATCAAACCAGATATCTTGTCATTTCCAATTTTGATATCGTATAAAGTTTTGATAATAAATGATAATTGGTATATCGGATGGGTTATTGACTTGATGTTGAATCAAAGAAAATAAACCTTCGATTAAAATAGAATGAATGAATTTTCTTATATTATCTCTTAATAAAAAATACTAACCATATACTTGAAATCTAATTATATTACAAAACAATTTCAATGTAAAGATAAAATCCATTTATATTTTCCCATATATATAAACTTATATCTACATATTTAAACAAATATAATAATCACTAAAAACAATGTATATACATTCAGCTATTTTAAAACATGCACAAGCTAATGCATTAACAATTTTGAGTAAACTTTTATATAACCCCTTAATTTGTTATCATTAACCAATCTAGATCCTAAGTGTGTTACCCCTTTATCTTTTTATTTATTTTTTAAATCCATCCACGTGAGGTAACTATGCTAACGCTTTCATTACTTTAATTTATCTTCTTTCTTTCTCTTCACCATTCTCAGCTTTATATAACTCATACAAATTTTAAATTATTTAATTTACAACCATCGCTTGAGTTAAAAGAAAGAAAATTATATGTATATTCAAGAACTAAAATTTTCTAAGGCAACGAATTGGTCAAGCGTTCGACTTTGAAGGATGTTGTGGCTAGAAACCAGGCGAGAACCAATAAAAAAATAGCTTGAGTTAAAAGAAAGAAAATATATATATATATATATATCCATATCCATATCCATATCCATATCCATGAACTAAAATTTTCTAAGGCAACGAACTGGTCATGAGTTCGACTTTGAAGGATGTTGTGGCTGGAAACCAGGCGAGAACCAATATTAAAATAGATTGAGTTAAAAAATATATATATATATATATTTTCATGAACTAAAATTTTCTAAGGCAACGAACTGGTCAAGTGTTCGACTTTGAAGGATTTTGTGGCTGGAAACCAGGCTAGAATCAATAAAAACATAGCTTGATCATAGTTAATCCACAGTTCAGTAATTAAAAGCCAGAGGAGTCTGTGGAAAGAATTTTTCAATTCGACAAGTTTCGAACCTGTTAAGTAGGTTCATCCTCAGGAGAACAAGAATCTCTTGTTCTTGTTAAAAGAACATAGCTTGAGTTAAAAGAAAAATATATATAGCTTGAGTTAAAAGAAAGAATATATATATAGCTTGAGTTAAAAGAAAGAAAATATATATATATATGAACTAAAATTTTGTAAGGCAATGTTTGAAGGATGTTGTGGCTGCAAATCAGGCGAAAACCAATAAAAAAATAGCTTGAGCTAAAAGAAAAAAAAAATATACATATATATATATAACTAAAATTTTCTAAGGCAACGAACTGGTCAAGCGTTCGACTTTGAAGGATGTTGTGGCTAGAAACCAGGCGAAAACCAATAAAAAAATAGCTTGAGTTAAAAGAAAGAATATATATATATATTAACTAAAATTTTCTAAGGCAACGAACTGGTCAAGCGTTCGACTTTGAAGGATGATGTTGTGGCTGGAAACCAGGCAAGTACCAATAAAAAAATAGCTTGAGTTAAAAGAAAGAAAGAAAAATATATATATATATATATCCATGAACTAAAATTTTCTAAGGCAACGAACTGGTCAAGCGTTCGACTTTGAAGGATGTTGTGGCTGGAAACCAGGCGAGAACCAATAAAAAATAGCTTGAGTTAAAAGAAAGAAAATATATATATATCTATGAACTAAAATTTTCTAAGGCAACGAACTGGTCAAGTGTTCGACTTTGAAGGATGATGTTGTGGCTGGAAACCAGGCAAGAACCAATAAAAAATAGCTTGAGTTAAAAGAAAGAAAAAAAAAATATATATATATATATATATATATATATCTATCCATGAACTAAAATTTTCTAAGGCAACGAACTGGTCAAGCGTTGGACTTTGAAGGATGTTGTGGCTGGAAACCAGGCGAGAACCAATAAAAAAAATAGCTTGAGTTAAAAGAAACAAATATATATATATATATCCATTAACTAAAATTTTCTAAGGCAACGAACTGGTCAAGCGTTCGACTTTGAAGGATGTTGTGGCTGGAAACCAGGCGAGAACTAATAAAAAAAACTTTACATAGCACATGCTAAAAATTAAAGGATCTGCGTCTTAACTAAAAGCAGACATCGCCTATCTCGGATAGAGAGCAATGTTAAGCTCCCAAAGAGCTGTCAAGTGCTAAAACATTGCAAATAGGAAAAAACAATATATATATATATATATAAACGCAATGGATATTGCAGTGACTCCATGAAGGCGAAAACGCAGGAAACTAAAATATCCTAGAGCTGCTAAGTCTGACAATACTAACTACTTGAAGGTATAAGTCTTTTACAAATTGATGCATTAAAATAATGCATATTACTGACAATACAATTTAAATATGGGGTCTATCTAGAGCCACTCCCAGGAGAAGATATCATTCACCGATATATTTAAACAACTAAAAAATATATTTAAACAACTAAAAAGTATCGATCTACACCTGTTTGATCAAATACTTGGGCCACAACACACGCGGGTAATCAAATAACTCTCAGAAAGATCCGATATATGGATTGAATTGCTTAACAGGAAAACAGTACATGATAACACCTTAAGGAGTCGTGGGTTTTATCCTTCAATAACAGAACTCTGTTATATATGCATAATCTCTTATATAACTCATGAACCCTATTCTTTCTATCTTAGCATTTCGATTAGATATAAAATAAGTAATTTTTTTTATCCCTTGAATGCATTTTATTTAGAATGTGACCAATGTACTTCAAATGGGAATAAGCTGGTATATCAAATGCACTACCTACCATTGAAGATATAATAGTATAGGTTTGAGGTAATCTCTACATGGGCATAAAGTGAGATATAAAATAAGTAATTTCTTTTATCCCTTGAATGCATTTTATTTAGAATGTGACCAATGTACTTCAAATGGGAATAAGGTATATCAAATGCACTACCTACCATTGAAGATATAATAGTATAGTTTTGAGGTAATCTCTACATGGGCATAAAGTGAGATATAAATTACAGCATAACACAATTCTGTAGGATAATATAATTCGGCGAAGGACGATTCCCGTTGTTAATTGATTTTTGAATAACTCCCTAGCCAGCACCAAATCGAGTTTAAGGACACTACGCAATTGTATTTAATAACCTAGCTTACATATGGCAGTTAGAAATTTATAAGTGAATTAAAAAAGAAAAACACAAGTTTACTAACTTCATACTTCTGGATAAACATATTCCACCGAGTGTTGGAATTTGGTTTTCACTCTACCGGTCTGGTTTTTTTTTTTTTGAAATTTTGGGTTTTTATATTACTAGTACTAAACGTTTTGTTTAAAAATTTACCATTCAATAATGAATTCTTTTCAAAAAAATTACCCTTCAATAATTTAATTTTGTTGATATTTTTAGAAATATTTTCTTTTCTTGATTTTTTTATATTAAAATAAAAATAATCATTATTAATTGGGCCAAAGATGCTCATTCTACACCCCAGTAGGGGGAGATGTGTAACTTCCATGCTCATCCTATAAATGACACATGCCTTCCATAAAAAAATTAAAATAAATTAAAAAAAAAAGACATGTTGTCTGAGATCAAATTTAAAATATTTCGAATGACATATATATAAAACAACATAAATGAGATAAATTAAAACCATAAGCATTGCATTACACACTTCGTCAACATTTGTAGTCTAAAAGAACAACATCTACAGCATATCAAGCATAAGAGACAAGAGACAAGAGACACAAAGCATTTCACCGGGGAAAACAAAGAAGGTGAAAAACCCCGCAACTTCCTCAGAGATAGAATAAGTACCAACACAAAGATCACCAAGATGAATCCTAAAAAGATAAATGTCTGCAGCAGCTACTCCTCCTCCACTTGTGCGCACTCCTCCTCTCTCTCACTAATGCGAAGTGAGTGAATGAGTGAATGTGTCAAATGAGAGAGCCACACTCTCTATTTATACTTTTACTTTCACTTGACCTTTACTCAACTAGGCCGGCCCCAACTTAACCACTTAAAATAATGCTGACTCGGCCGACCCCACTCAAGTTGTCTAATAACCCTTTAACCCACATGACTCATATAGGGCCGACCCCACCAAGATGGTTTAATAACCCATCAAATATAAGTTACAACACTTACAATATAACTTGCGACACTTGCAAGTACAAATGACGACACTTCCAATCAGAGGAATAATACATCTTTGTTGGGGATACAATAAAGTACAAATGTAATACATACAATATACAAGTGAATATCTTCCAAAGTTACAAATACATCAACACAAGGTGGCTCATCACAAATACGTGTGGGATAGAATGGAGTCTCTAGGGCGGTGGTTAGTTTTTCATCATTTAATTCAATATGATCTAGAATATTAATTGAAAACACAATATGTACAGCATATCAAGCATAAGAGACAAGAGACACAAAGAATTTCACCAGGGAAAACCAAGAAGGTGAAAAACCCGCAACTTCCTCGGAGATAGAATAAACACCAATACAAAGATCACCAAGATGAATCCCCAAAAGATAAATGTCTACAGCAGATACTCCTCCTCCACTTGTGCGCACTCATCCTCTCTCTCACTAATGCAAAGTGAGTGAATGAGTGGGTGTGTCAAATGAGAGAGCCACACTCTTTATTTATACATTTACTTTCACTTAACCTTTACTCAACTAGGTCGGCCCCAACTTAACCACTTAACATAATGCTGACTGGGCCGACCCCACTAAGGTGGTCTAATAACCCTTTAACCCACATGAATCATATAGGGCCGATCCCACCAAGGTGGTCTAATAACCCATCAAATATAAGTTACGGCACTTACAATATAACTTGCGACACTTGCAAGTACAAATGCCGACACTTCCAATCGGAGGAATAATACATCTCCGTTGGGAATACAATAAAGTACAAATGTAATACATACAATATACAAGTGAATATCTTCCAAAGTTACAAATACATTAACACAAGATGGCGCCTCACAAATACGTGTGGGATAGAATGGAGTCTCTAGGCCAGTGGTTAGTTTTTCATCATTTAATTCAATATGATTTAGGATATTAACTAAAAGAACAATATGTACAACATATCAAGCATAAGAGACAAGAGACAAGAGACATAAAGCATTTCACCGGGGAAAACTAAGAAGTTGAAAAACCCCGCAACTTCCTCAAAGATAGAATAAGCACCAATACAAAGATCACCAAGATGAATCCCCAAAAGATAAATGTCTGCAGCAGCTACTCCTCCTCCACTTGTGCTCACTCCTCCTCTCTCTCACTAATGCGAAGTGAGTGAATGAGTGAATGTGTCCAATGAGAGAGCCACACTCTCTATTTATACTTTTACTTTCACTTGACCTTTACTCAACTAGGTCGACCCCAACTTAACCACTTAACATAATGTTGACTGGGCCGACCCCACTAGGGTGGTCTAATAACCCTTTAACCCACATGAATCATATAGGGCCGACCCCACCAAGGTGGTCTAATAACCCATCAAATATAAGTTACGACACTTACAATATAACTTGCGACACTTGCAAGTACAAATGATGACACTTCCAATCAGAGGAATAATACATCTCCATTGGGGATACAATAAAGTACAAATGTAATACATACAATATACAAGTGAATATCTTCCGAAGTTACAAATACATCAACAGAACGTGGCTCCTCACAAATACGTGTGGGATAGAATGGCGTCTCTAGGGCGGTGTTTAACACTACACTAACAAGGGTGTAACCTAACTGTGCCCTGAGGTCGCCTCCCAGTTGTTATGCTTCTTCTGAGGCATTTGCCCACGCAAAACTTAATTAATCATAGTGTCGGATTTTCATTATGTGAGGTGTCGTAGTTTTTATTATAATGAGTTGTTAATTTAAATATGAAAATTTAAAGAGTGGCTACAATTCTTTCTGATTTCCCACAGGGCCAGGCAAATGCCTGCAAGGGGAAAGAGCACACTTTGAATTGTAGACCAAATGTTTATTCCAATTTACTTCGTAAAAGCTAAACAAAAGAAATAGAAATGGAAATGTTAGTGATGCCAATGCTATTAAGCTATTATATAAGTTAAACTCTATGTCTAAAGTTAATCCAGATAAAAAGCATGAATAGTCTAAATCAGTTATTCGCCAACTACAAATTTTAAAGACATAAACTCACATTGGGTGAACTATTCGAGTTCGCACAGATTGCAGGTATGGTTCTGAGAGTGGATGAGTTCCGAAATAAATATAAACAAATCTCAATAGTTCTATTACATTGGAAAACTGACTGAGATCAAAAGGATTACGGAAAGTGGTTCCTTGTGTGCGTTCAAGAAGTCAATTGTAACCGATCTCTTAAATTCCCTTACTTACCCTTCGCTACACAATCCGACCGACGAAGTTTACAACTTAAACACCCGATTTAAATGAAACAGAATTCAAGGGAGCAGAGTTCTTAAAATAACCCTTAATGCCTGTTGACCATAAATGCAGCTCCGAAGGAAGGATCAAAGGACGCCGAAGAAGGAAGACTTATCGGCCTAGTTTTTTTCGCTTGCCAACTCAGCAATAGCTTAACGGCGTTTTTTGTTAGTGATGCTAATGCTTCTATTGTCAAAGTGAAGATCGCACAGGGATCGCGAGTTCCACTTAATCTCATACGGTTACCCGTTTAGTTCTTGTTCGGTGAGAATTGCATACCACCGGCACAAAGCCAATACCACTTCCTATCCAAGTGACAGGTGAAGAGAAAGATTGTAAAGGGTTGTCTAGGTGGGCGATACAGGTCATAGTTCTACAAGCCAGAGGATAGGCGTAGTTCAACGCCAAGTAAATCTCAGGTGAATCAACCAGTAGGGTTGAGAAAATGGCTTCTCTCGACAATTAAACGAGGGTGGTTTTGTAAAGGTATTCAAAGGAAGAGACGCAGGTTTACTCTGCCAGCTCTTAAGTAAAGATCGCATAATCAATAAATCTAACCAAAATAAAAAATCAAGACTTTGCTGCCATAAAAGGTTAGTCAAGACCAACAAAATGTGTACCGGAGGTATTACACAAGGCATCGATCTGGTAAATTAAAGGATTAAAAAAATGCGTTGGAGGTTACCCTAGCGTAGATAGCCGACCTAAACCACTACAGTATATCTAACATATTATCTACAAGTCGTTGATGCACAACAAGAAAATCCATCTTTTAGCACCACAAGTTAGCACCACTTATAGTTTGTGGTGTAAATGTGGTGGTATTGGCACCACTTACATTTATGTGGTGTTAAAGTGGTGTTATTAGCACCATTTACATTTTGTGGTGTTAAAGTGGTGGTATTAGCACCACTTATATTTTGTGGTGTTAATATGGTGTTATATTAGTTTATATTATTGGAAATTGAGTTATACCTTTATGAGAAATGCCATGTTGGCAAGTACCATAAAGTGGTGTTAAGCTATTGTTTTCCACATGGACATGTACACGTAGGATTTAATTGTGGATTTGCACCATAAACAAATTCACAAATAATTAGTTTGAAAATAACTCAATTCACGTGATTAATTTATGAGGTTTACACCACAAGCACAAGTTCAAAAAAAATATTTGGAAAATAGCTCTATTCATTTATTCATTTTTTATATTATTTAAACATATAAATACAATCGACAAATAAATAAAAACAACTATTTTTAATTTATTACTATTATAAAGTAGTAATAAAATTATTTGAATTTAAATTTGATTATTCATTTGAGATATTTTTATCTTCTTAAATTTTTTTATGGAAATTAGTATTATTATTAGGTTTTTAACACAAGACATGGGGCTTAGATCCATCTATATGATCAATGGACAAAATCTCTAGCTAAGGCCCTAAAATAACCTTTTAGGAATCTAGGACCAAGAAAGACACCACAAAGGTCCCCACACATATTCCTAAGCGTATTCTTAGCCTCTATGTACGGGCATTCACACTATTATAAGTTTTTAATCACTAGGGATAGGTCCAATGGCCCTCAACATTGTTGAACGAACAATCATAGGCCTTAGCCTAAAGGAATCCTAAGGATAAATAATTGTCATGTTGTCAAGTACCAGATAGTGGGGCTAAGCTCATATTTGTCACATGGACATGTACAAAAAGGATTTAATTATGATGATTTGCACCATAAACACAACAACATCACAAATAATTATTTTGTGATAACTTAATTCAATTTTTTTCATTCAAATAAATTCCCATGATTAATTTATGAGGTTTTAAACCACCATCACAACAAATTCAATTATTCAATTATTTGTTTTTATGACTATTTAAACCAACAAGCTCACATGATTCATTTATGAGGTCTTGCACAACAAACACAAGTTCACAAATAATTATTTTCTAAATAGCTCAAGTCGACTATTCATTTTCAATATTATTCAAGCAAATAAATACCCATAATTCTTAAATTTGACAAATAATTAAATACAACCATTTTTAATTTATTACTATTATAAAATATTAATAAAAATTATTTGAATTGAGATTTCATTATTTGATAGGGAATATTTTTATTGATATTATTAAATTTTCCAATGGATATTAATATCATTACTAGGCTTTGTGCATGAGGCATGGATCTCAAATCCTTGGAGATGTTCGAGGGAGGAAACCTCTTCCTTGGGCCCTAAATGAATCGTTTAGGAATCTAGGATCAAGAAATATGGTCAACACACATATATTCCTAAGAATATTCTTAACATCTATGTGTGGATATTGATTGTATTATAAGGTTTTGATCACTAGTGATAGGTCTATTGGTCCTCAACCTAGTTAAGAGAAGAAACCTAGGCCTTAGCCTAAATTAAACTTCTAGGCATGTAGGGATAATAATTATTTGTCACACTAACAAAAATGACTTTGAGAAGATCTATGGCCTTATAATTGCGATAATGGGGGGAGTTGGAGGAACTAAAACTAGGAATAAGTCTTTAGGGCATAAAGATAATTAAGGAAGGAATCCCATGCCTTGGACCTTAGAGGAAACCTCTAGGCATATACGATTACAAGTATACCTTGAAACACCACATAAGGCCTCTTAAGGGTATCCTTGGATTGCTATTGGGGGTATTAATGTAAGTAAGAGGTTGTTGTTAAGCACTATATATGGGTGTTTAGGCCCTTAACATGTTTGAGAGAGGAAACGTAGGCCTTATTCCCTAGTAAAATACTTTGTGCATCCAAGGAAAAATACAACAGCTCAAAACACTACACATGACATATTGGGGTTATTATTTACCTCCAAGTAACGAAATCAACATGACTATGAGTTTTTTTCTAGTATGCACAAGTCTTAGGTTTTTGTATAATGTCATAGGAGGAAACTTGGGCCTTAAACCCTAAGGGAAGCTTTAAACCGCACCCATAAACTCCAAACACTATCCTTGGCATCTGAGCATTCATTAAAGTGACAGTAGGTATGCAAACCTTAGACATAGTGATGAGAGGAATTACAGGAACTAGGCCCTAAAGGACGCATTTAGGCATATCGGGCTAATAGAAATGACTCAAACTATCACTTAGCATATCATGCAATGTATAAGATATCATTATTCTCAAAGTGGGATATGGGTGGGAATATGTGGTTTTTCTAACTAGCTATGGGTTTGAGTAAATAGTTGGGGAAGAAATTGAAAGAATTATACCCTAACATAATATTATTGAGGTAATGGGAAATGATCAAGAACACGAACCATAACATACACCATTTAAAGTTGATATTTGACATAATAGTTGGATATGAGCATAATCAAGAGTTTTTGCATAGAGGGATGGATCTCAAGTCCTTTATTGGAGTCATAGAAGCAAAGCAAGAGCCTTATGTAGGTGTCCCAAGGCCTTCGTAATGATATTGCATAGAAGATGACCATGACTTTATCCCTAAAGAAACCATTAAGGCATCCAAATCCATTGAGACACTATGTATCTAGGTCTTATGACTTTTTTTCCTAAGATAAGATCAATGGGGGAGACCTAAATATCGACCACTAAAGGAATCTTCCAGCCATCCAGGGCTAATAAGGTTTCCTCCACCGAGAAGGTTTCCTCCAACAACAACACATGCTTAGTGGAGGATACCTTAACCTTTTCCCCTAAAGGAAGCTTGTAACTATCTAGGGGTAAGAAATTTTCCTCCTCCAAACATACAAAACCTCCTAGTTGTATAATTAGCCTATGATTGAGGATGTTGTTATAGTTAGGTGTTGTTAAGTAGCATGCACATGTCTTAATCCCTTGGGAATTATGTTCCATGGAAGAAGACCATTTTTTTGGCCCTAAAGAAATCATTCACGCATCTAGATACATGTATACTACATAAAAGCAACATTGATTACTTCATAGGGGTATTTATGCCACTATGTACCTATGTATTGTGGCCTTGGGTCATTACACATGGTTAGTGTAGGAGACCTAAATCTCGAACTCTGAATGATTCTTCCATCCATCTAAGGCTAAGAAGATTGCCTCCACTAAAAACACATGGCCTCTTTAGGGTATCATTGGCCTATGATTGATTATGTCATTGTCATTAGGTGGTTTTGAGTAGTATCTACATGTCTCAAGGCCTTGGGAATGATGTTATAGGGAAAAAAACCATGCCTTTGGCCTTAAAGAAACAATTGGGGCATCTAGAGTGATGAACAATTCCTAGAGCACCATGCATGACCTTGCATGGATATCCATGCTACTATGTATCCATTTCTTGGGGCCTCGGGGACTTGGACATGGTCAAGGGAGGAGACTTGAACCTCTAGCCATAAATGGATCTTATAGCCATCCAATGCTAGGAATATCTCCTCAACCAACCACACATGGCCTCTTGAGGGTATCATTTTCATATGATTGAGGATATTAACACCATTATGTGATTTTGAGAAGTATGTAGGCGTCTTAGGAGCTCAGGAATGATGCTATAGAGAAGAATACCATGCCTTTGGCCCTAAATAGACCACTAAGCAATCTAGAGCCCTAAACAAAGCCTCAAAGAACCATGCATGACTTTGCAAGGGTAGCCATTGAGCTTTGTATCTAGGTCTTAGGGACTTGAGGTCTTGGACATCATCAGTGGAAGAAATTTGAACCTTTGGCCTTAAAGAAATATTTTATCCATCTAAGGCTAAGAAGGTTTCCTCCACCAACCAAACATGGCCTCCTAAGGGTATCATTGGCCTATGATTAAGGATGACAATTCCAGTAGGTGGGTTGAAAATATGTATGTGTCTCAATGCCTTGGGAATGACATTCTAGGGGAAATACCATTCATTTGGACCTAAAGAAACCATTAAGGAATCCAAAACCATGAGCAATGCCTTAAAGCACCATGCATGACTTTGAAAGGGAATCGATGGAACTATGAATCCAAGTATTGGGAACTTGGGGGATTGGAAATGGTCATGGGAGGAGGTATGAAGCTCAAGCTCTAATGGAATCTTTGCAACCATATCTATGGTTTTAGGTATCCAGGTCCTAGGGCCTTGGTGTCTTGGACATGGTCAATGGAAGAGACCTAAACCTTGGGCCCTAAAGAAATTTTCTATCCATCCAAGGCTAAGAATGTTTCATGTACACCAACCACACATGGCCTCCTGAGGGTTTCATTGGCATATGACTGATTATATCGGTGTCATTAGGTGGTTTTCAAAAATGTGTATGTGTCTCAAGGCCTTGGGAATGAAATTATGGGGGAAATACCATGCCCTAGGCCCTAAAGAAACCATTGAGGCATTAAGAGCCATGAAACAATTTTAAAATCACCGCGCATGAATTTGTAGGCGTAACCACAGCACTATGTATCCAACTATTGGGGACATGGGAGCATCAACATGGTCATGGGATGAGACCTAAGTACCAAGCCATAAAGGAAAATTTTAGCCATACAGGGCTAAGAAGGTTTCCTATAACAACAATACATGGCCTTCTTAGGGTATCATTAACCTATGATTGAGGATGTTGATGCTATTAGGTGGTTTTGAGAAGTATGTATGTGTCTCAGGGCCTTCAAAATGGTGCTATAGGGAAAAAGACTATGCCTTTAGCCCTAAATAAATCATTTAGGAATCTAGAGTCATGAACAATGCCATAAATTAATTCGTAGGGGTATCCAAGGCACTATGTATCTAAGTCTTGTGGCCTTGGAAAATTCAACATGGTCAATGGAGGAAACCTGAAGTTAGGTACCTAAAGGAAGAACATGGTCAGTACAGAACACCTAAACCTCGATCCCTAAAGGATTCTTCTAGCCATCCAAGGATAAGGAAGTTGCTTCCACTAACCACACATGGCATTCTGACTGTATCGTTGGCCTATGATTGAGGATGTCAGTGACATTAGGTGCTTTTGAGAAGTATGTAGGTGTCTCAAGGCCTTGGGAATGGTCTTCTAAGGAAGAAGACCATGCATTTTTCCCTAAAGAAATTGTTGAGGCATCCAGATCCATAAACACTTCCTTGAAGCACTATGCATTAATTTGCAGTAGTATTTATCGCACTATGTACCTAGGTCTTGTGGCCCTTGGGCCTTGGACATAGTCATTGGAGGAGACTTGAACCTCAGGCTCTAAAAGAATATTATAACCATTTAGGGTTTATAAGTAGGTTTCCTCCACCAACCACACATGGAATTAGGGTATCATTGGCCAATGATGCAAAATATTGGAACCACTGGGTGGTTTTTAGAATTATGTAGGTGTCCTGGGATCTTGGGAATAACATTCTATGAGAGAAGACCATGCCTTTGGACCTAGAGAAACCATTGAGGCATCCGAATCCTTGAAAATGCCTCAAAGAACCATGCATGGTATCCATGGTTATATATATTTGGATCCTTGAACAATTTGCCTCAAAGAACCATGCCTTTGACCCCAAAGAAACCATTTAGGAATACAAAGCGATTAATAATTCCAAAAATCACCATACATGGCTTCAGAGTGTATCCATGGTGCTATGCATCAAATTCATTGGGACTTGGGGCATTGGACGTGGTCAATGGAGGAGACCTAAATCTCAATCCCTAAAGGAATCTTTTATCCATTCAAGGATAAGAAGGATACCTCAACCAACCACGCATAGCCTCCTAAAGGTAGAATTGTCTTTTGATTGAGGATCTTAGTACAATTAGATGATTTTGAGTAATATCTACTTGTGTTAAGGACTTGGGAATGATATTATAGGGAAGAAGACTATGTGTTTGACCCTAAATTAATTCTCATGGCATTTAGAGCCATGAACAATGTGTCAAGGCATGATGCATAACTTCGTAGGGGTATCCATGGCACTATGTATTTAGGTATTTTTCCTTGGGTCCTTAGAAATGATCAACAAAGGACAATTGATCCTCAATCCCTAAAGTAATGTTCTATCAATCTAAGGCTATGTAAGTGGTACTATCCATATAAGGCTAAGGAGGTGGTATCCACTAACCACACATGGCCTCTTGAGCATATGATTTAGGATGTCGGTGATAATAAGTTGTTTTGATTAGTATGTAGGTGTCTTAGGGCCTTGAGAATGATGTTCCAGGTAAGAATACTATGCCTTTGTCCCTAAAGAAATTGTCGAGGCATTCAAAGCCATGAACATCGCCTCAAAGGAACATGCATGACTTTTGAGTGGTATCTATAGTGCTATGTGTTTGGATCTTGTGGCCTTAGGGCCTCGAACATGGTAAGTGGAGGAGACCTAAACATTAGGCTCTAAAGGAATCTTTTAGGAATATAGAACTAAGTAGGTTTCCTCCACTGACCACACATGGTCTATTGAGGGTATCATTAGCCTATGATTTAGGATGTTGATGCCATTAGGTGGTTTGAGAATTATGAAGGTGTCCTAGAGCCTTCAGAAAGAAATTCTAGAGATAAAGACCATACCTTTACTTATAAAGAAACCATTGAGGCATCTAGAGCCATGCACAATGCTTTAAATAACCACACATGGATTTGCGTGTGTATCCATGATGTTATGTATCTAGGCCTTGTGGTCTTAGGGCCTTGAACACGATAATGGAGGAGACCTGCAACTCAAGCCATAAAGGAATCTTCTAACCATCTAGGGCTAAGAAGGTTTCCTCCACCAACAACATGTGGCCTCTTGAGGGTATCATTATCCTTTGATAGGTGATGTTTGTGCCATTAGGTGATATTGAGAAATATGTATGTGTCCTGGGGCATTGGGAATGTATTTCCAAGGAAGAAGACCATTCATTTATCCCTAAAGAAACCATTTCTGCATCATGGATATTCATGCCATTATGGAATTTTAAACACTAATAATGGGACTGGAGGCCCATCGAATGTGTAAGAAACCAAAGCCTCTTTCCCTAAAGGAAAGGTTTAGTCATCTACATCCAAGAACAATGAATTTAAATACCACACATGACCTCTTGATGGATTCATTTGCATTTGAGTGGTGATATGGATTCCATTAGCACATTTTTAGCTCTAGGAATTGATCTCAAGTACCTTGACATGGTTGGGGTAGGAAAATTGGGCCTTAATCCCTAAAGGAAGATCCTACGCATCTAATCCAAAGAGTGACACTTCAAACTAGCACACATGGCCTCGATGTGGGTATATGTATGGAATTAGGTTGTTTTTAATAGTAGGTATAATTCTTGGGGCACTGGTGATGATTAAGGGATGAACCCCATGGATAATATCATAAATGAGGTTTTTAGGCATCTAATTCCTAAACGATGCATTGAAGCACCACACTTAACCTCCAACAAAATCCTTTCCCTCCAAGTGGGGATGTTAGTTATAGAAAGTTTGCATCATTAGGTATGGATCTTGGTGCCTTGACATGTTCAGGGATGAAAACCAAAGCCATAACCACTAAAAGAATATTCTAGGCATCCAAGTATAAATGACACCTAATATGTCTCTAGAAACAACATTGAACCTCTCTCGGTTATCTGTATCATCTAAGGAGGGATATGGATGCCATTGTGAGTCTTTGAGCACTATTTATGGGTTTTAGGATAGTTGACATGGTCAATAGAGGAAACCCAAGCCTTAGGCTCTAAAGTAAGCATTCATGGATTAAGGCAATGAACAACACATCAATCAATCACATAAAATTTATCTAGGGCATCTTAAGTATTCCAATGGAAATATGGATACCATTAGTAGGTTTTGAGCTCAAGGGATGGGATTGAAATACATAGGCATGGTTTGAGAAGGAAGACCATCATCTCATGCCTAAAATATATTTATGACTCATAGACCATGCATAAGGTCAAATACCACCACATAATCATTGTAAAGTGACGCTTTGGACTACACATGTCATAAAGGAGGCATTACTATCATTTGTACGATGTGTATTGTTCTAAAGTTCTTTCTCATGTTTTTGGACTAGAAACTACGGTTGCAAGCCCTAAAATATGCCTCTCCATGGCCAATCAGACATGTAGAAGGCCCTAGATTAGCTCACATGTCCTATAATTGGATTTTCTCACTCAAATCATGGTTTGGAGTTAGAACCTATAAATTTCATGGTATTGATTTCTTTAGGGCTCATGACTCATGAGATATGCATGGGGCCAAAAAAAATGACTCATTTATATAGAGGGAATTGTGAGGGAAAAAACATTGAATCATTGTTATAGAAGGATTCCTTAGTCAATGAGAGTTATATGATTGATTTGAGGTAAACTGAGAGAGACCCTCCCAAAGAATTTATTAAACTCGTAGATATTGACAAGTCTATGTGGTTTCCCAACCATAGTATTTAACCAGATAGAAAAAATTAGGGATCAATAAAAACATTTCCTTGGAAAGGGAGTTAGCAAATTGGTTGTGTTTCCTAAAAACATGGCAAATAGAGAACCGATTGAATATTCGAACAACTTCTTTAAGAATGGGCACCAACTCCTAGCGATATAGATTCTGAATCATCTGCTCATCTGTCATCCATTTAACAATCAACAATGAGTTTATGAAGACTTGGAGAGGGTGCACTCCTAACTCCGTAATTTTCCTCACCAAAAGCTTTAATGAGAAGAGATCGACCATAATATTTGTAGCTTGACCATTGCATGCTTTAATACAAAAATAATGGTCATATGAGAGATACAACATCGCTCCTAGGCCACATATATTTCTGGACCGTGTAAAGCTCCATCAATAAAATACCTAGCTAGAATTTTTCTTAATATGCAGTTGATTGACTTGTCACGACAAATTAGGGGTGTCTTTGTTCTTTAGATAATTAACAAACACCTTCACTTGAGCATAGACCTTGAAAGTAAGTGAACACATTCTAAACAAAGTTTGGACTATTCAAACTTAGTGAGAACACCCATAGGATAAGGAAGGGGATAACTATATAAGGTTTTCGATCCCCTCTGTCGAACTAGAATTTCAAACATGATTCAATATTAAAATCATTCCACAAATTCAATAAGTTTAGCCAATTACTGAATTCCACAATATATTTGAACAAAAAGACATTGAACAAATATATGGGGAGAGTATTTTCAAATTGTGATCTATGTTCTTGTGCCTAAGTGTCAACCATTCAACCACCTTTTCTTAACCTTTTTCAAAGAATCCACTAATTCCCTACTTGCTAAAAGTTCAACACTAAATTAAAAGCCACCCACTTACTCCTAACTAAGTTTATGAAATATTTTACACTTTAACTTAATTAGATTGAGCATATCATTTACATTAAAAAATATATTAAATGAATCACTCAAAATTATAATATTTATAATTAAATTTCAACAAATCATTTAACAAAAACAATATTTCTTCAAAATAAGTTTTAACCATGACTTTTATTTACTGATTTGTTTATCCCTTAAGTGCAATTGTTGGTCTAATCTTTAATGCCCTTAAATTGGTACAATTTATCTTACATTTATTATTCATGTTAGAGATGGCCAACCACAAACCTTAAACTCCTTCAAATAAATTAATCATATTAAAAAACAAACTATAAAATACACTACACATATCTTCAAATAGTTTTTAAGACATAAATAAACTTTTATTATTTATCTAACCTTTAAATAATTTTTAAGACATAAATAAACTTTTATTATTTATCTAACCTTTAGATAAAGTGAAAGTAAAGATTAAACTCACATAAACATTTTCATCTAAATAAACCAAGTGGAACCCGAGAATTTTTTCGTTGGTAGTGGAACCCGAGAATTATTATAAGTTTGCAACCTCATTGCATTTAGTGGATATTTCTCTACTTTGCAGCTTACCGCCTGTTTGGGAGATACCCAGTTGGCATATTTTAGTTTTATTCAACAATTTATCCTTCCCTCCACAACTTTCCCGCAAATATATTGAGCCCAAGCTTTCCCTCTATTCCTCTGTTTTTCAAGCCTTCACTCCTTTGGCTCCCTGGATCCATTTTACTGGATACCCAAAAACTAATTCGAGTTCTACGGAATCGATCACTTAATAACCATGTCTTCAATGTCTAGAGACTCTGCAAAAACTGCCATTCCATAGGATCCCAATGGGGTTGAGGGTTTGGTTTCCACTGAGGGAAAAAATGAATGTGAATCCACTCTCCCTGTTGACAATAATACTGCCAGTGTTGTGGAACCTGGAACCCCTTACTGCCCAGAAGCCAAATACGATGGTGATGTTGCTACTCGAGCTACCCCACTTGAGGGTTTTCTAATGAATGGCAGTGCTACTGTTAATGGAGAAGTTGAAAAAAGCTAATGACCTTGTCGATGCTGTTGATTTTCTGAGCACTAGAAATCAGGTTTTATTTTATTTGTTTATTTTGACATGTCGTTAGAACTGTTTATAACTTGTGAAAGTGAACATTTTTCCTTTTAATTTTTTTTTACAGTTTTCAATCTAAGAATTCAAGAATTTGAATTCTTGTGATTTTCCCTAGCATTTTGAGTTTACTGTTTGTGCCGATTTAACTGTCAAAACTACAAGGTCCTCTGAAATTAAAAAAATTTATATAGATTCATAGGCCGAATGACTGACAAAGAAAAACCCCCAAAAAGACCTGACCAATCTAGTAAAATATGGATAATATCATCAAGCCCTAGCCAGGATTTTGGAGCTATATGAATGAACCTCGCTTTTTGGACAATTTAGTAAAATATTGTGTTTACTTTGTCTATTCCTGAATTGGAGGGAGAGGGATAATAGTGTTTACTTTGTTTGTTCATGGAATTTTATAGGGGTAATGATTGCTAAGGTTCTAGTAGAAAATGGAGTCAAAGATTTTATCATTCTCGAAGCTGCAGATCGAATCGGTCGGCAGCTGATGAAGGGTCAATTCGTTGGCCTTACAGTAGAGAGTGGCGCAGATTGGGTAGTGGGCGTTGGGGGTAACAATACAAATCCCATCTGGGAACTTTCCAACAAGCACGGTCTCCGCACCTGCTATTATGATGATAGCAATGAGGCATTCAAAATATGACACAAGGTATTAACCCAAGTAAATTTCATCTATGTCTCCCTTTGAGCACTAGTCTTATAAGCAGTCATTGGGTTTGATTTAATTGAAGGATGTGCATGTATGAAAGCGGTGCTCGAATCCCTCGATCTATTGCAGCAGCTTCATATGATTTGGCAGTGGATTCTGCTAATCATGCATCGGCCATTGAAGTTGCTTCCACCATGGTCGATGGGAGGACAGTGGCAAATTCCATTTCGCCATTGGAAGAATTGAAATCTCAAGAATTGTAAGTATTCAAAGCATGATCTAAGAATTAATATCGTTTTGATTGAATTCGCAGCCTCTAACACAGTTTTATGTTTATGCTTCAATGTTCCAACAACGGCATTGGAATTGGAAATAGATTATATCTTGTATGATTTTGATATGGCAGGTATGCTTTCCATAATCTTCGTTTTGGTACCTTACATAATATACATTACATAATATACATTGCAATCGTTACTATGATCTTACGGATTATTAATTACTATTTGCACCATCATTTTCTTGAGGTTATGGGAAATCAATAAGTTTTTTAATTAACAGTTTTTTTTAAAGGCCTATTGAAGATCTCTCTGTAAAAATTTTGTGCAGGGTTCATTGAAGATCTGTCTTTGTGCCGTCCCCATTTTTCGATTGGATCCTTTAAGACTGCAATCGTAGTGTTTCCATCGGATCCTTTAGGACTGAGATCTACAGGTGATAGATTTTTACTTCATTTCAGATAGGGAGACATATGAATTTAGCACACCGTAGGATGAAGAAGAATCTGGCATCTGTATGCAGCCCCTATGGATACTATCTCTCCTCTTGATTTTTTCAATTTGCAATCTCAATTCGGAGTCCCAGTGGATACTATATTTTTACTTATTGTGGAATTCAAATTTTGTCTACAGCTATATATTTGCAACATATCTGAAAACTACGCTCAGCCTTCTTATTGGAATTTGCCTATATAGGATTATTGGGATCCTTTTTTAAAAAGATATATATTTCATATGTTTCAAATTTCTAAAGGTTCGGATCTTTTGATCACCTACAGTATGCTGAGATTGATCTTTTGATCAATTGATTAAAGATATACATATTGTATTTTGCTTAAGTCTTTTTGAACTTATTACAGTTTAGATTTGAACTTCTTACAGTCTAGATAAGGCTCCTCTTTTTTAGAATTATGAAGAATGTATTTAATTTTTAGTTTTTGGATTATAAATGAGTTCTTTTCAAAGAAAAAAATGAAGTAGGGTACAATTCCTTTTGTATACAAAGCTCTAGCTATATAATAAACAAAGGTATTTTTTCGAGTATTTGGATTTTTATATCTAATTTGCCACAATGCTTTCTTTCTATTGTACATGTGCTATGCTGCTTCTATAATTAGCACTTCCCTCTTTCTTTTATCTCCCTAGAAGCTTACACTGTCTTCTTGTGGTTGATGTTCATATCATGTTGGTTTATGCTAGTCTCTCCAGGCCTGCATGACTATGAGACCATGGATATCTTCACGCTAGTTTTCACTCTGATGGAAAGCAATAGTTTTGGAATTCCACTTGGCGTTCTCAAGTCTTCATACAACAGTAGATGGAGGTCACAGGTCAAGGCCTCAATAGTCTTCAAAGCAGTCAACTCCCAAGAATTTCATTAATAAAAACTATGCATGTTCTCTAGTGATGGTATCCATCCAACGTTGTTACATCTTCTTGGGGTGACATAATATTCTTACTGGGTAGAAAAAATGATTTCTTATTCATAAAATGATCTGAAATCAAAGAAATCGAAGCTTGCATCCACTACCACATTCCTTTCCTTATTCTGTCCTTGAGGATGCCATTATGGATGATTTTGGCCTTTGATAAAACAAAGTCTTTGGAAACAAACGGATTGTGGATGTGATATAGCTATCCAAAAAAAAATTCTTGTCCCATGAAAGAGGGTTCCAGGAAGAACCAAATTCCCTCAAGTAATCAATATCAAAATCATTCCTAGTAGACAAAGGAATGTAGTGTGTATACTTAGAGAACACCGCCAGTGGTGAACTGGAGTTTTGTTTTACCTTCAAGGACAGTTTCACTATGCATGGAGTCTCACTGGACCTTTTATCTTTAGGAGGAGAAGGATAGGTTAGAGCATTTCTCAACAACACTTGCACTGGTTGGAAGAGAAATTAGATGTAGAAAAAAGGAATCTTGCAGACCTTCATATAACATAGCTCTTCCACTTCCACTAAGAATGCAACCCACAATAGTATGGGGTGGGCACCTAGAAGATATAACACTCGGTCTTAAACAACATTATAGAAAGGAGACTCTGTGGAATAAAAAGACGTAGCCCATGCTCAAGGCTCCACTCAAGGATAACTTCAAATCCATGCGTAGGAATGCATAACAGTGAACCGGTCATCAATTACACGCTACAAATACAACATAATACGAGTGCAGCAATGATGCGTGGGCACTAAGATGGTCGCTGAGATGGTGAGAGTGATGGTGAAAATTAGGATTTGGAATGTACTTCTCCACATTTTAGAGATTGCAAGTATCAATACTTTGAATCAGATTTCACATGGCGTTTTGTCTAGCTAGATCGCATGCCCTACTTAAATAGTTGTATTGATAATGAGAATTTGAATAGAGTGAGAACTCTATGTCCAATCTGGTTTTGATTCTTGTTTGATGTTGGTTTTGAAAATGTTTGGACTGCAGGAAATGGAGAAATAGAGGTACAGGTTCAGAGGGTTTTTGATAATAACCAAGGTAAGTTCTATGCTTTTATGTTTATCATTTTAGTGAGTGGTCGATCTTGGAGTTGAGCATTTATTGATGAGTTGTCTTCTATTGAAAATAGCTTTGAGAACCATGTTCCTAGTTGGGAGTCTCGGACTTGGACCCTCTCTGAGATAGATGAAAATGAAATAATGTTCCGTCAGTTACATTCAAGATATTGATGAAAATAGGCTAGAAATTTCTACTTTTACTGCCTAATCCCCACAAAACCCCTGTGCATCCCTTTTCTTAGTCGTTGAAGAACACTGGTGGGGATGTTGGTTCTTCTATAATTTGTCATTCTTTTTTTGATAGTTATATTAATTTGAATTCTGTACCTACTTTATAATCTGCTAAAGACCACATTGTTGCAAGTAGTCAGGAGATAATTATATTAATTTCCAACAAATGACTAGAAAAGTAGGTCAACGGGTCTAAAAGAGTACATCAGTAGAAGATAAATAGAGGTCGAAACATTGTTGGAAACAATTTTGCTGGAAATACATCATTTGCTGCACCATTGGATTTTATTCAACACAATGCTATGGGAGGAATAAGAGATAATGGTAGGGGAACATAACTCAACTGGGAATAAAAGCTCCCAAGAGCACACCATTCACAGCAAGCCCAAAAAGAAAATAAATACTACTGGAGAGGTTGAAAGGAGTAAGGAGCAAAATATGATGCAAACAATAAATCTACCTGTTCCACCATTGGAACACCATTCTCCAATGGTTAGTTCACCAAAATAGATCCACAACTAAAAAACTACAATGAGACTATGCTTGATTCTGCAACTAATATTTTTGTATTTTTAATGCCTTAACAGGAAATAAACACTACAACTAGATACTTTAACATTGATCATGGGAGAGATGCCCTTTGCATTACTCTGTGGAGATGAGTCCAATGAAACCGATGATGCATCGATTCAAGGCCTTGTGTTTAATCATGAGTTGCAACTCGTGGTACGGAGCCATGCAAGGACACAAGCCAGCATGTTCCCATGGAGAAAAAAACAAACCGTCAAAATTGTGTTCCATCAGTTGTGGCAAGTGTGTTTGGGCAACCCTGAGGGGAGCACGTCATCCACATGCTTTTGGGGTAGAGATTTTCCATGGTAGGATTATGTTATCCTTCTCCTCGTTTCTGTTGAATGTATTCAATCATCCAGGATGTTTGTATGGGATTTGCCTTTTTAAAAGTGAAGATGTTTTTTATTCCTAAAGCACTCTTAAACACAACAGATATATTTTGGGCTTAAATACACCATGTTGAAGTCAATATCAATCTCTTTATAACTGTGCTGATAATGTTGGGATTGGTTAAATTTGAAATGTTAGAACATTGCAATTTCATGACCTCCAACGCATTATCTTCATTAATATTCGTGTTTTTTAGAGTTTTCAAACAAGTGTACATAATTCAACATTAACACTGCAACTATGGAGCCGATTTCTCCAACTTCAAGCGTTGGAAAACTGAAGTCATTTGTAACCAATATTAAATTGCATATTATGGTCAAATTTAATGTCATTGTAATATAGTATATCAATGGTTAGTTTATTTTATGTGGCTTAGTTTACAGGTAAAATGATATTTTAAATTTGAATTTAATTATGCATTACATAATTTAGTGGGGAGGTGTGTCCTTACTATTTTCAAAAACGATGTCCATACTCTTGATGTTGATAACAGGTCAGTGAGCATCTAAATAAAGTATGGCACAATGTCCCAATTGGAAAGAGTTTTATATAGTACAAGTCTTGAAATGCTTAATTACTTAAACAGATCAAGGATGAGGAAACAAATGAGTCTGAACCAATAGGTATATGTGCGAGAGATGTTTATAAAACAATGTAATGAAACATGCAATTTTCTTATTGATATATTTACTATATTTCTAACTACTGTGCATTTATATCTACGCAGGTAGATGCTTGGGATGCGCATGATAGACCTTTACATCTTGTTCTTCCATATCAACCTTTTACTATTATTGTTTATGACCATCACGAGCCCAAGTATGTCATGACCAAGTATGTCATGACCTTTGTTGATTGGTGGCATTACTGAGTTGTATCACTGGCTGTGACATTGCCATACTTGTATTAATAGTGACATTATATAATTTTGAAACAAGGCTGTACAAACTTACGATAACGTTTTTGAAAAATTACATTGTTATGACTTCATTGTCTGATTCAATTTTGCTATTTTAAATCCCCATTGATGGCAATAGCGATTTTCTATTCCAACAACATGCTTAATAACATGCAAAAGCTATAACTCCTTGCAGGGAAATTGACATTCTGTGGCTCTTCACTTGTGTCTATTTAATATACTGAATTATTGATTTTGTTAATGATAAATTAAAACGAAATAAGATTTAAGAAAATGTTTTAATATACATTTTTTAACCTTGTTAAGAAGTATATATATGTGGTGCAAAAAAATATAAATCACATATTATATATAAATATATATAATATGTGATTTATATTTTTTTTTGCACTATTTATTATTTTATGGTGCTTTGCACCACTTGTTATTTTCTGGTGTTTTGCACCATATACAAGTTTGTGTATATTAAATAATAATAATAATAATTTTGGTGTTTTGCACCAGAAAGTCTTAATCCATGTTGGATTGGTTTTGGTGTTTTGCACCACAAGACTTCAATCCACCTAAGATTGGTTTTGGTGGTTTGCACCATACACTATGGAATGCCACATATTCATTTAACACCAAAAACATCTTTTTTACAAACACCACTTTTGCACCATAAATCTTAGCACCACTTGCGTATCCCCACATTATCACCACTTTTGCACCACTATTTGAAAATTGAGGATTTCCCAAATCCTTTACAAATAGTGGTGCTAATGTGAGGCTAAAATGCCCTTTTTCTTGTAGTGATGGTGCAGCTCGCCGATCTAACCAATAAGAAATCAAAATGGCCTTCAAAGTATGACGGATCAGTTTGCGGGTCTAAAAGTCCATTTGCGGACATAAAGAAGACACATGTATTTACAAATCCATCGATTTCAGAGGTATCTTAACTATGAAACTACATTAATTATACTGATCGCTAGAAGGGATGAGGCATGACCTCCAAGGTATTAGCAGATCGGTTCGTAGGTCAAAATACATGATGTAGAGGATTTTACCAACGGTCTAAAACATCATCCATGAAGCTCTTTCGACATATACAATTCTCTTCTGTATAAATCGATAGTTGGGAACGATATATGACATATATATACAGAACACCTATAGGTATAAAATACACGATACAAGTGTTTTAGCAATGGATTCACTATCATCCATGAAGTTGTTCGGCATATACAATTCTTCTTCTGTATACATCGATAGCTAGGCACAATATATGACATATACCTACAGAATAACCATAGGTCTGAAATACACACTACTAGCTTATGAATCTAGGAAATTTCTGTCTTATTAAAATGTTTCAATTTTCTTTCTATAAAATATAACAATAATTTGATTCTTGTGCCCTCAAGGCTCGATCGGCTCTAATACCAAATGTAGGAACCCCCATTTCCGGGGTCCTCCCAAAGATTGTCTAAATAATTATAACATCACATACAATAGTTTAGATCTCACCAATGATAGAAAAAATGAAAAATTTGCTCAAAAATTTAACTTAGGAGATAAAAATGGAACAATATACCTGATTCCGATGGTTGTGGGTAAATCCACTCGTCGAATATTGTTGTAGCTACGACTCCTTGTCGCTTTGATCCAGACATCTGACTGACCACTTGGTTGACCTCCCTACCAATTCCGGGAATACTCTCCTTCTTCCCAAACCCCCAAGCAATACGGCCATAGAGCTCACACACAAAAACACGGGATCCAGAAGTGGGCTTCGCCCCCACCAATATCCCTTTCCAAACTCACAACAGAAGCAAATCAATGACTTACACTCATTCCCGTAACCATCTAGAAGATCTAAATTGTTGTATATGATGTTAGAATTATTTAGACAGTCTTTGGGAGGACCCCGGAAATGGGGGTTCCTACACCATCTTCTATATCTAAAGGGAAATAAATCGCTAAAAATGATAGAAAAACCATTATGCATAGAAAAACCACCAAATGGCAATATGCCTAAGATACCGATATTTTTCATGAAAAAGGCTGTGTGCAATCCTAACACACACACTTCTCAACACTATAGCATAGTAGAGTATTTACCAAGAGCTCCATGTGCAAGAACCTACTGTTAGCCTTAGAGGATTTTGATTTCTTAGATAGAAAAATTATGACATTTGATTATGAGAACTAGAAACCTCACTCACCTCATCATGCATCTTTTCAAATCCAAGCGGTTTCTAGAAAGTCTACCACACATCGGACAATTGTTGATGAAGGTGCGTCCACATGCGTGATGTCTTTATCATGTTGGAAGGCTATTGTGTCACCTACCCAAATTTTGAGAATATTTATTTTTATTGCAAAATACATTATGTTAAATTTTAATTACAAAGTTTTGTAATCATGACCAAGTTTGGTCAAGGATGATTGTAATTGTTGATTATTATTATTTAAAAAAAATGAAATAGGAGAAAAACACCCAAGGGAACTGTTAAATGAGTGTTCAATGACCCACTAGGAGGAATGGAAGTTGTTAGAAGGCATGGGACAGATAGCAGCATTTGCACTCCACCACTAGCTATTGGTTATGGAACAACTACCCCTAAATTTGTGGCATTATCCCCCAAGTGGGTTGAAGAGAGCAGGCAACTCATTAATGACCAGTTAACCACTAAAAGGCCTAGGCAGCCTAAAGAGGCAATTCGAATTGAGCAGGCAGCTCCTACAATATTTTCTACAGAAATATTCCTCAACTGCATCAGGTGATCACTAAGAGATTCGAATAGGGAGGCTATCTAAGAGTGCAATTGTGAGTCTGCTAATTATTCTAAGAAGGAAACCAGAGGTGCTAGTGCAAGTCTCTTTGACTGCTGAGTCTTTTTGACTGATAATATACATTGCTATTGAATTTGAAGGACCTAAAGCTTCTATAGCCTGTTCTTCCTTGTGGTTCAGTGAATAGGCTCGGGGGTCCTAAAGCAAGTAACTTGGCTGCCTTCTAGAGTAGGTTGGGTGGAACAGGCTCCTTGGGTGATTTGTATCTCCTACAAATTATCAGGTTCTACAGTTCTGTATACTTTTCAGTAAATTAAATTATGCATTTATCAGTAAGTAGTACAGTTGAAAGAATACAGAAGAAGTGTCTTATTTTCTTATCTAAGTATGTTTTCTGAATGAAAATAGTTTATTAGATGAATCGATTCGATAATCTTCTCTATATTTTTCCCCATGTTGTTTTTGCATCATACTCCAGTATAAAGAAGTAAAATTAATAGGAGATGATTGATAGGATGAATGCCATTTGATTGAATAGACAAACCTAGTAGTGTTCTTATTAAAATTTTGTCATTTCAATCATATGTCCAAAACACAGGAAATAGTACTACATAGTATAAACAAGTGTGAAGCATTCAACTATTTCTTAAAGAAAAGAAGACACATTTTGTTTTCTGCACAGATCTATATTTTCCTTTTTAACTCCATCTATTTCAGATAGTAACAATATGCATTTCATTATTATAAATTCAATTTCTTCAGGCATTTATATTCTAGAATTATATAGGAGCTGCAAAACTATTCTCTAATAACAGAGTGTTACTTACAATTGATAAGTAGACACTTATTATTATTCTCATCACTATATTTCACATCTATATTAATATGGATTTCAATCTTTTATTTTCACTGTAAAAATCAAAACCCTAAGCTATCATAGACCCTAGATCCAAAATGTTTATTTTAGTACACAGTTCCATAAATTACTTATCAAGCCATTCATGGCAAACACAGTTATTATTTCTGAGGTTATAGCAGACAATATTTTCCAAACGCTAACCATTATTACTACTATCTATCCTTTTGTATCAAGAAAATCAACAAGACATTTATTATCACTTGGTAGAAATAACGATTCTAGTATCAATGTCTAAATGATTAGCTTACCACCTTAGCAAGAAATCTTACACAGTGTCGAAACATTCACATGCTCAAGTCAAGACCTAGTTCTTGGGTTGATTTCGTAGTACAAGTATGGTTGCCAACAAAACCTACAAGGTAGGGTTTCATTCATTGAAACAAAATCAAACACAGGGGCATTAGCCTTTTCAAGATATACGAAAGACCAAATTCACAACATCATCTTTTAAAAAACGATACGAAGTATAGGTCTAGCTACCAACATACAAGTAACTAACCACTCTCGGCCGAAGACAACTATCGTTGTTCGAAAACCAATCAACAGTTATACAAACATTTTCTCAACCATTATTTAAAACAAAACATTTCATTACAAGACAAGCCATTGTTTACAGAGGTAAGTGAACCCTTGGCTCTTGATTTCACACTCAACAAAAAATAGAAAATAAAATAAAATAAAAAATAGAAAAAATAAATGAAATAAATAAAATAAATAAATAAATAATAAAAATAAATAAATAAAATAAAATTCGACAGGGTTTGCATTGCAGACCACTCTAAGTTCCAACATTATACAGGGTCTATCCCTTGTCAACCAGAAGCACTAAAACGAGTTCAAGGTTCCAGAAACGAACAGGGTTTTTCCCTTGATAACCAACGGCGTAAAAACCTGTTCAAGATCATTTTCAATGCTACAACAAAACATTACTGAGCCGAGCAACAGCTAAAAGACTGAGGGTTGTCCTCTTACATTTTGATCAACATAAACTATAAACATGACCATTACTTCAACGAAGGTCATGTTCCAAACTTTCGTCACACAGTATTCTTTAGCTAAACCTTGCAAAAGGCACCTACGAGGTTTCAAGAACCACTGAGGCTTACCAGGAGGGAGCTGCAGCATCCGCATGACGAGTGCTTGTTCATAGAATACCCACCATCGAGGTATCACCTGCCAAGTTACAGTTTGGAAAGGTTAAAACAAGAAACGTAGAGTTGAAACTAATTATTACTGTGTTATTGTTATTATAATGAAAACTGACCGTAGAAATGAAGCTCCTGCACTTAGACACACCACACCAAAATGACGGAGCTTGTTGGCATTTCTAGCAAGACGAGTTCAAAACTCATAAGACCATTTCATAAGGCGAGATTCGAACCCAATGCTTTTTACACTCAACAAATTGACAGAAGAACTTCCTTACAACTGTAATAGTTGTACTGTGGCTTCTTTGCACAAGATCTTAAGCCTCTCACCTTTAACACTTCACTCACAGGTCTAAGGTTCGAAACCTCCCAACAACAAAACTCCAAACCCTACATCGTATCAACACAGTCAGCTCTTCCACCTTGCACTACACACAAAAATGAATGCCAGAAAAGCAACTTTCATTACTTACCCACATGAGAATAGGGTTTCGTTGTCAACCCTAGATCTTATGAAGATCAACAGTGGAAGTGTTTCCAATCGGGCACTTTGAATTTTGAGGAATAATGGCAATCAATACCACATTGATTGTTGTTTCTACTAAGTCGCCAACTCAACAAAAGAGAGCTAGATCAAGACACAACTCAACATCGCATGGTAAACTCTGTCACGTAAAGAACATCCTCTTAAGCATCCGCTTCACCGAATAGGTAGGCAACGATAACACTATCAACCGTTTGCACTTTATATCACGTGAAAGTTATTGCATGGACATCCAGCATGATAATCCACCAAAGGAGGTAGATCGGAGCTTTAATGAGCAGTCTTGATACTTTAAACCTGCTAGCGATGTTTGCAAACAAATTTAATACCTGTACCATTCACTATCATTGCATTAGTTTAGATTGTATTATGAACACTTTATACATTATTAATGTTTTAAATTGCTATTATATTGTATTGTATTTAGTGTGATTGTGTTTAATATTTCATAACATTTCAATGTTTTGTTAGATTCATAGTTTACATTCTAATAGTTCCTAAGGTTATTAATAGGCATTATGATAACAACATCACATACTATTGTATGTGCATGAATTGCAAAGATACTATAAATTATATGTATTTCTTTTTTTTTGTTTATGTAGAGTCTTTTAGGTTAAGTTTATATAATTTCATTTCTTTAGCCTTATGTTGTTAATCATTTGAAAATTGAGAGACTTTAGATTTAGTCTAAGTTTTGTAATGCACATTACAATGCTAGTTAATAGTATGAGGACTATATTCACTATAGATTTTATGTTTTAGTTGTGAATTGTTAAACAATTTGATAATTGTGATACTTTAGGATAGTCTAAAGTCCTGTTGATGCATATTTTAATTCATTTGATTTAGTATAATCACTATTCATAATATTTCAAATAACGTCACAAATGGATAATGGTAGCACCATATAATATCAATGATAATAGACTTTTTAGGATGTATATCATGGGTGGTGTTTATAGCACTGTAAAAACAAATTGACGTCATGATTTTTAAATACACTAAAGAGTTTGTAAGCTAGCAGATAAACTAGATTTGGAACCAAAACATCCATACCTCAAATACTTTTGCTTTGCAAGAAGTACTTAGTATTTTTCATTTTACATTGACGATGAACTGAAAGACACTTCTACTCTTAACTCATATTGTCGTAGAATTCTCTATTCTCTTACCTATAATCTACACATGGAAATAGTATTCAAATGCCTTAGCTAAACGTAGCTAAGTAAACCTCAGGGTACCTCGTAGGACCCCTTCATCTTCATCAACGAAACAAACTGTCAGTATCTTGTCAAGAAAATCTATTCGCATCATATTTCTATCTTTTCAGTTAACTTAAGAAAACCAAAGTCTTAAATATGTTTAAAGAAGTGTGTAGCATCACTGTCGTTAAAATGTTTTAGCCTCAGTAATTAATTTGTTTTCTGTATTAATGATTTCATTAATCAATGTCGTCTTGTTAAGCATTTATTATTTCCGCATTCGTAATTTTAACATATAATGCTAATTTAAAAATTTTAATTTTTTATGAAATTATCGAGATGTTACATATTGGGTCACCTGGCATGGTTGCTCTAGTCACAATGCTAAAGGATTTTGATAGACACTTATTTAAACCTCATGGAATTATCCCAACTCTTTCAATAGAGCTTGGGGAAAAAAACAATCATTGTAGAAGTGGAAGTGGTGGACTCTCCGCTTGACTATAATCTACTGTTAGTAAGGAGTTGCACCTAAGTTATGATGGCCATAGTGTATTCTATTTTCAAAGTCATTAAATTTCCTCATAATGGAATTATTATTACTATTGACCAACTATCATTTAGTACTAATTGCCCTAATCATCAAAATGGATTTGACATCCCCTTAGTGGCTCATTCAATGAAAGCTTGTGAAAATGTTGGAGTGGGAATGTATCCTATGCTCATGGGAACTTTTACTCTTCCCCCACCCAACTTTCATGCAATGGAATCCCCGATACATGAAATCTCCACCATTTCCATGTCTTCCACCCCTAAGGTGTCACATTTTAAAACTTCATATTTTAGTGACCCTTGGAAGTTTCCAACTATGGAGGATGGATTTTGTTGAACGAATATGGCATTGTATGCTGTCGAGCTAGCTTATCAAGCAATTATTTTAGATGAAGCAGACCATACTGGTCTTCATTCTAAGTTGTACATCAATGACCAACATTCAACGCCCGTGTGGGTTGTCAATTCTTTGCCACGCCATGATCTCTTAGATAGTGTATTTCCATCAAACGAAGCAATTATAAAGGCAGTGTCTTTAGAGGACAAACCATGGAAGTATATGCATCAACGTGAATATTTCTTATCAACTCAGAATGACCTTATAATTGACAAGGAAAGAACTATCAAAACAGGACCCATGGATTGCTATGGGAGCCCTCTGACACCTTTGCAAGTCTATGTTGAAAGTAACATGGAAAAAATCTCCAAGACCATTCCTATTGATATTTCTAGGAGTCTACGCATGGTAGAAAATATTTTCTTTGTTGATGAATGTTCACTAGAAGAAATTGAAATATACACAACATTATTTAAAGAGTATAGAGATATATTTTCCTAGTCCTATGAAGAAATGCTAGGAACTGATTTGGCCATTGTTGAACATGAAATCAAGACTTATCCAAATGCCAAGCCGGTTCAGCAAAAACTCATACCACTCAATCCGAGGAAGGCCACTATTGTTAAAGCAGTGGTTTAAAAAATACTCTGTGTAAAATTCATTTATCATGTTCCCTTAACTGAATGGGTATCTAACCTAGTACATGTTGACAAAAGAAAAGGAAATATTTGAGTGTGCATAGATTTTCGGGATCTAAACTTGGATTTCCCTAAAGATAACTTCCCCACCTCATTCATTGATCATATTATCGATGAGTGTGATGGCAACGAGATCTTCTCATTTATGGATGGTTTCTTTGGAGATAACCAAATTCAAATATGACCTGAAGACCAGCACAAAATAACATTTATATGCTCTTGGGGAACCATGGGGGATTCACTAGAAGGAAATATAATATCACGTTCATTCATATTGGGGTATTAAATAATTATGAAAACCTAAAAATTATATTGCTTATATATTAAGGGGAAAAGGGTTTTTTTATTTAATGTAACAATACAAAAATACTTTGGGGTATTTTTTATATGGGCGGGCTCACAAATATCCACCAAATGGAGATGGCGAGATGACGACTTGATGAGAAATCAGGTTGAGGCAAGGCTCGGGATTACCAATACGTAGGGAAATCGCGTCTTGAGGCATGCTTGATGCTAGGGGTTTCGTAGTGAAGAGGGTTGTCAGTCGATCATAGTCGAGAGAAAGTGGTCATTGACAACCAGTTGTTACCAATAGCCTTGGGAGGCTCTAAGCCTCCAGGGCCTGTTATAGGCCCTTGATAGGCCTTGGGGGCTTGAATACCCAACTACTAGTGCCTATTACAGGACTTGGGAGGTTTAGTCAGCCTCCTAGAGCTTGTTATAGGCCCTGGGGGCTTGGATACCTAGCCCACAACAAGCTTAGTTAGCGATTAGGGAACTGAAACATGCAATCTAAATGTTGTACTATGTGCATTGGCTCCAATGACATACAATAAGTGATCTCCTATCTCTTCATTAGACCATTAGATGTTGCAAATCATAATGATATGTGGTTGAGTAATTACATTGTGGGTGAAGTAATGTGCATCCACAATATACACCGAAAGAAGCAAGGTGCATTGTAGAATGCATGTGGGGTCATAAGAGGGGTATCATATCAATATACTAGGTAGAAACATAAAGGGGTATAAAAAATGTTAATGAAAATTGATACATACAATATCTAGTGTAAATAGGGATTTTTTTAAATTGGGAAGGTATATTGGGAGGGGTTAAAAAAAATTGATTTTGGAAGGTATTTTCCAATATTTAGTGAAATTAGGGGTATTGTTTCATATTCCATGAACGAGCGTGCTATGATAGCAGTTTATGGAGTGAATCCCCCGTGCGGGGAACATTGGCATATAGGAAAATGCCTTTTTGCTTGAAGAATGTTGGGGATACCTTCCAAAGAGCGATGTCTTATGCATTACATGATATATAGAAGATTTTTGAATCCTACATCGATGACTTAATCGCTAAATATAAGAAGAGAATAGATCACCCTAAGCACTTATGGTCAGTTTTCAATAGGTGTCGTTACTATAGGATTTATTTGAATCCTCACAAGTGTATCTTCTGCGTGGAATCAGTTCAATATCTAGGATTTATTGTATCTGAAGATGGCATTATGATAGATTTGTTTAAGGTGGAGGCAATACTCCAGTTACCTCCCCCGCATAATTTGAATCAACTACAAATACTTCAAGGTAGAGGCAATTTCTTACATAGGTTTGTCACTAATTATGCTGAACTCACCAAAGGTTTTATGCGATTACTAAGGAAAGGGGTCCCATTTTTTTGGGATGATAATGCTCAGTGATCGTTTAATGCATTAAAAAAGGCTTTACTGTCTACCCCTATGTTGAGTCCTCCAGACTTTAACATAGATTTCCTTCTTTACATAGTGGCATCCGAGCCTATAGTTGGCATGGTCTTGGTTTAAGAAGATGACTTCTATCAAGAACATGTCATCTACTATCAAAGTAAGATTTTAGGAGGACATGAGATCAGGTATTCGCACGTTGAGAAACTTGCATTGGATGTTGTCCATGCAATCCAACGGCTTAGAAATTACAATCTTCTTAGGAGGAAAAATGTTATAGCTGATGTTAATCCATTTCTGCATATTTTGTTTTAATGGATAATCTATGGAAAATACAATAGATGGATCAGTGTCATACAGGAATTCAAATTAGGATTTGCTTTAGCAAAATCCAAGAAATATTTATCCTTTGCCAAATTAATGTCTGAATTACCTAGAGAGAATGAGGGATCTATTGAAGAAACATCATTAGCATATGAACACATATTCCTTAGTATCTTAGATGACCACTGGTACGGTGATATTTTAATATACTTACAAACCTGGAGGGTCCCACCTCAGTCTACTTGTGAACAAAGATGCAAAATACGTCACCATGCATGACACTATGTTATTATTGGTGATACACTTTACCATCTTGGTGTAGACACCATTCTTAGACGTTTCTTGGTTCACGAAGAAGCCATAAAGGTCATGAATGATTGCCATAGTTGGGCATGTGGTGATCATTTATATGGGATGGGAACAAACTAGAAAATTGATCGTGTAGGATATTTTTGGCCCTCAATATTCAGATATTGTCACAAGTCCATTAAAAAGTGTCACCCTTGTCATACATTTACTAAGAAGATGTGCGCTCATCCCGTGCCTCTTCATCTAGCCATCACTGTCGGTCCCTTCACTAAGTGTGCGATTGACTTTAATGCATGTACCCTGGCATCAATAAATGGTCATAAGTGTATCATTGTGGCCATAGACTGCTTTTACAAATTGGGTTGAAGCGATGCCAACATTTCGATGTGACCGTGAAATTGCAACACACTTTGTTTTTAACTAGATAATCACTCGATTTGGAATACCTAGTGATATTGTAACTGATAATGGTTCTCATTTTCAAAATAAAATGATGTCACAACTATCAGAAAAACTTGGTTTCCATCAAGACTTCTCATCGCCATACTACCCTCAGCCTAATGGCCAAGTAGAATCTGTGAATAAATCTTTAAAAACCATGTTACAAATAATGGTGAACAAACATTGGTCCAATTTGCACATTATGATTTATCTTTCTCTCTAGACATATTGAACCTTCATTAAAATTGTGATGAGGTTCACTCCTTCCCAGTTAGTTCACGGAATCGAGGTTGTCTTACCTATAGAGTGTGAAATTTAATCGCTCAAGTTAGTGGTGGAACTCTTACTAGGCACCAACGAGTTATAAAAAACACTTGTTATATATAGAAAAATTAAATGAGCACAGAAAGGATGCGCTTACTGCAATTGAGGTAAACAAAAAATGTGTTAAGGCACAATATGTGTTAGTACCTAGGTCTACACCTAGGATTTCCTACTTCGAAAAAACTTGAGACTTAAATTTTTTTTATCTCTTTTAAACCTTCCTCAAGACATTTTCCTAAGACAATAATTTATCCTTGAAGATATTCTATATAAATTTTATGCTTGCTTATTCTTTCTTGTTTTTAGTTTGATAATTGGTTTGTTAAACAAGTTAAGTTGGCACAAAGTTTGCATTATTGTCCTAATTAGTCTTGTAGGTGTTACTTTTGTGTCCATTCCTCAACATTTGAAGAAAATAAACTAGCTCCAAATATAGAAATGTTCCAGGTTTCCGTGATGTAGAACTATTATGCAATTGCAGTGCAAAACTGTTTCGCAATTGCATTGTAGAATTGGTGACTGTTTGTTGCAGAACTGCCTATAGGTGACTTATTTAGTCACTGACTTTGAGTGCAATTTTTGAGAAATTGGAGATGAATTTAAAAAAATGGGAACATGAGTTTTGTCAGGAATGGGCCCAATTACAAAAACCTTCCTCATATTTTACATAGGTGTTACATTCTAGGAGGTATAGGTGGTACATTAAATCTCTTTTTCCAATATGTCGCCAGATTTAATTTCTGCAAATTTTTTGTTCCAACTTGATTCTTATTTTATGGATGAATGTATCTTTAACTCACCAAATATTTTGAGGGAGTTAAGAAAATGGTTGATAACATCATGTGAAGTTCATTTACTACAGATAATTCAATATTCCACATATTTAGCATGCAGAATATTACACCGAGATTTCGAGGAGACTTCATCATCAGTTAACTGCTTCTTAATTGGAAATCAGATGAGAACAAAGGCTGGATCTCCATATTGTTGTTACAGATGCTTGGGTTTTTGCATTGACGGGAAGAAATATCACTCTACAGTTGTCATTACAATTCTAGAATTTTAGTTTATTAAATATGTATAAACTTTGTTTTAAATATTTTGTTTTAGTGAGTTGAGTAGGAGATAAGACTTCAAAACTCAATCTATAATTTGATGAGGTGTCCCTCATAAATAGGATCTAGAATCATTTTGATCAAGTTGAATCATATTTTGATTCTCAGTCTAATCTTAGTAAGTGAATGTTTCTCGAACCCCAAAGAAGGTGTCATGATAATTATGTTGTAAAATCTATATATTGTAGAACTCAAGAGGAGAAGAGGGGTTCAATCTTGGTGGCAAAAGGGTGGTCTTATTGTTTTGTAAGACACATTACAGTACTTTTGAGCTTATGATAAACAATGGAATATGAAATGTGTTCCTTCTTAAATTTTTTGATTGATTATTAGATGAATTAAATAATGATATGCACTGCATGAATTAAATGGTAGAACTAGTGATATAAATTCTATTTATATTTACTGCCTGTAATTTATGGTATGTTCTTTCCATTTTTGTATATAACGCTATTGTATGAAAAATAATTTGTGAATGCATGAAAGAAACATAATTCTACTATTCATTTATGTATTTCCTCTCAATCTTATGGTTGTAACTCTTGGCAGTTTCAGTTCATAATTCAGGCTTGGTTCATAGTTCTTCCTGTACTTTATAGTCTTTCTATATATACAGACCTTCCCAAGTCCAATATTCAGCTAACCGTCTGAAACCAAACTTATGTATTTCATTTCCCTTTCCCAAGTGGCCTAGATTTTCTCTGTAGCAGTCCAATGCAGAACTTAGGGATAACATTTTCTCGTGCCATTGTCAGGGATTAAGTAACGAAGCTATTTCTCCCCAAGCCGTACAACAATGACTAGATCCAATTCTTAATGGTGAATAAGAACTGGCATCGAATACTGACTGCAATCATTCACCTGGCATTTCCATTGAAGAATCCAATGGAAACTCCACTCTTTCAAGATATCCAGTGCTCGAATGTCCACTATTCTAACTCAAAGGTTTGCACCATTTGACTTTTCTTCTATTCCTGGTTTTCCTAATGATGTTCTTGATATGGATGAATGGGGAGATATTCTTCCCATATTCAGAGAAGATGAAGAAGATAATCCTGCACAAAACCTTGTTATGTTTCATGAATGTATGAATCAACTAGATCTACATCACGAGGATGTATGCCTGAATATGTTCATGTACTCTTTGAAGAGTGACGCACGACAATGGTATCGATATCTTCCTTCCTCTAGTATTTAATCATTGAAGGAGTTTCATGCTTTCTTTCTAAATCATTGTAGAAGAATTTTCCCTGTTGAGTTTTTATTTGAAGACTGTTGTGAAACATTTGTGTTGAATCTTCAACATAGGAAATATTGTTCTTATAATAGTGAGGAAGAAAGTGAATTTATTAATGAAGACATCCTCCAAGTTAGAAATGTTTAAGATATATCCGATAGATGTTCACATGGTTTAAATGTTGAAGATGATGATAATTATTAGTATGATGAAACCTTTGTTGATCTAAGTTCTTGTGAAGGCTCATTGCTTTTAAATGATCACATACATCCAGTTCTTGAAGAATTTAATTTTGATCATGGTGATCTTGTTATTATGAATGCTCTTGAAGTATTTTCTACCCAAGAATAGCATGATCAAGTAAATGATAAAAATTCATTTCACAAAAAATTTGATTATCACATTTTAAAAATCAAAGAGGCTTTGACCTTACCCATAGATGATTATCGTTTTGAAAATGTTGATCAATTACAGGGCTATTACCAGTTGTCCCTTTCACAAAGTATTTTTATCAACAGTTTTATGATAGCAGTGAGGGATCAGATCCTATTTATGACAATTATGATTCAAAGTCAAAATTTGGTTTGAATAGTAGGTTTTTACACCAAAATGTAGCAGTGAGACAATGCATAATAGCTATAAATCAAAACCATTGGAAGGCAAAGAAGGAGATGAACAACAGTTTCGAAAGAAATTTCTTGAACCTTTGATTACCATCCTTGAAATGGAAGTAAAAAAGATCAGTCATGAAGTAGTGAAGGTTGAATACTTTTGGACATAGCCCATTCATTTGAAACATAAACAAGAGGAAATTTTTGATAGTTTTAATGATTTAGTGACTACCTACATGAATTGAATCTCTTCGGAGGTCAAAAATGTTGCAGCATTTGGCATGCACTCAAATTGTAGTACGTTGAAACACAAAAATGAAGGTAGTAAGGAGGATAATGATGAGTTACTAGAACCATCTGTAAATTTTTCTTCCCCACCAAATGATAAGCAACAGTTTCAAAAAATCAGTGACTCTCTTGTTGATATTCTTGAACCAAAAGTAGAACAAGACAGCTACAGAGCAGTCAATGTTGAAGATACTCAGAAGAAGCTCATTTTTTTTGGACAGCACGAAGAGGTAAATTTCTATGATCGAGATTCCACCTTTTTTTTATGATCTAGTGTCCATATATATGAAGGATATCAACATCTTGAAGTTTCATCTATTGTTTCACTGTTAATTTGAAGATCAAATTGCTGATGTGTTGATTCTTTCCCAAACTTTCATTTTGTTGAAGCAAATGCAAAGAGTTCAGTTAAGTATTCAGTCATTTGAATGGTTTATCTAGAAGTTTGTTTATACTTGAGCAAATTGGTTGAGTAGGTTGTAGTAGGTCTATCTACATAAATAATCTTACATCAAAGCATTTAGTTTATAACATGGTTTTGTCAACATTAAAGCTTCATATCTCAATGGAGGCACTAATGCAATAGTTTTTCTTTAGTTTTCCTAGTAGTGTGGTTTTTAGTTTGACTTGGTGTGTAGAATTTTGGTTAGACAATGACTCCATTGCCCATTGGAGACACTAGTACAAAGCAACTTCAGTTTGAGCATGTAGAATGGTTTTAATTTTCAGTTTGTATACAAATCATGTGGGTTCGCACTAGATGGAATGTTTTATGAATAGGAATTAGGATGAAATGGTTGAAGGAATTTTGGTATGTTGTTCTTAGCACCTCACAAGGAAGTGCTATCCCCAATTGGAGCCAGTTTTAGTACCTAGGTCTGCACCTAGAATTGCCTACTTTCGAAAAACTTGAGACTTTAAAATTTTTATCTCTTTTAAACCTTCCTAAAGACATTTTCCAAAGACAATAATTTATCCTTGAAGTTCTGCTATATAAATTTTGTGTTTGCTTATTCTTTCTTGTTTTCAGTTTGATAATTTCTTTGTTAAACAAGTTAAGTCGGCACAAAGTTTGCATTGTTGTCCCGATTAGTATTGTAGGTATTACTTTTGTGTCCATACCTCAACATTTGAAGAAAAGAAACTAGCTCCAAAGCTAGAAATTTTCTAGGTCATTGCACTGCAGAACTGTTATGCAACTAAGCTGCGGAACAATTTTGCAATTGCACTGAAGAACTGGTGATTGTTTGTTGAAGAACTGCCTGTAGGTGACTGTTTTAGTCATTGACTTTGGGTGCATTTTTCGAGAAACTAGAGATGAATTTTAAAAAATGGGAACATGGGTTTTGTCAAGAATGGACCCAATTAAAAAACCCTTACTCATATTTTACACAAGTGCTATGGTCTGGGAAATATATGTGCGAATTAAATCTCTTTTTAAAATATTTTTCCATATTTAATTTCTGCAAAAAAATTGTTCCAGCTTGATTCTTATTTTAGGGATGAACGTATCTTTAAATAATCGAATCTTTTGAGGGAGTTAAGGCAGCGGTTGAGAACATTATGTGAAGTTCATTAACTATATATAAGTCAATATTCCACATATTTATCATGCAGAAGATTACACCCAGATTTCGAGGAGACTTCATCATCAATTAACTGCTTCTTAATTGGAAAACATATGAGAACAAAGGTTGGATCTCCAAATTGTTGTTATAGATGCTTATGATTTTGCACTGAAAGGAAGTAATATCACTCTACAGTTTTCATTACAATTCTAGACTTTTAGTTTATTAAGTTTGTATAAAATGTGTTCTAGATATTTTGTTTTAGTAAGTCAAGTAGGAGATAAGACTTCAAAACCCAGTCTATAATTTGATGAGGTGTCCCTCATCAATAGGATCTAGAATCATTTTGATCAATTTGAATCATCTTTTGATTCTTAGTCTATTCTTAGTAAGTGAATGTTTCTCCAACCCCAAATAAGGTGTCGTGATAATTATGTTGTAAAATCTATATATTATATAACTCAAGGGGAGAAGAGGGGTTCGATCTTGGTGGCAAAAGGGTGGTCTCATTGTTTTGTAAGAAATATTACAATACTTCTGAACTTATGATTATGAATGGAATATGAACAATGGTCCTTCTTCAATGTTTTGATTGATTATTAGATGAATTACAGAATGATATGCACTGTATGAATTAAATTGCAGAACTAGTGATATAAAGACTGTTTATATTTATTGCCTATAGTTTATGGTCTATTATTTCAACTTTTGTATATAATGTTGCTGTATGCAAAATCATTCGTGTATGCATGAAAGAAACATAGCACTATTATTCCTTTTATGTATTTCCTTTGAATTTTATGGTTGTATCTTTTGGCACTTTCAGTTCATAATTCAGCCTTGGTTCATAGTTCTTCCTGTACTTTATGCTCTTTGTTTATATATAGACCTTCCCAAGCCCAATCTTCAACCAACCATCTAAAAACGGCCTTATGTATTTCATTTCCCTTTCTGAAGTGCCCTAGCTTTTCCATGTAGCAGTCTAGTTCATACCTTAGGGATAAGATGGTTGTTGTCCATGCAGTCCAACAACTTAGAAATTACATTTTGCTTAGGAGGAAAAATGTTATAGTCGATGTTAATCCATTTCATCATATTTGTTCCCCATGGATAATCTATGGAAAATACAATAGATGGATCAGTGTCTTATAGGATTTCAACTTAGGATTTGCTTCAGCAAAATCCAAGAAATATTTAGCCTTTTCCAAATTAATGTCTAAATTACCTAAAGAGAATGAGAGATCTATTGAAGAAACATCGTTAACAGATGAACACATATTCCTTAGTAGCTCAGATGACCTCTGGTATAGTGATATTTTAATATAATTACAAACCCAAAGGTTCCCACCTCAGTCTACTTGTGAACAAAGATGCAAAATATGTCACCATGGATGACACTATGTTCTTATTGCCGATACACTATACCATCGTGGTGTAGACACCATTGTTAAACGTTGCTAAGTTCACGAAGAAGATGGAAAGGTCATGAATGATTTCCATAGTGGACCATGTGGCAGTCATTTATCTGGGATGGAAACAACCCATAAAATCATGATTGCGCAAGATATTTATGGACCTCAATATTCAAAGATTGTCATGAGGTCATTAATAAGTGTCACCCTTTTCAGTCATATACTAAGAATATGTGCACTCATCCTACTCCTCTCCATCCATTTATCACCACCAATCCCTTCACTAAGTGGGGGATTGACTTTATTACATGTACCCTGGTATCATCAAATGGTCATTAGTATATCATTGTGGTTGTAGATTACTTTACAAAGTGGGTCAAAGTGACTCAAACATTTCGATGTGACGGTGAAACTACATCACACTTTGTTTTTAACCAAATAATCACTCGATTCGGCATACCTAGCGAGATCGTAACCGATAATGGCTCTAATTTTCAAAATAAAATGATGTCACAACTATCAGAAAAACTTGGTTTCCATCAAGACTTCTCATCGCTATACTACCCTCAGTCTAATGGCCAAGTAGAAGCTGTGAATAAATCTTAAAAAACCATGTTACAAAAGTGGTGAACAAACATCGTTCCAATTTGCACATTATGCTCTATCTTGCTCTTTGTACATATCGAACCTTTGTTAAAACTACAATGGGATTCACTCCTTTCCAGTTAGTTCACAGAATTGAGGCTATATTACCTATAAAGTGTGAAATTCCATCGCTCAAGCTAGTTATGGAATTGTTACCAAACACCAGCAAGTTAGAAGAAACACCTATTATATATTGAACAATTAAACAAGCATAGAAAGGATGTGCTTACTGCTATTGAAGTAAAAAAAAATGTGTTAAGGCACAATATGATAAAATGGTCACTCTAAGGGTCTTCTCATCAGGAGATCTCGTGTTAGTTTATGATCGGAAACATGACGAGTTAGGTGTTGGGAAGTTCACATCACTATGGAACAACCCATATGTTGTTCGGAAAGTACTGGATAAAGGATCCTATGAACTTGAAGTCTATGATGGAAACATTTTAGGGTCCAGAAATGGACTCTATCTTAAAAAATACTTCGCTTAGACTTAGTGTCTGGGCAAGTTTTGTAAATAGTGTACTATAGTTTCTGCTTGTAGATACAACTCATATAGGTAGTTGATTAATTTTAGGCTTGTGTGCATGTGATATATGTCTATGAGTTCACAAATGTTTTTGGGTTATGCGGATAGGGCATGTCACTATAACTAGAATATTGCTTCTGTAGCATGGGTTATTTATGACCCGAAAGGCCAAGCTTTGAGTTCTTGTGGAGAATCTCTTGGCCTGGCAACTAATAACATTTATGAATATAGTGTCATCATTGAGTTGATGTTCAAATCCATTATTATAGGTATTACACATTTAACCATCTATTTGGATTCACAATTGGTTGTATCCAATTTGGATGGCATATATCGTGTCTGATGCCCAATGATGTTATGAAAATTTTTAAGGATTCGTTTGTTAGAAAGAGAATTCCATTTCATTACTTATATACACATACCAAGGACACACAATCATTTAACTAGCCTACTAGTAAAATACATCATCGATAGACATTAGTATATCATAATTCATTTACCTGAGCATAAAACCATAAAACATTGTACACATTGTATATAGTACCAATAAATCCATATGTGTATATAAGTAGATAGAATGTACACAAAGGTTGGATTGAGTTCAAAATAAGAGTTTACACTATATTAGTTCAACTCATGATACAAAATGGGCATACAACCCTACATAATATAAACAACTGTGAAATACAAAAATACATGTATCTATAAAATATTATCATCAATTAGAATCCTCCTCTGCATGGGAAGCCTCGGCCTCCTAGTAGCTAACCACACATGTAGCTACTTTGCAAAGTAGCCTAATCCATACAGGATGTACACCAACCACTCACGGCTACATATCCATAAGGATCTGCTCAATACGAAGGGTCCTAACCCCTATGGTCAATCCAATAACATGTCTCTTCATCGTGCCAAGAGTAGCTGCAACCCCCTCGGTGGGAAGTGGTGCACATACTAGTACTCTAGGATGGTCTCCAGGATGAACATGTCTAATATCTACATAATACCAAACATATCAGTCCTTACATTATAAAAAATATATAACTTTTAAAAATACAAAAAAAAAATGTAAAAACGTACCAAGATTCCCTCAGAAAATCCCATGAGGGAACATCAAATCTAGATCTCCACGAACATCTAACCCAACATACAAAAAATCCTCGATATTAGGTATTTGACAGCTCCACCAAGAGTGGAAGTCATCATCAAACTGAGTAGTGATAGATCCACCTCCATGCCTCATAAAGGGATCACTCCATAGAACCAATCGAGGTTCATGTCGGTCGAATGGTGGAAGTGTAGTCCTAGGTCTGATGTAGGGAATCTATTCGAATAAAAATGATACTAGGATGCTACCATAGCCAAAGTTCTTAGTCCTTCCTACTTGATATTCAGCCAATTGATGCTTAAGGTTCACCAATAAACCACTAGCTCAATCGAAGATCACTCCTCGAATACATCCATCCCCTATCTGCATTTGGTTGTGGGTAGTTAAATGTAATGTAGAACTCCCAGCCACTTTGGTAATAGTGTTTAATATCACTTTGCGGGGGAAGTTGGCAATATTGGCGAGAGGAACTTGACTACCATATTTTTGAGTTTTGGGAGTTCAATATGCATTCACATAATATTACACTTAGAGGGAACCAACCCCAAGGAAGGCCCCTTTCAAGTTGACTACCTCTCCTCGGCGAGATAAACCTGTAATGAAATAGATATCGTCCGCAATAATTTCAAGAACCTCACCTTGGAGACCGAAAACTCCTTGGTCAATGTCCCAATATCTCAATAAAGTCTCTAGAAGCAGAATTTGAGATCTCATATTTGTGGTTCGAAATAATTTGAGTAAAACGCAACATCTTAATTCATTTAGAGTCAAAGGATCCCTTAAATCATCCTTGTCAAGGTCCTCATGTTCCGTCTCACACTAAACTAGCACCATCTTTGCAAAAAATTGGGTTTTAGTCCTTCATTCAATTTTAAAATTTTTAACCTACCACACATAGGTGGTAGTTAGGATAGTTGCACACCACACACAGGTGAACCAAGTCTCACCTGCACGTCTCAGGCTTACACACAACCCGATAATGGCCCACCTATGCATGCGTTTCTAAAGAAATAGAATGAAGCTAAAAACCTCAAATCAACATTAAAAGCTATCAAATTTGGATGAAAAATGAAGAGCACATTGAGAGGAAATACTTGCAAGTGACGGATTCAAAAATGGTCCACCAAATCGACCATAACAAGTGTTCAAAATTTTAGGGCTTTCTAGGCTCTCCAAAGTGGTAAAGTGAAAATCAATTATTTATTCACATTCTTTTACTATTTCAAGAAGAAATATTTCTATTTTTAGCCACTTTTTCTATGGTTTGATATATTTAACTGATTATATGTCTACTAATGGTTCATTTTTGAATTAGGTGTGATTTCAATAAGCAAGAGGGAGAATATCAGTATCCTTTTTACATAAATCATGGAATAAAAGGTACATAACTTGTTTACCCACATGTACGGTAGGTCATCTTGATTTTGCATACTGCATTAATACCTTACCACATATCATGCCATAGGTTATTTTAATGCATGGACTGCGAGTCACTTTTAACCTCCTTATAACTTCCTAATCGTTGTCGTTCTTCCATGGATAGAACTTACCATACATGGGCTACTCTAGTTAGCACATATTTTCCATTTTCCTATCCATGCTAAATTATACTATGGTTTGGAGCCTAGTTACTTTATTTGTAAAGAGAGCCTGCATGGTCTATCTATCTTTTTTGACCTCCCTATTAATGGATCCCACCAGTTATGAAGTGTCTTTAAGCTCTTTTCTACCTCCTCAAAGCATGAAAATATTGCCAATCCAACTTGACTCTTTCATACTCGTTAGAGTACTTGAAAGGTATTGTAGACAATATAAGTTTAACCCTTTTCCAGACTGTGTTGACTATGTATTAAAAATCAATACTCTAGTCACACATGGCTAGAAGAGTTCTTTCTCGCATTATTTTATCCTTTTTCAGGTGAGGAGACTAACTTCACAAAAAAAGACACCTTAGAGTCTTCATTAGGTTTTTTAGACTCTCTAAATATGAAAACACCAAGTGGTCATCTACCAACTCGGACTTGATATAAAATACATGAGATGGTGAATAGATTTTTTGTTTAATCTTTTCATACTCCTTAAATATAAAAATACCAGTGAGCACAAACAGATCCAAGCTCGATCTAAAATCCATGGATCAGTATTTTATCAAGCACTCTTCTATCTTCTCTTCAAGCTCATGAAAAAAAAAAAAAGTGTTGGGTTTCCCTTCCATGGACTCATAAAATAAAACATGGATGGACCCTTTTAGGGATTGAACCCCTCATTTTTCAATTTCGTTAAATATATGTTAAGAGACTCATCGTTAGGCAGCCTATATTGAGCATACTTTATTTTTTCACACTTGTTAAACCATGAAAAGTACAAAAAGAGAAAGGGAAGCAAGAGGTGTCACATTTCTACTGAAAATGGTAGCATATCCAAATTCATCCTTGAATATAGCACTTACTCCAAGTATATCACATTGATTAGGTCTTAGTTTCAGCCTTAGGGTGAACATTGTTCTCTGTATTTTTACTCCTTTGGTTGGTTACTCTTCCAATCATATGGAGAATCTGTCAATGTCTCCTACATTGAGGATTAATTTTATCTAAAGTTGCATCAATCATCTATGTCTTGAGCTCATTGTTCAAGGATCTATCCTGTGTTGGCCATTATCTAGTTGCATAGACCTTTTTGTGTTGTCCATTCTCCAGTTGCATAGACCTTTTTGTGTCGGCCATTTCCTGGTGTCAGTATGTTGTATCAATTCAAATTAAGCCATGGTTTTTCCTCATGTTCGATGATGGAGGATTCATTAATGCCTCCCTTCCAATAGACTTATTCTCATCGACTTCAACTCATCTTGCTCTAGGAATGAAATTTTGAGTCGAAGAGTACCTTGGATATTGCAATCATCAGTGGCATTCTACCTCGCCTTCAAGTAGTAGGAATACATCAACGTCATATACTGGATGGATTCTTCAAGTATTCGACTCCAGAACATCTATTCACACTTATTATAATGTACTAGATACCTTGGGGCCCATCTTCATCAGCAGTGGAACCCTTCGAGTTTGTTAACGGTATACATTAATGGCCGGTAATCAAACGTTTTCGACCATGTTTGACATCAACTCATTTATTCCCATGGCTTGGATTTGTATCTTTCGAGGGTTGGTTTGAATACCTTGGGTTTATCATAACATTTTTTACCAAGTTGCGCAAGATTGTTCCCCTTCTTATAATTGGCACTTGATGGGGCATAGATACACATTTGTTTCTATGTGGCTATGTTTATGCATTTGTTCTCATGGATCCACAAGTGTATTCTTGTGGCCATGATATATACATCAGTTATAAATTTGTATCACTCTACTAAAGGTCATACTCTAACATTTTGAACATTGACAATACATCAGGGATCAAATTATCTGATAGTTTTCTTATATTTCAGTTACTTCATTGAGACCATGGCTCTTTTTTTCTTAGCTTCTCAACTCCTAGCTTATTTATTTCAGTTACTTCATTTGTATTAAAGTATAAGAAAATGTTTCTCTCTTTTTTATTACAAAGAAAGGTGGATCTCATGATACTTGAAGGAAAGGAATCTATGTAGTATATGTGATACCCCCACGACATTCTTATTTATTTATGATTTAATATTTTTGAAAATGTTTCAAAACAATTTTTATTTGTAAGAGTTATTTAAAAAATCAAACATACTCACATAGGATGTGAGTGATACTTTACACAAGAATTATTATTTTTTATTATTAATAAAAATAAAAAGACACTTGGAGAATTCAGTTGAATGAGGGGACACCACATTGAGGCAAAGAACGAGTGTAAAGAAAGCAAGAGATATTATACCAATCAAATCCAATATATAATATAAACTACCAAACAAGATCCTAAATCATAGCGACTGAAGAATTGATTGATATTTGATTGGGATAGCACAAGACCTAGGAAAAAAATATAAATTGGTGCACTAAGATAGCACAGGATGTTGTGTTGTGCATGGAGAGATTTTTTCGATGAGGGCAAGTTGTTGAGCGTTTATCCATTGATTGTAAGTCCATCATTTTGGTTTGTTACATACTTTGATAGAGAGTGTTGTGTTCAAAATTTGCTTGCTAGTTCGGTTGTGCATGGTGGTGATCTAGCTTAGGGGTGGATTTGGGCTAGTGGTTTTGCAGTCCTCTACTATGGTTGGGAGGAAATTAATCTCCAATTGTTCTTTCACTATTGTAGTTTCTATTGCGTATCTTGCAGGTATGTATATTGTAGATCTAGATTTGCATATTTGGCGATAGTTTTAATGTATCTTACATTGAATTTTAGACAAATACAATCTTGTTGTTGTCATGGCATTATTTTATATAAGCATGCATTCTTAGAAATTAAATCAATTGTATGGAATCTAATAAAGTGCATGAAATGGGAATTCATTATGAGTGTGTAATGATTTAACGGAATATTCAAGTCATATGAAGTTCTGTATTATATATATATATATATATATATATATATGATTTCATGTCCTAGCACAGAGATTGAATCTCTTTCCTTTCCGTGTAAACATCTTCTTAAATTATGAACATAGATTTTAATAGGAGTTATTGCTACTTATAAAATTCATCTAGTCTATAAGAAAAATATATTGGCTTAAATCAAATCCTTTTCGATGAATATATAACCTATGCAATGTATGGATAACCAACCTACAAATAAAGGATTGCTGTCAAGATGAGTACCATTGTCTCAAATTAGGAAATCGATTGAGTCAACGACAGTCCATTGTATGCTCATATTTTTCTTTCTGAAAATCGATCTCCTCAGAAGATGATCTGTAGACTCCTTAAATAAAGTTTAGATTAAAAATTGATTTACTATGGAGTGGATTTTTTGCGTTATCTTTCTGGTGACCGATGTGTAAATGTTTGGCAAGTCTGAGTCTAGATGTTATATGGAATCGATTTGTTAAAAAATTGTACCTAGGACTATGTTATTAATTGGCTTTACCTCTTTAGAATGTCGATTTTCTTCCAGATTCGATGTATGATTGGGAAATCTTGTTGAAGAATAGACCCATGATAATATGGGTACAGCACTTTGGTTGTTGACCAATCCCTTTTGGGAAATGACCTTGCACATATTTATATGAATTCATTGGTGTTGGAAAAATCTAATTACGAGCTAATTGCATATCTAGTCTGCGCCGGCACTATTAGTCATTATATCAGGATTTTTGTCAGTATGCAAACAATCCAGCGCACGTCTCTTTGTATTTATGTAACCACGTTTGTATTCCGCATGTCAAGAATTCTTAGGTAGAATTTAACTGTCGTCTTTAATGTAACTCAATAGTTTCCAGGTGAAGCGATCTCAAGTCGGTGGTTATGCAATTCCTATATATAGAAGAAGATAATTGAAAATCAGTGAGATATGTGTGAGGGAAGAAGAGAAGAAGTGAAGAGCAAGAGTGAAAGAAGAAGAAGCTCATACTCGTGAAATGTATGAAGAGCCCAAGATCTGTAAGAAGTAAAATATTGTAGTAAAATCTCATCTCCATGTATTGCGGTCAAGTTCCTCTATTTTGATACGGTAATATATATAAGTCCATAGTTTTATGTATTCATTCTCAAGAATGTTGAATGTTGCATGTCGCAAATCTTTTCCAGATTTACTTGTGTAAAAGTCGTTTACATTTATGGTGTGTAAAAGGAATCAATATTTCCAAATAGTTCATAGTCGTAAAAGTTCTATTTTAATGAGAAGTAACTTCGCATAAGTTTCATTTTATATTTTGGTTCTTATTTCTAGTTATGCGAAGTAAAAATGTGTTGAGAAAGTTAAGAAGTAACATGAAGTAAAAAGAATCTTCAAGTTGATAAGTCTGTGAAGTAAAGTATTCCGCGAAGTAAAGAACTTCGCATAAATGCAAAGTAAATTTATGCGAAGTTAATTGCGCATAAATGCGAAATAAATTTATGAAATGCAAAGTTAATTTCCGCGATGTTAATTTACACCAAGCTAGTATTTCGCGAAGTTAAATTGCTCAGCGAAGTGAAGTCCTTAGCGAATTAAAACATGGGGTTTCGTATTGTATGATCAGCGAAGTCCAAAGCGAAGAAAAAGAAAACTTTAATTTACTGCGCAGTTCAATCTTCTTGACTGCTCGGTGTGCTTTTACCTTGATATGGTATCAGAGATTGGCTTATGGAGAGTAAAAAATCTATTTACAGAAAGGAAAAAGAAATTAAAACTTAAGAATGGCTTCCACTTCTGGTAATTTGCAAACTCCAATATTTTCAAGAAAAAATTATGAATATTGGTCTCTAACTATGAAAGCTTTGTTCAGAGGTCAAGATGTATGGGAAATAGTCCATAATGACTATGTAGAACCAGCAGATATGGCAGCATACAACAATCTCACACAAGCTGAGAAGGATGTCTTGAAGGAATAGAGGAAGAAAGATGGAAAGGCATTATTATACATACATCAAGCAACACATGAATCCATACTCCCAAGAGTAGCATCAACAATGTCCTCTAAGGAAGCATTGGAAAAACTGAAAACTTCTTATCAAGGCTTGAACAAGGTAAGGAATGCCAAACTAAAAATTCTTAGAAGAGACTAAAAATTCTAAAGATACAGAGTCAGTAGAATAATTTTATACTCGAGTTATTGGTTTGATTAATCAACTAAAGTCCTGTGGATAAAATCTAAGTGACCAAAGAGTTCTTGAAAATGTTCTTAGAGTTCTCCTAAAGAAATTTGAATCTTTAGTTGTGACCCTCGAGGAAAAAAAATACCTGTCTCGATTTAATATTGATGAGTTGCAACCCTCACTCAATCGTGAACATAGAATCAACAGATCAGATGCAGCATTAGAAGGTGCACTTGCAGCACAGTCATCCATAAGTCGTGGAAGAGGTAGATGAAGAAGTTATTTCAGAGGAGGATGCAGCAACAACCCTGCACATGTCGTTGGTAGAGGTCAGAATCAGATCCCCAGTCATCCAAGTGGACAGAGGTCTGATAAATAAAAAATTCGATGTCATTACTGTAGGAAGTTTGGACACTTCACATATGAATGCAGGAAGAAGCAATATTCTTGGTCACCCTATATGTCAGTTAATCAAAGCTGACACACAGAATGGTCAATATAAATTGTCAAACCCAGGAAGGTCTTTTATTTCAAAGGTAATAAGCATAGTCTATGCATAAACAGATTAAGCAGTTGATTGCTGAATGTAAATGATGATCCTACCAATGTGTCCAACTAATTCATTCCTTAAGAACACTAATCTAATTCACACATCTAAGAATCCAAAGGAAACAACTTCCCTACAGAAATCAATCCAGCAAGTTAATGATCTAATGATGAAATGAAACTAGATTACTTTTGCAAGAAGTTAAATCCTATAACTATCAAACTAAAGCATTCAATCTTTACCAAAATGATCTATCCAGTGGCTACTGTAATTCTACCATTAATTGTCTAGTCTATGACTGCAATTGAAGATACAACAGCAACCAGAATTAAAACATAAGCTTGAACTCTAACTGATCATTACTGAAAATCCTAGAAAGCATAAACAACTAGAAGATAATTGAAATGGAGCTTGGTTGTCATAATTGATTAAAACACACATGCAAATTAAGTAAATTGTCCTAGACAGTCGACTGTCACACCAATTTGCTACAGCTATTCAAGATGCAGTGATAAACTACCAAAAGGGAGAGCTAATCTCTGTTATAGCTACCAACAATAATTGCAATGATTCCACACCACACAACAGAAGTAAAACCGACTACTCTACCTAGCTAAATCGGCTATCTCTGTGAGAAGGCAGGCCCTAGCCTTCCTACAGAGACGCCGAGAGTCACAGCTAATTAAAAGACATAAGTGAAGAACTTTGCTCTCATATTATTAATGGAAGATCATGAGTATCAATGCTCTGTTACAACTTACACAAGTAATGATTGTCCAACCCCGGGCTATGAGAGCCATCTAGAATTTATATAAAAGAAAGACATTTTCAGATCCACAAAAATCGCACAGCAATGAAGATCTATGACCTTCATGCTGCGGAGTTACAGCTAACTGATACAGCGTGTTGAACAGTGCTGTTAATTATGAAAGATGTTGCTGTCCCGATAATAATTGGATCAACAGACTCAACAGCTGGAATGCCACCTATCTGTCACAGCTAAGCTCTTCTTCAATGGGATTTGTTACAGTGGGAATCTGTTACAGCTTGTGTGGAAGATGCGCTGCCTCTTGGAATATGAGGAGCTGGTGCTTGAAGAGTCACAGCTGGCACTGCTAGGCTGATACACCTGCGCTTTAGACCTTGTCTAAATGAAGTCACACAAATTAGTATAAACCAAGGACTAAGATCCATAATCTTTAACAATCTTAGGCATAAAAACAAATAAAGTAATAGCAGATTATACCTGTCAATGTTATAGATTGATCTAGAAAGACATGGATATAGCTCATGAAAAAGGATGGAATTAGGGAAAAAAGTGTAATAAAGGTAGCCAAAAAGGGGCATTTCTTGGATCCAACATCTCCCCCCAGCTATCTAATTGCATGTCTCATGCAATAACCTCCCTTAGTCTTAATCTGAATCTGAGTGAAATCTGTGGAGATTTGTGATATTATAAGCAAATTCTGGTGCCTCCCCTCGAGGGACAAACCCATAGCAGTATACCCAATGCTCCCACCAACTCTCTTCTTATTCTAATGTTAGAGCATAGCTAGTTTTGTAAGAATTGCTTATAGGAAACCAAATGAGGGGGAATTTAAATCTTAAATCAATCCACCAATGCCCACACCTCTGCATGAACTGCACATATCTAGGCATCCTTGTCAAGGCTTTCCTGGAATTATCGAAGCCATATGGATCCATTTCCTTCAGAGATGACGATGAATATAGCCATTTGTATTCACTGCCTTGCAGGGAATCCTGCTGCATATTAAGAATCATTGGGACACATTTAGTAAGGAGTTTATCTCGCAGGCTCCCAAAATGTTGAGCAATTGAAGGAACCCTGAGGGATTTAGCATGACTTGCCATGAATGCTGGTGGATTCTAAGATTCCCCCATAATCCAAAGAATAGAATTCTCCTCATTCCTGAGGATGGTTTGGAAGGCATCCTTCCATCTTACATGGTTGATGACAAAGGAGGCAAATTCCCTCAGCTGAACATCCCCAAGAAAAGGTAAAGGATCAGATGGAAAGGTAATATAACAAGCCCTGTCATGCAAATATAACTCACATAACAAATGTTGATCCTCAAATTCACTTTTCAGAAAAGTCTCCAGAAATTGATCAGTTGTTGCCAACTCAAATGATCCTCCATCCTTGAGAGCCTTCAATTTAAGTAAGGTTGTCTGCTCATATAGAAAGACAGGGTAAGAGGGAGATGGAGCTCTGTAACTCAACAATTCTATAGAAAGATTGTACATTTTGTTTTTGTCCTGCTGCAGGGACTCAAGATTCTTCAAACCTTCCAGTTTTTCTTGGAGTTTCTCCCACCAGATTTTCTGGAAGAATAGCTCCTCAGCCCATTTTTCTCTTAGTCCCTTAATGACATTCCTATGCTCCTGGAGAGGGATCGTACCTTCTCTGAACTGTTCAATCCACTTGATCCTTTTATCCAGTTCAAGGTTTAACCAGAGAACTCTCTTCTCCAGTCGTTGAATCTTTCTATCTTCTACCTCCTTTTCATCATCACAATCTAGATGAATGACTTCCTTGTCTTGCCTCAACACCGTGACAACTTCATCTTCTATTGGGATTGCAATGGTGTGTGCATGTAGTGCAGTATCAACCATGGGGTCTAAGGATATTGGTTCTTGTGTAACAGCATTCTTCATTTCCATATCCATCTCAGCTTCCTCATTCAGTGTTACAGTCTTAGTCAATATTCTTAGGGTTGTTGGTTCTTGTGTAACAACACCCAAATCTTTCATTTCAATCTTAGCCATCTCAGTTTGTGTTGCCACTGTAGCAAATGATTTTGGAAACACTGGTTCTTGTGCAACAGTGTTTCCCTCCTGATTCTCCACATCAAATGTTGCTATCTGAGTTGTAGATTTAAACATTCTCAAGGGTACTGGTTCTTGTGTAACAGCCCCCTGCTCCTCAATTTCTTTAAACCGCTGAGATTGTCTCTGTTTTATATCAGATTTTTTTTCCTAATAAGACTAGTCCTGAAGGAGCTCAGTATCCCTTGATGGCTGGGACTATATCGTTTCATCCCCTAAATTCAAATCAGGAATTTCTTCCATTCTTGGCTCATTCTCCTCTATCAATTCGATCCTTGGCATTCCTTCTTCCACATCCTTTATCTGTGCATGACTCTATGATGCAAGTCCCAACACAAAAACTCTGTGTCCTGCTGAAGAAAATATATCTCCACATTCTGGGCAAACAGTCTCCCCATACTTCTCATTTTCAAATGCAAAAGATGGGTTTTCCAGCAAATTTGTAGCGTTTGCTAATGTATCTAAATTTTTCTCAACTTGTCTTCCAGTTGCTCCTTTCCACTTTTCCAACTCCTTTCGTAATATCTGCACTTCCTCCTTTAATAATTCGTTTTCAAATAGGAGATTTTCATTTTGGGGTTCTTCCCTAGAGGGTTCCTGTGTAGTAGTAGACAATTTGGGGTTCAAAATAGGAATCTCTATATCTACCCCTACTGTATGTGCTTCTTCTAATGCAGGTGACCCCCTATTCCCTTTAGCTGCTCCTGTAATTTCTGATAGGGGTGTTCCACTGTTTCCCCCAATTGCATCCACTGTATTAGCTTCTTCTGCTATCCCTGTTAATTCTACTGCTATTACAGTTACTTCTCCTACTGCCACTGTCACAGCTACTTTCCCTATTGCTACTGACCGAGTTCTTCTTTTCCTCATCAATCCCAATGGGTGTTCCTCACCACTTGTTGCTACTGATGATTTGACAGTCCGACTCTTCTTCCTCTTTACTGCCATGGCTGTGTGACCCCTGTTTCTTGATTCTATTCTTCGTTTCTTTGACACAGGGGCGTTCACCTTGGTTTCTTCTTCTTCAACAATGGTGCCCCTTATTTCTGAAGACGACTCAACTTCCAATACTTCCACAGTCCCTTCTGCTACTGTTCCTGGCTGATATACTTCCTTCTGAATCCCCACTTATGCAATTGCAGCTTCAACTGTCACAGCTTCAACAACTGCTCCAATTTTAGCTTATTTTAATTGAGTATTTGCCTCTGCAATTACAGATTCTAATTTTTCTACCTCCTTCTCTAGGGTTTCCATCATACTTTCTCCAACTATAGAGTTTTCTGTTATTGTTGCTTCAGCTTTATTCACTTCCCCCTCATTATTGGTCTGATTTTCTATTGCTTCAGTCTCCCCTCCAACTGGATTTGAGGAACTCCGGTCCTCACTATCTTCACCAGCACCCCCCACTTCTAATACAGGTTGTCTGATTGGCGCATCTCTAGCCAAAAATTTCTCTCATGTTAAATTACCAATTGCAATGGCTCTTAGGACCAGTAACTTAATCAAGCCATGATTAGTAAGGGAGGAAACTAGATGTTGGGCAGTTCTTGCATATCTAGCCATGGTTTGTAAGGATTTAAGCAAATAGAATGGTATATTTACTAAATTACCATGGCGCAAATGAGATAGTAAGGGAAGTTCAGAGAAAGAAACAACTTGGTATCTACCTCCACACGAAATATATATTTTCACAAAAATTGCTACTTGATTCCAGGGTGGTGGTAAGGAAGCCAATTCCAGCCCATGACACTTTGGAATAACCTGCTCTCCAACTGATAAAAACTCCCTCACCACATTTGCATTATTTTCCTTCCGTCCAAATAACCTTTTTCCAATCATGGGTAAACCAGTGACCTCAGCTATGATTTCTTCTGTGGCGTCCATGCACAATCCTCTCACCTCAGAGTGAGTATCAGTCAGGTTGAGGGAAAATTGTAATGCGATTTCTGTGTGAAACCCATTCAACCATTCAAAATATGCCATCCATCCTGCTGTTATAAAAATATTAAGAATCTCTGCATTGGCACGTACAGCGTCTGTATGCACTAGTTCATGTCTGACTGGATTTCCCATTTTAACCTCTCCTCAAGGTTCAAACTTCAACAATTTCTGGTTTAGAAGTGGAGATTTGCAGCTTACCAACATGCAAAGGGTTGTTGGGGTTCAAAAATTAGGTTTCAAGCTAGTCTGTGCTAGTATAAACGTTCTATGGAAGCGACGAGGTTGGCAGATAGGAGTAACAGGTGCAAAATCGGGTAAGGTGACGGAAAAAAAAAAAAAAAATCACAACTATGACCTTAACTTAATCTTTAAAGTGTGATTTGAATGGGTTCATTAATCGAGGGTTATGAGAAGACATAATCGTTATTACCGTATTAATTCTCTACCAAATCATGTAAAATATAGGACCCGTACCTTGCATTTATGAGTTTGAGCCATGAATTAATCATTGCGGCCTACCGTCGTCCTGGAGGGTGTAAATGCACATGTGCCGAAGTACGTGGCCCTTGCCACCCAGGCTGACAGCTACTCAAGGCATCCGAAATTTCCTTCGTGGTGGATCATGATTGGATCGTGTGGAGCAAGTGCCAAAACTGACGCCTAGTCACATCGTTATTGGAATCATTAATCAGAGAGCAGAAAAACTGGCGGAGTATCAGCTGCAAAATCTAGCAAGATAAGCGAAAAAAATGGCGGAGTTGCAGCTATACAAAGGAGCAAGAATGAAGTGGAAAGAACGGAGCCACGGTGCTATATTTAGCAGAATGGACAAAGTTCACGGGGTCTCAACTGCTATATTTAGTGGAATGGACAAAGGTAGCAGAGTCTCAGCTCTAGGAAGGAGTAAAAATTAGGTGGAAATGGTGGAGTAGCAGCTGCCAACTTAGAAAGATAAGCAGAAGTAGTGGAGTCACAGCTGCGGGATTTGCTTAAATGAGCAAAAGTTGCGGAGTCTCAACCGCGACATTTGGAAGAATAGGTAAACGTGGAGGAGTCACAACTGCGAAAAGTGAAGCAAAGGAAAAAAATGGTGGAATGGGCAAATGTTGCGGAGTCGTAGCTGTGAATTTGGTAGAAAGGGCAGTTGTGGTGGAGTTGCAGCTGCAAATTTGGCAGAATGGGAAAATGTGGCGGAGTCGCAGCTGCAAATTTTGCAGAATGGGTAAATGTGGCGGAGTCGCAGCTGCGTCCAACTTTAGTATAAGCAAATTTTATCTATGAAAGCCCACGGAATATCCATCTTCTTCAAAGAGATTTATTAGATCTGGAAAAAATATGGGGTGTCTACAGTCATCTGGCCCAGTCACGGCTGCTACTCCTCCAATAAGTTCCTACACACAGTTCTTCAAAACAAACCGATCAAGTGCAAGAAAAAAATTAAAAATAGATAAAATACAGAATGAAAGAAAAACCAATTATTTATGTACAAAAATATGTGTGGAAACTGCAACTTTTAAGAATTCACAGGGTTTAAAAATCCCTATCTTGACGTTAACTGATACTCTGGATCAACTGCAACTTGTGAAATAAAATCCTCCCTTGATATCGGCCTATGATACAGTCGCAGCCGATGACCATTTGCAAATAATGGTACTTTGTTCTCATCAATGGTGATCAACCGAACTGTTCCATTATCAAATACCCGATCTATCTGATAGGGTCCCAACCAATGGGTGTGCAATTTGCCTTTAAAATCCCTCTTAAACCATGAATCATACAACAAGGCCCAGTCTCCTTCCTGGAAGATCTTTTCTTTATAAATCTGTCGTGCCATCTAGAGTGTTGTTGTTGGATTAAGGTTGTATGATGTACTGCAGTTATGCACTTCTCATCCAATTCGTTGAGCTGATTCAATCGATTCCTCTGAGCCTCTGATAAATCCAAATTTGCTTCAACAGCTGTTTTCAAAGTCCTGATTTCAAATTCAATTGGAAAAACAGTGTTCTTTCCATACACTAACTCATATGGGGAAAACCCAGTGGTGTTATGCCAAGTGGTACGATAGGCCCATAGTGCCTCTGGAAGTCTTTCAGCCCAATCTTTATGATGGCTCTTCACTGTTTTTGTCAAAATAGCCTCAATAACCTTCTTTGTGCTCTCCACCTACCCATTTTCCTATGGATGATATGGTGAGGTTATTCTGTGCTGAATATGAAATTTCTGCAATAGTGCTTCCAACTTGTTAGATACATACTTTGGTCCACCATCTGTAATGATCTCCTTGGGTACTCCAAACCGAGTAAAAATTTCTTCATACAGGAAATCAATCACAGCCTGATCATTGGCCTTGACCAAGGCTACAGCTTCTACCCATTTAGTCATGTAGTCTGTGCAAACCAAGATATGAACTTTCTGCTTTGAGGGAGGGTTGATAGGCCCTACAAAATCTAGAGCCCACCTATCAAATGGTTCAACCACAAGCTGTGGCTGTAAAGGCATCTCATCTAATCTATTGGGTTGGCCCATCCTCTGGCAGTTATCACATACCTGAACATACTTCTTCGCATCCTTGAATAATGTAGGCCAGAAATAGCCCATTCTCAAAACTTTATGACCTATCCTCTTGTCACCAAAATGTCCCCCACAGGGCTCATCATGGAAAGCTTTAAGAATGCTGAAGATTTCATCTTCTCTAACACATCTTCTGATTTCTAAATCAATCCCTATGTAGAAAAATGGTCATCAATCCAGCACTACCTAGCACTCTATTGTATGATCTCTCTTATTTCTCTCTTTGACAGATGTGCGGGAAGCTTACCCGCAGCCAAAAATTTAGCAATATCTGCATACCATGGGGAATGAGTTTATATTGCAAACAAATGTTCGTCAGGGAAGGATTCTCCAACTAGTAAATTGTCATCACTATTAGTAAGTTGAGATAAAAAATCTACAACAACATTTTCCTTTCCTAGTCTATCAATAATTGTGATATCAAATTCCTGTAACAGTAACAGCCATCTAGTAACTCTAGCATTCGTGATTGGTTTATTCATTAAATACTTGATAGCAGAATGATCAGTGTGCACAAAAGTGAAATATCTAGTAATATAATCTCTAAACTTATTGATGGCATAAACAATGGCAAGAAATTCATTTTTTGTGACAGTATAATTCAGTTCAGCAGGAGACAGATTTTTACTAATGTAGTAAATAGTATAAGGAGCATTACCTTCATGTTGTCCCAAAACTGCTCCAATGGCAGTGTCTAAAGCATCTAAAGAAATATGGAAAGGTAGAACCCAATTGGGTCCTCTTAAAATGGGTGTTGTAGACAACCTTTTCTTTATCTCAGGAAACGTTGTTTGGAATGCATCATTCCAGACAAACTGTGCATCCTTCATCAACAGAGTGAAAAAAGGAGAAGATATCTTGGAAAAAATTTCTATGAACCTTTTGTAATAGCCAGCATGCCCCAAGAATCTACGTACATCCTTCTGTGTTCCAGGAGTTGGTATATTTTCAATTACCTTGATTTTGGATGGATCTACCTGGATACCATCGGAAGAGATGAAATGCCCTAGCACTATGCCTTCACTCATCATCATGTGGCACTTTTCAGTGCTCAAAGAGAGATGGCTTTGCTCACAACGTTTTAGGACCTTTTCTAAGTTCTTCAGTGCTTATTCATAACTATCACCATATGCAGTAAAGTCATCCATAAAATTTTCCATGCAATCATTCACCATTTCTGAAAATATTCCAATCACTCTCTACGAAATGTAGCTGGTGCATTGCACAACCCAAAAGGAAGTACTCGGTATGCAAAGGTCCCCCAGGGACAAGTGAAAGTGGTTTTGTCCTGATCTTCTAGAGCAATCTGAATCTGGTTATAGCCACTAAAGCCATCTAGAAAAGAGAAATACTTCTTCCTAGACAAGGTATCAAGGACCTAATCGATCAAAGGTAAGGGGAAATGGTCTTTCTGCATTGCCTTGTTCAATTCTCTGTAATCCATGCAGACCCTCCATTTCCCATTCTTCTTTGGCACAATCACAAGTGGAGAAACCCACTCACTATCTGAAATTGGATATATGAATCCAGCTTCCAACAGTTTCTAGATTTCCTCTTTCACTATGTCTCTCAGGTTCGGGTTCATCCTTCGTTGGGGTTGGCATACAGGCCTGTAGTCACTTTTAATATAGATGTGATGAGTGCACATATGAGAGGGAATTCCTTTCATGTTTGTGCACTCCCAAGCAGAATATCCCCTACGCTGTTTCAACAGAGTGACTAGCTGTTCCAACTCGCTAGGTGCCAGATTATGATTGATATTCAATGTCTTTTTTGGCTCAATTTCCACTGGAACACTCTTCGAATTCTTAAGTACTGGAATTACATTGTCATCACCGATCAGAGTTTCTTCTGTAAGATTTTCTTGTTCTATTGTAGCTAAAGTACTGTCCAAGATATGATAAACATTCTTATTGACTGACGTGGGTTCAATGATGAAACTATTAATGGCATCATCCTCTGTTTCATCTTTAAATGTCAAGGCTCTCCCTATGGTTAATAGTGGTTGAACACCCTCTTCCTCCTCCAAATTTTCCCATAATGAAGTATCAACTTCTGTGCTTGTTCGAGCTGGAGGGTACAGGGTCAGATTCTTGATCTCAATCCTATCTGAAATGGTCATAGAACCTGACAGACAGTTGATACAGGCATCAGCTGTGGCCAACCGTGGTCTTCCCAGGATCAGTGGGTGTCCTCCCAACTGATATTTTGGCTGTAACACCAAAAATTCTGCAGGGTATTCCCACAAGTCCACTGAGATTACAAGGTCATCTAGAATTCCTTCAGGCTTGATCGTTGATCTATCAGCAAGTTCCAAAATAGTAGGGGTTGGCCGCATATTAGTGAGTCCCAATTTCTTCACAGTCTCTATGGTCATAACATTAATAGCTATGCCCAAATTCACCAAGACATTTGGAATCCGTGTGTTCCCTATGTGCACTATAACAGTCGGGTTCCCAGGGTCATCATACTTCACCACAAGGGCCTTTCCCATTATTAATTCTGAAATTTTTCCTAGCACGTGGATAGTAGGAGGATCCCTGGGCCTTCTTCCTAGTTTCTTAACACACAAATATTTAACTGTCTTAGCATAAATAGGCACATCATGAAGGGCCTATAACAGTGGAATTTTAACATATAAATTTTTCAACTCTCCCACAAGATCAAATCGGGGCTGTTCCACTATTTTCTGCAGCTGCAATCATTCAGGATATGGTGGTTCTCTATTCAACTGTGTAGGCTGTGGCAGATCGTGTGTTGCTTCCTAAGTTTCAGCTGTTGCTTCAATAGGAGTATCAGCATCCTCAATAATGGGGCTTGCTGGATAGTGCTGACTTACTCCAGTTCCAATCACCGGGGATGACACATCCTCAGTGATAATAGGCTCCACTACCCTCCCTGATCGTAATTGTATATCATTGCAGGGAATCTGAGTAATGGAATAAGCAGGCATGTTGGTAGTCTCAAATTGATGGACTTCTTTATTGTTTGGGTTCAGGTCAGGTTGTGTAGGTAGTTGTGGTCAAAGTGGTGCATTCATAGGTGCGGCATTGTTCTGGAAAGGGAGCTGTGGTTGCTGATATTGCTGATGCTGATACTGTTGAGGAGGGTATTGTTGATACTGAGTCTGGTGATGGGGAAAGTTATTTCCTTGGTAAGAGTTTCTCCAGTTTGAATTCGAAGGAGCTTGGTTTGACTACTATGGCCATGGCGTCCATGAATTAGGATTTTGCATTGGGTTCTGAGATGGATGCCACTGGATGTTGGAATAATGTGAAGGGAATTGTGTATTCATATTATGCATGTTGTTCATTCCATTCATATTATGCAGGAAAAATGCTGGATCTAGATTCATGCCTTGGTTTCTAGGCTGCCATGGTTTCTTCTGTGCCATAAAGTATGTTGGATCTACATCAGGAATAGATGCCTGCAGGACTGCTTTAATCTTAGGTAATGAAGGACACTCCTTAGTTTCATGTTCAAGTTCGCATATACTACATACCTTTGCTTTGTCCAATGGGCACTCCTTCAGTGGATGTTTCTTTCTACATTTAGGACAAAATACTCCAAGTGTAAGATCTTCTACTACTTGTTTCTATTTTTCCTTCATGGCATCCAACTTTGAGGACAGGGAACTCATCATGTCTGTTTTAAAGTTCTCCAGTAGGTTGCCTATTTCTGCTTGAGTCACACCTCCATTAGCTAACTTCTGATTCCTAGTGAAGACATCCTGGTCTTGATCCTTGTCTCGTTTGTTGGTTCTGGAGGATCCCTTGGAGTACCTTCGACATAATTCAACAATCTTTTCAAAAGGTTCCTTCGAGATATCCCCTTTCCCCAGCAGATTCAACATATCAAGGAAATCTTCCCTAATTCCTCTTAGTAAGATGATCTTGAGCACATCCTTTCCAATCTCAGCATGACCAAAAATTTGCAAATTATAAAACAGTCTCTCCACGAAGTCTTCCAAACTCTCTTCATCCTTCTGAACCATTTTGAACAACTCTTCCTTTCTATCCATAGTTATGCAATATTCTTGATATTTAGAAAGGATGGTGTTCTTCATTTGGTCCCAAGTAGTAATGGTCTCATGACCCAAACTCATGAACCAGCGCAGAGCATTTCCTTTCAAGGTGGCTAGGAATAGCTTCAGCTTCTGAGCACTAGAGGTGTAATCATAGCTGCGGCAGAGGATATCAAACTCAAAAAGAAACTCATCAGGGTCCTCAAAGGACTTACCATGAAAATTAGGGAGCACTGATGGTGAAATATTCTTCATAGGAGCTGCTCCAGGTGTCTGAAAGATGGGGAATTCTAATGTAGCCACAGTACTACTAGGCTGATTATTTTCTCCTTCTTCCTCTCGGCGATCCTCATGTTCATTCTCGCCCCCCTGTTCTCTACCAGCCATGGTTCTGGTCCAAAATTCAATAGTCTCTTTTATGCGCTCTTCCTTTGCTTTAGCTTCTTCTTCTTTTCTCCTCTCTTCTTTTGCATTCTTTATTCCCCTGCTATTCTGCGAGTTTCCAACCACACTTCTTTAGTAACTCTGGTTCTATCAATGTGACAAATCTCCTCTCTATTGAGTGCACCTACAACACTTCCCTTATCTTTAGGAGGTTTACTTTCTGCAACAAGAGTTGAAGGTCTCGTTGTATTCTCCACTGTGGATGCTGAATGTTCAAGATTAGGAGGAACATAATTCCCCCTGCCTATAGAGTTCCACGATGGCCTAGTGGAAGAATCAGCTCTAGCAATTATCTCATCAATACATGTGTGTCTTCCTTGACCTGCATTACAACCTCGAACTCTTCCACCTGCAATGTTAGTATTCAAAGGGGGTTCCCGATTTGTTTTTCTTGTATTAATGCATGCTGTAAAAATTGAACTAAAAGAAAATCAAATGAAACCAACTACTAACACTGTCTATCTATTACCATCCCCAACGGCGCCAAAATGTTCGTCACTCTATATGTTAGTTAATTAAAGCTGACACACAGAATGGTCAATATAAATTGTCAAACCCGGGAAGGTCTTTTATTTCAAAGGTAATAAGCACAGTCTATGCATAAATAGATTAAGCAGTTGATTGCTGAATGTAAATGATGATCCTACCTATGTGTCCAGCTAATTCATTCCTTAAGAACACTAACCTAATTCACACATCTAAGAATCCAAATGAAACAACTTCCCTACATAAATCAATCCAACAAGTTAATGATCTAATAATGAAATGAAACTAGATTACTTTTGCAAGAAGTTAAATCCTATAATTATCAAACTATAGAATTCAATCTTTACCAAAATGATCTATCCAGTGGCTACTGTAATTCTACGATTAATTGTCTAATCTATGAATGCAATTGAAGATACAACAACAACCAGAATTAAAACATAAGCTTGAACTCTAACTGATAATTACTGGAAATCCTGGAAAGCATAAACAACTAGAAGATAATTGGAATGGAGCTTGGCTATCACAGCTGATTAAAACACACATGCAAATTAAGTAAATTGTCCTACACTGTCACACCACTCTGTTACAGCTATTCAAGATGCGGTGATAAAATAATGGAAGGGAGAGCTAATCTCTGTTACAGCTACCAACAATAATTGCAATCATTCCACACCACACAACAGAAGTAAAACCGACTACTTTACCTACCTAAATCGGCTATCTCTGTGAGAAGGTGGGCCCTGGCCTTCCTACAGAGATGCCGAGAGTCACAGCTAATTAAAACATAGAAGTGAAGAACTCTGCTCTCATATTATTAATGGAAGATCGTGAGTCTCAATGCTCTGTTACAGCTTACACAAGTAATGATTGTCCAACACTAGGCTACGAGAGCCATTTGGAATTTATACAAAAGAAAGACATTTTTAGATCCACAAAAATCGCGCAGCAATGAAGATCTATGATCTTCATGCTGCGGAGTTACAACTAACTGATACAGCGTGTTGAATAGTGCTGTTAATTTTGAAATATGTTGTTGTCCCTATAGTAATTGGATTAATAGACTCAACAGCTGGAATGCCACCTGTCTGTCGCAACTAACCTCTTCTTCAATGGGATCTGTTATAGTGGGAATCTGTTATAGCTTGCGTGGAATATGTGTTGTCTCTTGGAATATGAGGAGCTGACGCTTGAAGAGTCATAGCTGGCACTGCTAGGTTGATACACCTGCACTTTAGACCTTGGCTAAATGAAGTCACACAAATTAGTATAAACCAAGGACTAAGATCCATAATCTTTAACAATCTTAGGCATAAAAACAAATAAAGTAATAGCAGATTATACCTGTCAATTTTATAGATTGATCTGGGAAGACATGGATATAGCTCATGAAAATAGGATGGAATTAGGGAAAAAAGGTGTAATAAGGGTACCCAAAAAGGGGCATTTCCTGGACCCAACAAATATGACTAAGGAAAGCAAGGTCTAACACAGTCAAGCAACACCAGCACTTTGACCAGCTCTTTGTTCTTAGCATGCGCATCTCCATTTGAATGCAATGTTGTACAAGAAATTCCAAATGACATATGGTATTTAGACTCGGGTTGTAGCAATCATATGAATAGTAATTTAAATCTATTCTCTAGTCTAGATAAATCAGTTCAAACTGATGTCACACTTGGAAATAATATTCAAGTCATTTTTTTTGGTAAGGGTACTATTGATATTCTAACCAAATAGGGGGAGCATAAATTTATGCTTGATTTTTATTATGTTCAAGGTTTGAAGCATAATTTGATGAGCATTGGACAACTGATAGAAAAGGGTTACAGAGTTCACATGACATGAAAGCATTGTCTGATTAAATACATTATTCCAAGCAATTGCTTAATAGCCGAAGTACAGATGACAAGCAATAGCTTGTTTCCTTTGAGGATAAGACCAAACATAAAAGGAAAAACAACTCAAGTTGTTCATGGAAAATCAGAAGCTGCATTCAAAGCAGAAAGTAAAGAAGCAACCATTCACTGCGACAAGAAAGAAAAAGACAGCAACAAAGAAATGCAAGCAGTGTTTCAAGCAGAAATAAAGGATGAATCATGGTTGTGGCACTTCAGATTTGGACATCTGAATTTTGGTGGGCTGAAGCTACTGCACATGAAGGACATGGTGAAAGGATTTCCATTAATTGAAAATCCAGAGAGAATTTGTGAAGGCTGTATTTTTGGCAAAAAGCACAGAGAGACTTTTCTAGTCGGAAAGTCATACAGAGCTTGCACACCATTTGAAATTGTGCACTCTGATATTTGTGGACCGATGCGAACACTGTCCTTGGGAGGATGCACTTACCTTCTCACATTTATTGATGATTTCAGAGGAAAAACTTAGGCATATTTTTGAAAACACAAATCTAATGCGTTTGGTTGTTTTCAACAATTCAAGGCACCTGTGGAGAAGCAGAGTGGTTACAACATCAATATCTTAAGAACATATAGAGGTGGTGGGTATGTTTCAAATGATTTCCTAAACTTTTATAAAATTCATGGCATGCACAGGAAATTCACTGCGCGGTATACACCGCAGCAGAATGGTATCGCAGAGAGGAAAAACATAACCATTATGGAGATGGCACATAGTATGTTGGTAGCCATGCATCTGTCAAATGAATACTAGGATGAGGCAGTTGAAATTGCTGTATACATCATGAATCGATGTCTGACAAAGAGTGTGAAGAACAAAGTTCCCCATGAAGCTTGGACAGGTATGAAACATAGTGTTTCGCATTAAAATATTTTTGGTTGTGTTGCATACGCACATGTTCCAGATGAGCTAAGAAGGCAATTAGACAATATAGGAAAGAAAAGTATTTTTATTGGGTATTATGAAGACACAAAATCATACAAGCTGTATGACACTGTAGCAAGTAAATTTATTATCAGTCGAGATGTTCAGTTTGTAGAAAATGAAGCATGGGATGGAACCATAGACAAGAATGTTAAAATCGTGTCACATGTCGAACATGATGACATCGCAGAAGATGTGGTTGAGACTCCAAATGTGAATCAAAATGTCGTAGCTCCTTCTACTCCTAGGACAATGCAACATGTTTCAACACAAGGAGCTCCGACACAAGTCGCAGTTCAAGTTACTCTGTCAAGCACACCAAGAGCGCAAAAAACTCCATCAAGCAGTTCACGGATTTTGACAACAAAAACTCTGACAAAGACAAGAAGTTTGTCTGAGATATATCAGACTGGTACACCCAATTCATTCTCAGTTTTTTCATTATTTTCTCAAATTAATGATCCGCTAACATTTGAATAAGCTGTTGAAGATCAAGTTTAGGCACAAGCCATGGATGAAGAAATAGAATGTATTAAGAAGAATCAAACATGGGAATTAGTTGATGTTCCTAAGGAAAAGGATGTGATAAGTGTGAAATGGATTTATTAGGCCAAGCAATATGTTGATGCAAATGTGCGGAAGAACAAGGCAAGATTGGTAGCAAGAGGGTTCACACAACATCCTGGCATAGAATTCAATGAAACTTTTGCACCTGTAGCACAAATGGACACATCATAACCGTTTTGGCCATCGCAACACATAAGACATGGCCTTTTGACCAAATGGTTGTTAAGTCTGCATTTTTAAATGGTTATTTGGAGGAGGAAGTATATGTGGAGCAGCCACAAGGATACAAAGTCTCAAGACAAGGAAATAAACTATACAGGTTGAAAAAGGTGCTTTCTGGTTTGAAGCAAGCTCCTAGAGCTTCGTATAGATGCATTGACTCTTACCTCATTCATAATGGATTTCACAGAAGTGAATATGAGCCAACGATGTACACAAAAATTAACAAGCAAGGTAATAAGCTATTTGTCTGCCTCTATGTAGATGATTTAATATTTACTGGTTATTTTGGCATAGAGGAGTTTAGATCAGTCATGGAAAGTGAATTTGAAATGACTAATTTGGGGCTTATGAAGTATTTTATGGGAATTGAATTCCAATAGACTAAAAGGGGTATATTTATATCTCAGTCGAAGTATGCAAGTGATGTCTTGAATAGATTTAAGATGTTAAATTGCAACACAACTCCAACACCAGTGATAAAAGATTTGAAATTAAGCAAAGGATGATGATGGATCCAATGTATATCCTACGCTATTTAAAAGGGTTGTCGGAAGCCTTATGTATCTTATAGCAACAAGGCCAGACATAATGTATGGAGTCACCAAATGAATCTCATTGGCAAGAAGGTAAAAGAATTATGAGGTATGTAAGTGGAACAAAAGACTTTGGTATTTTGTATTCAAGCTCAGAAAATTTCAAACTCATTGGAGACACTGACAGTGAAAATGGAGGAAACATAGATGATAGAAAAAGCACATCTGGGAATACATTTAATTTAGGAACAGGTGTTGTATCATGGGCTTCAAAGAAACAACCCATTGTAACTCTTTCTTCAATAGAATTAGAGCATGTTGCAACTACAATCTTTGCATGTCAAGTCCTTTGAATGCGGAGGATGTTAAGTGACCTGTTGCAAAACCATCAAGAACCCATAGTCATTTACTACGACAACAATTCAGCTATCGCACTGTCAAAGAATCATGTGTTCCACAAGAGAACCAAGCATATCGACACAACATATCATTTTATGAAAGAATTGATAAATAACAAAGAAATATTTTTAGAATTTTGCAGGTCTGAAGATTAGGTAGCAGACATCTTTACAAAACCATTGGCAAAGGACCGATTTCAATATCTGTGAACTTTTTTATGAGGGACATGTTCTACATAGTGAACTTCATCATGCAAAAAGCATGTTTCAGCTCTAAAATATTTTGTAAAATTTTATTTTTGTTTAATGATCCCCATCTTCTCATAATTAAGGGGGAGTGTTGGAAAAACGTAATTACGATTTGATATCGTATCTAGTCTACACTGGCTCTGCTAGTCATTCTGTCAGGATTTTTGTCAGTCTGCAATGTTAGAAATTCAATCAGTCTGTAACCAATCCAGCACACAAACCTCTTTATATTTATGTAACTGGGTTTGTATTCCGCATGTCAAGAATTCTTAGGTATAATTTAATTGCAGTCTTTAATGTAACTCGGTAGCTTCCAGGTGAAGCGATCTCAAGTCGGTGGTTATGCAATTCCTATATATAGAAGAAGATAATTGAAAATCAATGAGAGATGTGTGAGGGAAGAAGAGAATAAGTGAAGAGCAAGAGTGAAAGCAAAAGAATCTCATACCCATGATATGTATGAAGAGCCCAAGCTCTATAAGGAGTGAAATATCATAGTAAAATCTCATCTCCATGTATTGCGGTCAAGTTGCTCTATTTTGATACGGTAATATATATAAGTCCATAGTTCTATGTATTCATTCTCAAGAATGTTGAATGTTGCATGTCGCACATCTTCTCCATATTTACTTGTGTAAAAATTGTTTACATTTACGGTGTGTAAAAGAAATCAATATTTCCAAATAGTTCACAGTGGTAAAAGTTCTATTTTAATGAGGAGTAACTTCGCATAAGTTTCATTTTATATTTTGGTTCTTATGTCTAGTTATGTGAATTAAAAATGTGTTGATAAAGTTAAGAAGTAAAGTGGAGTAAAAAGTGTTTGATGGACAATCTACCAAGAGCAGACTCAAGGCCTGATCTCCCTAGCTTAATGTAAGTCTAGAACAAATAGGACAAAATACAAGACTCATTTCCTAGATCTAATTACAGATCGAGTACTTAGATATCATACCTTTCAGATCGTGAATCCTTCTCCTTGTTGTTTCTCCAAGTCTCGTGGTCGTCAGATCTCCAGCTGTAAGACCTGTCAAGATAATATGGAAATGATACAAGCAGTACAATATATCTAAAAAATAACTGATCTAAACTAACAGTGGAGGAAGAAAGTTCTAAACATCATCAATGAGACAACATTCATGGAAAGAGATTATATTAACTGTATTAAAAGGTGGGAATACATAGAAAGGATGAAGCTATAACCAAAGCCTCAACGTCGCATCCTCCATCCAACATGTCCAAGCCAAGCCTCCAAGGCGGTACAAGCTTCCCAATCACCAATATGGATTCTATTAGCATAAGGATACCATAGACCTTCCTCCTTTCCCATGGAGAGAGTGGGTGTTTATATAGGGCTAAAGAGATAGGGTAGTTTGAGGATTAGGGGGAGATGGTTAAGGGATCCTACCATTACGTTAGGAACCAAAATGCCACCTCACCTAGAGCCTAGGGATAGGCCTCCACCTCAACAAACTTCTAGAGAGACCTCAATACTCTCCAAAATAGATTTTAACGAACCCTGTCGCACCTTGGTAGAGGACACATAGCGACAGAGGGGGCTGTAGCACCTTGTAGAAGGCCAAAGTGCGATAGTGTCTCACTCTATTTGACCAAGAACTGCGACTGAGGGGGTATGCCTCACCCTGTAGGAGGAAAAAGTGAGACAACCTACTCAAAGAGGTCAACTAAGTAGGGAAATCTCTTAGTTCGATGTGTTTTAGCCTATATTGAGTTTAGGGGTCATAGCAAAGAGTTTACACAATGGTCAAGATGACAACATTATCACAATGCTCATGATGACAACACTTCGTCATAATGATGACACTTGCAATGGTCATGGTGACGACACTAGGTCATGATGGCGACACTTGTAGCACTTGCGACACTTGCACAAGGGTGACAACATTTTGGTGTAACAAAAAGGATCTTCAAGTTGAGAAGTCTACGAAGTAAAGTATTTCGCGAAGTTAATAACTTCGCATAAATGCGAAGTTAACTGCGCATAAATGCGAAGTAAATTTATGAAATGCGAATTTAATTTCCATGAAGTTAATTTACACAAAGCTAGTATTTGGTGAAGTTAAATTGCTCGGCGAAGTGAAGTCCTCTACGAAGTAAAATCTGGGGTTTCCTCTTGTATGATCAGTGAAGTCCAAAGTAAAGAAAAATTAATATTTCACTTACTACGCAGTTTAATCTTCTTGACTGCTCGGTGTGCTTCTCCCTTGATCTGGTATCAGAGCTTGGTTTACGGAGAGTAAAAACTTCTATTTAGAAAAAGGGAAAAGCAAACAAAACCTATGAATGGCTTCCACTTCTGGTAATTTTCAAACTCCAATATTTTCACGAAAAAATTATGAATATTGGTTTCTAACTATGAAAGCTTTGTTCAGAGGTCAAGATGTATGGGAAATAGTCCAGAATGGCTATGTAGAACCAACAGATATGGGAGCATACAACAATCTCACACAAGCTGAGAAGGATGTCTTGAAGGAACATAGGAAGAAAGATGGAAAGGAATTATTCTACATACATCAAGCAACACATGAATCCATGCTCCCAAGAGTACCAGTAGCAACGTCTGCTAAGGAAGCATGGGACACACTGGAAATTTCTTATCAAGGCTTGAACAAGGTAAAGACTGTCAAACTACAAATTCTTATAAGAGACTTTGAATCTCTGTCAATGAAAGATACAGAGTCAGTAGAATCATTTTATTCCCTGAGTTATTGGTCTGATCAATCAAATAACGTCTCATGGAGAAAATCTAAGGGACCAAAGAGTTGTTGAAAAAGTTCTTAGAGTTCTCCCAAAGAAATTTGAATCTTTAGTTGTGACACTGGAGGAAAACAAAGATCTGTCCCAATTTACTATTGATGAGTTGCAAGTCTCACTCCTCAATCATGAACATAGAATCAACAGATCAGATACATAATTAGAAGGTGCATTTCCATCACAGTCATCCATAAGTCATGGAAGAGGAAGGGGAAGATCAAACTCTAGAGGTGGAGGAAGAAGTTCTTTTAGAGGAGGATGCAGCAGCAGCCCTGCACATGTCACTGGTAGTGTTCAAAATCATATCCCCAGTCATCCAAGTAGACAGAGGTATGATAAATAAAAAATTCAATGTCATTACTGCAAGAAGTTTGGACACTTCACATATTAATGCAGGAAGAAGCAGTATGACCAGGGAAAGCAAGGTCTAACGCAGTCAAGCAAAACTAGCACTTCAACCAACTCTTTGTTCTTAGCATGTGCATCTCCACTTGAATGCAATGTTGTCCAAGAAATTCCAACTCACATCTGGTATTTAGAATCAGGTTGTAGCAATCATATGACTCGTAATTTAAAACTATTCTCTAGTCTAGATAAATCAGTTCCAACTGATGTCACACTTGGAAATAATATTCAAGTCACTATTTTTGGTAAGGGTACTGTTGATATTCTAAGCAAATAGGGGGAGCATAAATTTATGCCTGATGTTTATTATGTTCAAGGTTTGAAGCATAATTTGATGAGCATTGGACAATTGATAGAAAAAGGTTACAGAGTTCACATGACAAGAAAGCATTGTCTGATTAAATACATATATCTAAGCAATCGCTTAATAGCCGAAGTGCAGATGATAAGCAATCGCTTATTTCCTTTGAGGATAAGACCAAACATAAAAGGAAAAAAAACTCAAGTTATTCATGGAAGTCAGAATGGAAACTCAGAAGCATCCATTCACTGCAATAAGAAAGAAAGAGATAACAACAAAGAAATGCAAGCAACGTTTCAAACAGAAATAAAGGATGAATACTGGTTGTGGCACTTCAAGTTTGGACATCTAAATTTTGGTGGGTTGAAGCTACTACAAATGAAGGACATGGTGAAAGGATTTCCATTAATTGAAAATCCAGAGAGAATTTGTAAAGGCTATATTTTTGGCAAACAACACAAAGATACTTTTCCAGTCGGAAAGTCATACAGAGCTCGCACACCACTTGAAATTGTGCAATCCGATATTTGTGGACTGATGCAAACAACGCCCTTGGGAGGATTCACTTACCTTCTCATATTTATTGATGATTTCACAATAAAAACCTGGGCATATTTTCTAAAACAAAAATATGATGCGTTTGGCTATTTTCAGCAATTCAAGGCACTTGTGGAGAAGCAGAGTGGTTAGAGCATCAAGATCTTAAGAACAGATAGAGGTGGTGAATATGTTTCAAATGATTTCCTAAACTTCTGTAAAACTCATGGAATACACAGGCAATTCACTGCGTAGTATACACCGCATCAGAATGGTATCACAGAGAGGAAAAACAGAACCATTATGGAGATGGCGCACAGTATGTTGGCAACCATGCATATGTCAAATGAATACTGGGCTGAGGAAGTGGCAACTGTTGTGTACATCATGAATCGATGTCCGACGAAGAGTGTGAAGAAAAAATTTCCCCAGGAAGCTTGGACAGGTATGAAACATAGTGTTTCACATTTAAAAGTTTTTTGTTATGTTGCATACGCACATGTTCCAGATGAACTAAAAAGGAAATTAGAAAACAAAGGAAAAAAATATATTTTTATTGGGTATTCTGAAGACACAAAAGCATACAAGTTGTATGACCCTGTAGCAAGAAAAAATATTATCAGTCGAGATGTTCAGTTTGTATAAAATGAAGCATGGGATGGAACCGTAGAGAAGAATGTTAAAATCGTGTCACATGTCGAACATGATGACATTGCAGAAGATGTGGTTGAGACTCTGCATGTGAATTAGAATGTCGCAACTCCGTCTACTCCCAGGACAGTGCAACATGTTTCAACACAAGGAACTCCGACACAAGTCAAAGTTCAAGCTACTCCGACAAGCACACCAAGAGCGTAGTGAACTCCATCAAGCAGTTCACGGATTTCGACACCAACTCTGACAAAGACAAGAAGTTTGTGTGAGATATATGAGATTGGTACACCCAATTCATTCTCATTTTTTGCATTATTTTCTCAAATTAATGATCCACTAACATTTGAAGAAGTTGTTGAAGATAAATTCTGGGCACAAGCCATGGATGAAGAAATAGAATGCATTGAGAAGAATCAAACATGGGAATTAGTCGATGTTCCTAAGGACAATGATGTGATAAGTGTAAAATGGATTTATAATACCAAGCAAGATGTTGATAGAAATGTGCAGAAGCACAAGGAAAGATTAGTAGAAAGAGGGTTCAGACAGCACCCTGGCATAGACTTTAATGAAACGTTTGCACCTGTAGCATGAATGGACACTATCAGAACCATTTTGGCCATCGCAGCACATAAGACATGGCCTGTTTACCAAATGGATGTTAAGTCTGCATTTTTAAATGGTTATTTGGAGGAGGAAGTATATATGGAGTAGCCACAAGGCTACAAAGTCCCATGACAAGTACATAAAGTATACAGCTTGAAAAAGGCGATTTATGGTTTGAAGCAAGCTCCTAGAGCTTGGTACAATCACATTGACTCTTACCTCATTCAAAATGGATTTCACAGAAGTGAATGTGATCCAATGCTGTACACAAAAATCAATAAGCAAGGTAATAGGATAATTGTCTGCCTATATGTAGATGATTTAATATTTACTGGAGATTTTGGCATAGATGAATTTAGATTAGTCATGGAAAGTTAATTTAAAATGACTAATTTGGGGCTTATGACGTATTTTCTTGGCATCGAAGTCCAATAGACTGAAAATGGTATATTTATATCTCAGTCGAAGTATGCAAGTGATGTCTTGAACAGATTTAAGATGTTAAATTGCAAGACAGCTCCAACACTAGTGATAACAGGTTTGCAATTAAGCAAGGATGATGATGGATCCAATGTAGATCCTACGCTGTTTAAAAGTCTTGTTGGAAGCCTTATGTATCTTATATCAACAAGGTGAGATATCATGTATGGAGTTAGTTTAATCTCAAGATTCATGGAGTCAGCAAAAGAATCTCATTGGCAAGCAGGTAAAAGAATTCAGAGGTATGTAAGTGGAACAAAAGACTTTGGTATTTTGTATTCAACCTCATAAAATTTCAAACTCATTGGATACACTGACAGTGACAATGGAGGCAACATAGATGACAAAAAAAATACATCTGGGAATACATTTCATTTAGGAACAAGTGTTGTATCATGGGCTTCAAAAAAACAACCCAGTGTAACTCTTTCTTCAGCAAAAGCAGAGTATGTCACAGCTAGAAGCGTTGCATGTCAAGTCATTTGGATGCAGAGGATGTTAAGTGATCTTTAGTAGAACCAGTAAGAACCAACAGTCATTTACTGCGACAACAATTCAACTATTGCACTGTCAAAGAATCATGTGTTCCACAAGAGAACCAAGAACATCAACACTAGGTATCATTTTATCAGAGAATTGATAAATAACAAAGAAATCTTTTTAGAATTTTGCAGGTCTGAAGATCAGGTAGTAGACATCTTTACAAAACCATTGGCAAATGACCCATTTCAATATCTGCGAACTTTTTTAGGAGTGACAAGTTCTACATAGTGAACTTCGTCATGCACAGAGCATCTTTCAGCTCTGAAATTTTTTTATTTTTGTTTAATGATCCTCATCTGCTCATAATTAAGGGGGAGTGTTGGAAAAATGTAATTACGAGTTGATTACGTATCTAGTCTACGCCGGCTCTGTCAGTCATTCTGTCAAGATTTTTTTCAGTCTACAATGTCATACAGTGAGTTAGCCTGCAACCAATCCAACACACGTCTCTTTGTATTTATGTAACCACGTTTTTATTCCATATGTCAAGAATTATTAGGTAGAATTTAATTGTAGTCTTTAATGTAACTCAGTAGCTTCCAGGTGAAGCGATCTCAAGTCGGTGGTTATGCAACTCCTATATATAGAAGAAGATAATTGAAAATCGCTCAGAGATGTGTGAGGGAAGAAGAGAAGAAGTGAAGAGCAAGAGTGAAATGAGAAGAAGCTCATGCCCATGAAATGTATGAAGAGCCCAAGCTCTGTAAGAAGTGAAAGATCATAGTAAAATCTCATATCCATGTATTGCATTCAAGTTGCTCTATTTTGATACAGTAATATATATAAGTCCCTAGTTTTATGTATTCATTCTCAAGAATGTTGAATGTTGCATGTGGCACATCTTCTCGAGATTTACTTGTGTAAAAGTTGTTTACATTTACGGCGTGTAAAAGAAATCAAAATTTCCAAATAGTTCACAGTGGTAAAAGTTCTATTTTATGTTAAATTTTCAAAATTTACTTCAATCTGATCTAGGATCGTAACTGAGAGAACAACATGTACAGCATATCTATAGCATATCAATCATGGAGACCATAATGTAAGCACACAAGAGACACAAAGATTTACTTGGGGAAAACCATAAAGGTGAAAAACCCCAATAACTTCCTCAGAGATAGATAGAGCAATGATACAACCCAAACATAAGAGATAGACATATCCTAGCAGCAGATCCTCCTCCTCCATAAGTGCACCACTCCTCCTTGAGTGCATGAGTGAGAAGTGAGTGATCAAATAGAGTGCCTCCCGCACTCTATTTATACTTGACTTGACTTGCCTTTTACATAAATCATGTAAGCTCGAACTTAACCACATAACATAATGCTGACTGGGCCGACCCCCAATAGGGTGGTCTAATAACCCTTCGACCCACATGGCCAACCCCCAATAGGGTGGTCTAATAACCCTTTGACCTACATGACTTATACAAGGCCGACCCCATCAAGGTGGTCTAATAACCCATCAAGGTGGTCTGAAGTTACATATACATCAACACTCCCTCTTAACTAGGAAGGTATTTCTCAGCACAGGTCTTCTAGCACAAGTCTTCTTCTCTGGATCATCATCACTGGATAATCGTCATCGAGATATCATCATCGTCACTGCTACTGCTATCTCAATCAATCTCTGAATCTACTAATCATAGGAAGTTCTACAGAGCCAATCCTTTTTCATATTGGATGCAGGCCCACCACCTACAGGTCTTCGTCATCACTGGCCATACTGTGGAATCCTCAGGACTTATTACGTGTGTCACAAAACCTTGAAAGAGCATCTTCCAGATATCCCAGGGCAACGAATTACATGTGATAGGCAAAACCTCGAAAGACTATCTGCAGATCTCCCAGGGCCATATTATATGTGACCTCACCACAAAACCTTGCAAGAGCATCCCAGGATGTTACGAGCACACAGCTCTACCTATAGGATCTCCCAGGGCATGAATTATATGTGGTCACCAAAAAACCTCGCAAGAGAATCCCAGGATGTTACGAGCACGCAGCTTTACCTATAGGATCTCCCAAGGCACAAATTACATGTGGTCATGGCAAAACCTCGCAAGAGCATCCCAGGACTGATTACGGGCACACATCCCAACCTATCAGATCTCCCAGGGATAGATTATATGCCATATGACAAAACCTCGAAAGAGAATCTGCTAGATATCCCAGGGCAACGAATTACATGCCATAGGCAAAACCTCGAAAGACTATCTGTAGATCTCCTAGGGCCAAATTATATGTCCTCCCAGAGCAAAACCTCGAAAGAGCATTTTCTAGATATCCCAGGGCAATGAATTACATGCCATAGGAAAAACCTCGAAAGACTATCTGCAAATCTCCCAGGGCCAAATTATATGCTCATCTGCACAACCTGATCCACGACCATAGAGTATCATCCTGATACTCACCATACATCATCCTGATGTACACATGATCATCCTAATCATCATCACTGCAACATCCTGCTGCATGTCATCTGGAGCAACATCCTGAAGCTCGTCATCCACGATCATCCTGATGCATACCAAGTATCTACCTGATACATATCATCATACATGATCCACCTGATCATACAATGTATCCACCTGATACAAATACAACCACATGATATATATCACCATACATGATCCACCTGATCATACAATGTATCCACCTGATACATATATAGATACATGGTCCGAGCATCCAACATGATGCATACAAAATACATACAAATGATCCTACTGATCATATCCAGCATCCAACATGATGTGTACATACATATAAATGATCCAACTGATCATATCCAGCATCCAACATGATGCATACATACATATAAAACTGATCCAACTGATCATATCCAAGCAGAAACCAGAACATCATCCTGATGCTCATCATCCAGCGCTTACATCCACAGCCATGTGAAGGATCCTCCTTCCAACATGCTTGGAATGGCTTCAGCAAATGTGTCCATCACTTCTTCCTTGAAGTATCCTCAATCTGAAGAACGCCAAGCCTCTCCCTGAATTACTTGAACTTCACCCTGGCTAGTGGCTTCGTCAGTACATCTGAAATCTGCTCGTCTGTCGCAACATACAGGAGCTTCACAGCTCCTCTCTGCACCATATCCCTAATATAGTGATATTTGATCTCTATGTGTTTCGACTTGTCATGAAACACCGGATTCTCGGATAGCTTCACACAACTATGGTTATCACAGAAGATACCAGTAGCATCCAATGGGAGATCAAATAACTCAGACAGTAGCTTCCGTAGCCATACTGCCTCACAACTAGCTGAACAGGTTGCAACATACTCTACCTCAGCTATACTCAGTGCTACGCAAAACTGCTTCCTGCTGAACCAAGAGATCACACCTGATCCCATACTGAAGCAGCACCCATATGTGCTCTTCCTATCTACAGAACTGCCTGCCCAATCTGAATCAACATAACCCTGTAGGTTAAACTTTTGATTCGCTTCATACTTGAGCCCATAATCCACTGTACCTTTCAAGTACCTCAGAACATGCTTTATAGCAACCAGGTGAACACTCCTCGGATTTGTCAGGAACTGGCTCAATGTGTTCACCGCAAAGCAAATATCTGGTCTCATGTTCGTCAGGTACATCAAGGACCCAATCATCTGACGTTACATCGTGACACCAACTGGATCAGATGAAGCATAACATAGAATCTTCAGGTTCCATGCCATAGGTGTGGCCATATCCTTCCAGTCCATCATCTCGAACCTCTTCAGGATCTCTATTGCATACTTCCCTTGTCCAAGGAAGATTCCATCTGCACTCTGCCACACCTCGATGCCAAAAACAAATAGTGCATCATCCCCAAGTTCCTCAACTCGAACTCGGCAGCAAGCTTCTGTTGCAGGTCGGCAATCAATCTATCTTCACCTGTAACAAACAGGTTATCCACATACAAAAGTAGTATCACTGGATTTCCTTCCTCAACCTTGTAGTAAAGGTTGGAATCCGCTTTACTCTTGGTAAAGACCAAACTGGATAGAAAGCTTCTTATCCTACCATACCAAGTTCTACACATATATGATTTCCTGTCATGTGTCTCAAAACCAAGTGGTTGCTCCACATATGCTTCTTCTTCAACTACACCATTCAAGAAAGCTATCTTGAAATCCATCTGGTGTATCTTCTATTTCATCACTTTTATATTTCTCAATGCTACCATCTGCAACATGCTTGATCTGATAGTTCCATTTGGAAGTCACAACAGACTTCCCTTCAGCTCCTTGGACCACATCCCAAACATCATTCTTCATGATCGATGGATCATAGCATTCTTCCCGTATCCTGGGAACTTCAATATCTTCAATAGATAATTTTGTTGCTGAACAAATGTTGCAATTGTTCTTTTGTAGGTAATGGCATACGATCTTTCCTACACAATAAGTTAAATTGCATGATTAGAAAAAATCTCATAGTTTTTTAGAACAAATTCTTACACATAAAGAAATATGTCATACAGTCATGCAATTATCTTAGCCAATGCTTCAATACAACATTTATCCATATTCCGTAACTTTCTAGATGACTTCCAATCTCTACCAGAACATTGTTAAGAGTGTGCACAACTCCCAACATGTCAGCAAAGAGGTTTCATTCTAGATAAGTAGCAATGGAATGTTGTATAGTGCCATAGGCCACTTACCCATGCATATTAGTAGTATACTGTTCATCAATGCAACTATTCTAATATGCATAATACACAACCTAATTCTAGGAACATCATTATATACATTATTGAATAGTATTATTTAAACAATAAAATATGCAAGTAATGACAATTCAAGTACTTATCTTTGTGTGTTTGTTGGGTTGACTCCCTCTCAGTTTTTGCTTCTTTTTTGCAACTCCATTCTTATGTGGATTGTGAGAAGTGGTCAACTCCCTCTGAATATCTGCATCCTTGCAGAAACTATTGAAGTGTGCTCCTTTGCTTTCTTGCAGGAACAACTGGAGTGTGCTCCCTCTTGATCTTTGCTTCCTGGATTACCTGTCCTTGAACTTACATCCATCTTTAATCACTATGAATGCTTATTAGTATCATCATTATGTTATCCTTGAGGTCTCATACATAATCACACATGTATTAGTTTAATCTTAATACTATCAAAACACAATAATCTTAAACATGTGTATTCATGATCATTCACAGATAATAAACACTAGTATTCAAGGTTTCAGGGAAGTCTTCTTTTACTCATACATTTTCTTATTTGATCGTAGGAATCTTCTGGTTAGTTGAATCATCAATCAAGATAAGAGATATAATATGCATAAAACTTATGATTATTCAAACCTATACCTTCATGATTCTTCTGGTTAGTCATATCATCAATTATGGTAAGAAACATAATATGCATACAACCATGATTATTCAAACCTATGACTTCATGAATAATCATTATCAACAACACAATAGTATAAGATCCTAACACAAGGTAGGATTCTAGCTTGATATAGGAAAAACATACCTAGATTAGCATGCTAGCTAGTTATGTCTAACATACCCGCATAATGTCTTCTGGTTCTCTTCAGTGACTTGTGCTAGTAACCTGCATGTCTCATAAGTTAACCATTGTAGAAACAAGTTATACATACCTCGAAAGTAGATCTTCTATGTGATCCATGACAATGGATGAATCCTTGTCTTCATGTCACCATGATCATACGTTCTTGAAGTAGAACATGATTTGTCTTTTTTGGTGTACCTTTTATGTTAGCAGACAACATAAACCTCATACAGCACCATAATGCATTAGTACAATCATAAGTGTCAACACCCTAACCAATGAATATCTTCTATCATGCATTCATAATTTTGTTAAGGTGATACGACAAATCTAAAATCAAGATTGTACTAACCGTAATAACATGAAGACAAACATACCATAAACTTAATCATGAACAAATATCAAAACATACCTCGATGAGTCATACCTATCGAGATCACTTGTAATATTCTTATGTAAGGCCTTAGCCTCATCTCCCTCTAAAACAGGAACTTCTTCACTTATGCAGGTGACCAATCCATCTTCTTCTAGGATAAACCCAATCCACTTGATTTGCAAGAACTGGACCTGGAGCTGGATATGGGTTTGTCAGAGAAACCCCCAAAATTCAAACTTTGAATTTCAAACTTCCGAAAGGATAGAAATATGCACCTTGATGAGCTGATCAAGCTGATATATTCAGAATTTGAAAACTACAAAGTTTTACTCCTCAATTTTTCCTTTGAAACTTCCAGATTCACTAGACGTGACCCCGAACTGGGGTTTGATGAATCCCACTCTTCTTCCCAATCAAAAGGTTTGATCCAAAGCTTTAAGCTTCTATTTTTTTGAGGAGCTTCCAGCCATGGTCACAGATTTCAAAAATTCCCATTTTTACAGAAGCCCTAATTTTCCACTTTTCTGATCAAAGTCCCGAACTAGGGTATGATCAAGCCCGGACTTCTGCCCAACCAAAAATTCTGATCTTGGTCTCTAAATTTCTATTTTGATGAGTAGCATCTAGCCGTGGTCTCCGATTACAAAAATTCCAACTTTCTCCGAAGCCCTAAATTCCGGAAGCCATGAATGAAGGTACTCAAAAATAATTTTGTTTTGACAGAAATATGTACCTGATTGTTTCTGGTGTAACTTCAAACTTTTTGATCCATAGGTTCTGAAAAAAGCTTCCTGATATATCGCTACCTGTTATCTTTCCATCTCGATAGGTCTAACCTCAATTGGATTCTCTGAGAGAGAGTTATGGCAAGTGTCGCAACGTGACCTGTTTATGGGATAATACAGGAGAGCGAACTTGTACGGCATGCCACATGTCACTGTTTTAACTTCGGCCTCTGAAATATTTTTTTGAGATATCCCGACCTATTATCTTTCCATCCTGATAGGTCTGACCTCAATTGGATTCTCTGAGAGAGAGTTATGCCAAGTGTCGTAACGTGACCTGTTGATTAGATAATACAGCAGAGCGAACTTGTATGGCATGCCACGTGTCATGGGTTCATCTTTGGCCTCTGAAAAGTTTTCTTGAGATAGTACAGTCTGTGTACTACCTGTAACTTTTTACTAAATTTCATTTGGAGTTTCCTAGCCCATGTTATGACCTTTTTCCCAGGGTCACCTGATTTTGACTCAGATCTGGAAGAGGCAGAAACCCTATATTGTACAGATCATAAATCACAAAGTACAACGAATTAGAGGTTTTCCTTTGGACACAAGGTACATGGGGATTTGATCTTCGACTTTTAAAGGTTTCAAATCCGAAAAATTTGCCAAACTGGATTTATAGCGAAAGTGCTATGATGACTGGTTTTTGCTATATCAAGCCCTAGCATCGTAAGTGCAACAAGTGTCATACATGCCATATCATGCCTTCTTTCAGGCTAACTCTGATACCATGTTAAATTTTTAGAATTTACTTCAATATGATCTAGGATATTAACTGAAAGAACAACATGTACAACATATCTACAGCATATCAATCATGGACACAATAATGCAAGCACACAACAGACACAAAGATTTACTTGGGGAAAACCATAAAGGTGAAAAACCCCAATAACTTCCTCAGAGATAGATAGAGCAATGATACAACCCAAACATAAGAGATAGACATATCCTAGCAGCAGATCCTCCTCCTCCATAACTACGCCACTCCTCCTTGAGTGCATGAGTGAGAAGTGAGTGATCAAATAGAGTACCTCCCGCACTCTATTTATACTTGACTTGACTTGCCTTTTACATAAATCATGTAGGATCGAACTTAACCACATAACATAATGCTGACTAGGCCAACCCCCAATAGGGTGGTCTAATAACCCTTCAACCCACATGGCCGACCCCCAATAGGATGGTCTAATAACCCTTTGACCCACATGACTTATACAGGGCCAACCCCAACAAGGTGGTCTAATAACCCATCAAGTATAAGTTACGACATTTACAATATAAATGACTACACTTCCGTATAGAGGAATAATACCACCTCTATAGGAGTACATACAACATACATATATGAAATACATTCGAAAGTTACATATACATCAACATTTTAATGAGTAACTTCTCATAAGTTTCATTTTATATTTTGGTTCTTATGTCTAGTTATGCAAATTAAAAATGTGTTGATAAAGTTGAGAAGCAACTCGGAGTAAAAATGATCTTCAAGTTGAGAAGTCCGCGAAGTGCGAAGTTAAATTGCTCGGGGAAGTGAAGTCCTCAGCCAAGTAAAATCTGGGTTTCCTTTGTATGATTGGAGAAGTCCAAAGCGTTCAATCTTCTTCTCCCTGTGCTTTTCGCTTGATTTTGCTTATGGCATCTATGCTCCTACATGTTTGTCATATACTTTATTTTGAGCTGTATTTAATGTATAGAGAGGGGGTGATCGCATAACATATCATCCCTAGCGATAATTACTTATGCTTTTTAAGATATGTTGGAGGACGGTTATGTTGAGCTTGATCCTTTATCTAACGACCAGCATTTGTTTGATATTTAGAAATGGGAAAGGACGGCTCCCATGGGGCTCGATCCCAGTCCTTACGTTAACCATTATCAGCCTAAGCAATAATTTACTCACTGTATACTGAATTTTCCTTGATGCTTGATAGTAAATTTTCAATGATACAATTATACTTGTGCGTCTATTTTAATGTGTATTCAAATAAATGATAAGGCCCAGAATATAAATAGTATGATAATGAATTATGTAAGTTAATTAAATATTTGAGGAATTTACATATACAAGTTTAACTTAAGAATGGATCAATGATATACATTTAAATATATATATCTACAAATCTAGGAGATGGTATGTATTAGTTTTATATCCTTTCTGGTTATGGGTTGGTCCATATTAAAATTATGTGCATAAAGGCATACACCCGTTTATGTAGGAAATTAGGAATAGATTACATTCTCCTAATGAGAAGGATGTTTTCGAGATATATATATTTGATTCTAGCTTTTAAAATAATACCAATGAAGTATAGTTTATAGATAGATAGATAGATAGATAGATAGATAGATATCATTAAGTGAACAACACCAGAATGTAAGCAATTCAGCATAAACCATTTAAATGGATGGGGCTCTAATTTTCCCAAAAAGAATCGATTTTCTACTCAAGAGAATTTTCATTAATTACATCCCTGTTGAATTGACGTTCTTAGTTAGGATGCATTGAGTCAACTGATAAACTAAAGAATCCTCTAAATAGTTATTCTGGTAATCTTCTCGCTGCATTAATCATATGAACACTATAATCTAATGCAAAAAAATCTTATCCTTTTAAAATTATATGTTGAAGCACTCAATTAAAAAATTGGTCTCTTAAGATACAAATCATATATCTGAATGTTCAATGCATGAAAGGCGAATGCATCAAGCATCAGGTACGACTGTCCTCACTTAAGTTTAAACCGGATTCAACATCCTTTCTCTCATTACCAAATATTAGGTTCATCATCCAACTCATCCATTGAGAAAATTTCATCAACTGTTACTGTTATAGCTTCATTCTTGGATTCAAATCTTGAAGTGTTGATCTGCTTAAATTCAAAGCTCTCCTCCACTCAGCCATTTCCCATGCTCATTAGTATGTTTCTTTCTTCCTATTTCAGAAACAGCCCAAGGTACATCCCTCATAGTTGGTTTCTTCCTTAATTAAGTTTGAAAGATCAACCTCAAATGCAGAAACCGCACGCAAAACAAATGATAAAGGATTGTGCCATGTTTCAAACTATGTAGAATATTCCAAGTTTGACCTATCAACATTTGCTGGGTCTCGCACTCTGCACAGGAAATTTGAATCGTGCTCAGCCGGAAGGTGGGGGGACCACATGACAGGGACGGTAATATTTTGTTTTTGTTTTCCTTCAGTCTTTCCAATAGGTTACCTCCCTTTAAATATTGTTTAGTTGTCTCCAAGTATCAACAACTATTGCGGTCTACAAGTATAAATGACTAGTGGGAATAGTCTAAAATTCGTATCAATGAACGATTAGGCTTCCTCAACCCTACTATCACCCAATATGATAAGGAAATACCTCACCTTGGAGTAAGGTAAGTATTCCTCATATATCCAATGTGATGTGGCCCCACAACCTCTCCTAGTCCTAACTATTTGATCAGTATTCCCATCCAATTTGAAGGCAAGTAAAGAACTAGATTGGTTGGTCAACCTTTCTCTAATTATTGTCATATCTAATACAAGAATTAGAGTTGTTGGTCAACCTTTCTTTAATCATGGCCATATGTAAATTCCTCAAACTTCCAATTTATTAAACACCTTTTAAATGTAAAAACTGAAGCCCTCCAGAGATAAATGTTTTAAGAATGAACATTGGCATCTGTAATTACGCTGTAGGCGTTTCACCACGGAGGTCCATAACCTTCACGTCGGCTAGATTCCTCGCTCATGGAGCGAATGGAATCATGCCACGTGGACGGTTATGCTTCGCCACGGCTGCCTACACTAACGTCCGAAAATGCTTCATTACCTCAATGTGATTCTGTATATTCTGGGCATGCTAGATAAGTTATAATTAACGGAAGCTCCGACAGAAAGATGCCGGATTTCTTGCCTATGCTGCAAATAATCCGAAAATGCTTCATTACCATGATTTGATTCTATTAACTCTCAAATCGCTGGCTTGAAATTCCTTTGTTATAGTCCCTGTACCTGTGAAAATAAAGGCTCTAGGGGACCAATCGCTGGCTTGAAATTGCATCCCTTCAAAAGCCATCCCGCGGTATATCTCTGTATCTCCTAATGGCAAACAAACGAAAACCTAAAGAGTATGCAGCACAAAGCCTTCAAAATAAATGATTTCTTAGCTAATATGGGTAATAATGTACAAGATTTAAAAAATAAAAATGATGCTTTAAAAATGGAGATATACAGAGCAGGTAATGCCGAAGCTTTGCCCATTTCCCATGTCTTTTTATTAACATTGTGTAGTTAATAAAAATGTTACTTTCATCAGATACCGTAACAGAGATGCATCCATGAAGGTAAAATTAATCAATTGCTCCATCTATCAACTACACAGTAATTTAAAGGAGCATAATGAAGGATTGCATGGCTCTCAATGCGACCGTTAAAGCAGAAAGATAAGGCCAAATGGTTCTGTTGTTTTCTACCAAAAATTGTGCCTACGAATCTCGGCGAGTTGGCCTGAAACAGCGGCAGAACTTGCTGAGCGGAGCTGACACGGTCGGTGAATTTGGCCGAGTTGCGCAGAAAAAAGTTTGCGGAATTTCAAAAAAAATTCTAAGTATTTTTGAAAAATTTCTAAGTGTTTTTGTTTGGTTGTTTCGATGCATTTCGACAAGTCTCGTGGAGTTGGGCCACAATGGCGGCAGAACTCGGCAAGTTGGGCCAAAACAACGGCAGAACTCGCTGAGTGGATCCGACACGTTCAGCGAATTTGGCCGAGTTGCACCGACAGAGTTGCGGAAATGCCTAGGGAAAAGGAAGAAAAATTTCAAAAATTTTCTAAGTGTCTTTCGGCGGAAGAATTCGGGGAGTTGGTCCGCAACGGCGGAAGAACTTGGCGAGTTGGTCCGCAACGGCATAAGAACTCGACAAGTTGGTCCGAAATTGCGGCAGAACACAGCAAGTTGATCCGCAACGGTAGAAGGACTCGGTGATTTGGCCCGAAAAAAATTTCTAAGTGTCTTTCGGCGAAAGAACTCAGTGAGTTGGTCTGCAACGATGGAAAAGACAGTCTTTTAAAGTGTGAAATGCATTCTCTATGCTTGGGAGGAGAAGCAGGAATTGTATAGAAGATTGTGGAAGCCTTATTAAGAGTAATTGGCTATAATGTGCATTACGGAATACCAATGGGAGCAACAAGGCAATGTTGATAAGAGAGAAATTCCTCACCTTAAACTATTTATGTTTATACCATAAGAATTGCATGCTTGGAAAATAGCAAGAATGAATGTCATACACTTATGAATATACTGAATTGCTAATTCATGGGAAGATCATAGCTAATGATTGCTTGTATGCTTGGTAGGGAAGCCAAGAAAAGGATCAGCTATGATGTGGAGGAGGAACTCCATGTCATGATGAGGAATTGGAAAGGGAGAATTACTTAACTCCTATCTTTCTATTGTGTTTTTATTTCCTGAGTTTTATATACTAAAAATTATGGCATAGGGATGCTGGAAATGCAAGAGAATAATGTATATGAATTAGTGGACATGATTAAAAGAGTTATTGCATATTGCATGTGAATTGCTTATGCATGAGCATGATGTTGCATACTGATAAAGGTAGTGAGGTTACACATGCAATAGCCCATTAATGGTATCCCCTATGATTGATGACTATTAATGTTGTTGATAATGGTTGTGGGAATCAGACCATAGAAGCATGATTGAAAACACAAGAGATTAGATAAATGAGATGAATATGCACTAGATGGCATATAAATAAACATTGCACGGTGCATGTGAAAATGTTTGTGCATGTATATGATATTGCATATTGGTAAAATAGTGAGGTTTTACATATGCAATGAACCACTTAAGATAATTATTGTGGTTGCTAATAATTAGTTGTGTTCGCATTGGTTGTAGGACCAAAGACAACCGAAGCATGGCTAAGGATGTGGATGATGTTATTGCATATGACCAACAACCTTATGAGGAAAGGATGGTGCAACAAATCTGTGATCATGAAGTTGGAAAAAGGACTGTGAATCCTTGGCAAGAGGCCAACTGATCAGGTAACATCAAGTGATGTTAATTGACAGCCATGTAGGTGATGGTTATTTGTGCTTAAATCACATGAATGTTGAAAGAGGATTTGGTAAAGTCTCTTCAACTATGTTTAAACTATGTTTAGTTGGTTTGCATGTAGTATTGAGTGCCTGAATGTGAATGTCAACCCACCAAGTATGGTGAGGTGCAGGTAAGTGAAGGCAGGGAGCCTTACACCCTATAGTTTCTTAGAAACCTCAATGCATTCATATGAAATTATATCATACCATTTGTGTATGTTGGTTGTAGGTTTAACAACCAAAGCAAGTGAGAACTTATGGTCCTGTTGTAGTCCATGCCATATGAGATAGGCATGGTTAGGCCATAATATGTTGGAATGCATAGTATTCATGGATTAATGCAAGGTTGTATTGAGGGGTTATGCATCGAGTCAATGCACATTAAAATATTATGTAAATGTTGTGAATGTGCATGCATATGTGTGGGTGCACATGTTGAGATGCATTGTGTGAATGCATGGGTGTGACATATATTTGTTTCAATGCAGTTAGACAATAGATAAAATGGTGGAATCTTACTAATCCTGAGACCATTTCATGAGCTGCTATGAATGCAGGAAAAGGACTGCATGAAGAAGGTAGACATGTGATGGGCTACTAGAGCACTCTGTTGGAAGGACAAAACTGCATGGAATGTGAAGTAATGAGTATTTACAGTTTATTGCATGGATAGTGTGACTGTGTCTTGCAATTTTATTGTGATAATGATGAATATATAGAAATGTATATATTTCATTGCATTTAAAATGTTAACAGCTAAAAGTATGTGAATTACTGAGTGTTATAATTCTAAGATCACTTCAATGACTGTTGTAGCAATGAAAAGACTATATGCATAGATACTCATAACGTGTTTGGCTGATTAAAGTTCAGATTTCAGGTAGAAAGGTCTTGCGTATGGCAATGAGGATAAGTCCATAGTAAAGACCGGGATCTACCATGTGCAGAAGCCAAAGGTTATGAGAAGGTTCTCATGGTTGTAACTTATGCATGAAACAAATATGAAAATTGTCTGATTTAAGTTTATGAGAATTATCTCATGGTTGCAAATCTAATTTCTATAGGAAAACAAATTTGTAGATTTCAGATTTGAGAATTTGCTTATAATTGCTAATCACCGTTTGAGGACATGTTGTAGGTGGATGTTCATGTATGGTAGCAAGGGTAAAACCATAATGGACAGAGTGATACCACTTGCAAGACCCAAACTATATGAGGGTGGCCTCATGGTTAAACAAATCAATTTCTGTAGGAGGCAGGATTGTAAATTCATGTTGAAATAATTATTAATTCTATTGATTGATTATGGAACAATCATATTTGAAGATTATTGCTAAATATTGCTGACTGTTTGGCTATTTGATAAGTGTGCCAGGATGACACATTGCAGGAAGACCATGTGTGATGGCCTGCAGAAGCCAAACTAGATGGGAAGGATCCCATGCTTTGGAAATGGGTTTCGGGTGAAACACCATTGTAAATGTCGATAATGTCTCAACCGAACTGCATGTTGGTAAAGCATGTGAGTGAGACAGTAAAACTATGCCAATAAGGCATGTGTGGGCTATGGAACATGAAAAGATTGTGGTGGCAAACCAAAGGACTGTTCACTCAGAGAAGGGAGCCCCCATTCTTCGCAAATGAACAAAAGATACATCTATGAGTATTATATAACCCTAACTAAGAATATACGTGTTTGGTTATTAGATTTTATATGCAAAGCATGTTTCATTGTTTCATTCTTAATCTAGATTGCTTGAGTGTGATTAAGTCCTACATGGCTCACATCGGAAAGGGATGCATACCTTTCGGGTGATGGGTTATGTTAGGGTTGTCAATATTGACTACAACCTAAGGGAATGGACACATTCCTGGTGCTTCAATACTTGATAGTGAATGTTATGAAATATGATTACAATTTTAGAGAGCAATACTGATGATCCTGCTTATCCTTCTTGTGCTACCAGCTTACACAGATGCAATTTGGTGTTTCACGTTAAGAGGCAAAGTGAAGAAAGGGTGCTCAAGAGAACTATATGGGAAGTGGTAACCTTTCTATGCTCATACTAAAGGACACTAGAAGAGATGGCTAGACCCAAGGAGCTGTGTATAGATTGCCAGCTCGGTGTACATATTATTTAAAAAACTTTTACTTTTATTTAAAATATTATTTATTTGATGATATTGGTTAAGGTCCAATAAAACTATTAATATAATGAATTTAAATTTATTTTTGGATACATCTCTTCTCATATTAAAAATGATGACCTAATATAAAAAAAATTGATATTAACTATTCTGATATCTGGATTTTTTTATGTTTTCAAAAGGAATGCCGAAAGGAAAATTTGATTTTTTTCATAGAACTTATGATTTTGCAAGTGACCGTTTCGCAGATCTTATGTTTTTTTGGGTGACCAATTTTTTCTGCCGCCAGTGATCGCAACACATCATATTTTTTTTTTCCCAAAGCATTTATTTCTTTTCGCGGTCGCTTCTTTTTTTGCCGCCTGTTTTGCGTGTTTTATGATATTTTCTCTGACCAGCGAGATCGACCAAATTTTTTTTTCGGTTGCTTCTCTTTCAACTATATCGCCGACTGTTTCATGTGTTTTATGATCTTCTCTCCGACCAGTAGGAGCCACCAAGCATTTTCCAAGATTCTCTCTAACCAACAGGAGCGACCAAGCATTTTCCAATTCACAATTCACAATTTAATTCACACTTTTTTAAAATTCAAATTCCTAGAGAAACATATCCATTCCTTTCAAAACCATATCATGCTTAGTGATTTGTTTCAATTTCCTATTGTTACAACTGACATGGTGTTCATTATACAAATTTTTTCCTATAATTTTTGTTTATTTATTCCTAAAAAAACATTTCCATTCCTTTCAAAAGCATAACATGCTTAGTGATTTGTTTTAATTTCATATTATTATGAGTGCCATGGTGTTCATTATGGTGTGCCATGGTATTCATTAGGGTGTGCTAAGGTGTTCATAGTCGTTTCTGACACTACAATGTAGATGAAGTCTAGGCTTGATCGCAGATTAGATTCCAAGGTGTAGTTTGACAAGAAATTTAGTGTTGTCTTATAAGGCATTTGAGTCTCTTGGTATTCTTCTTGGAGAAATTTTTGTTCCTTCTAATTTTACTATTTTCCTACCGATGTTCATTTTTGCTATTGTTACCTTGGGATTGGAACCGCGACTCACACAAATTCTCCATCCAAGCATTTCTGAGATTGATAATTAAGGTTCATAAACTTATAATTTAAATAAATCATGGAATGGAAATGTGTAATGTCCCCTCCCATCATACCAGCATGATAGAGAGGACGTGGTGATAAAACTGGGCATCTAGCCCCATATCCATTAAGTAAAAACTCATTGATAAAAAGACATATACATGTGTATGCTATAGAAACACAGCGGAATTAAAAATCATGTTTAACATCTAACATACATTCAACATTTTTGTGACAACCATTAAATAAAGACATTGCAGAATTTATAAAAGAGAATACTTATCTTAACAAAGTAGTCCCAAGCAACCAGCTATGAATCTGCAACATTCCACCCAACCATAGGCCAGTTGTGCTCATCAACCTCTTGATACAACTGCCACCCCCGAGCTGGGCATGATCTCTACAAGGAATCAGGGAACAGCAGACTCACACATAGCCAAGCATACACCAAGATGAGCCAAGCCAATCTACAATTGGGTTTATCAGGCTGCTAGGAAATGGAAAGGAAGAGTGGCTAAGCTAGTGAGCTCAAGCACAGAGCCAGGGGTAACCTTACAAGATCTATCTAGCTTGGCACCCACAATACGTACACACCCATCAAAAGGAAGTATTCTTTTCACTGTTGTAAAGTCCTTCAAGCCATACCTTCACCGTCTAGTGCTCTCAGGGTGTGCATAGAAGAGTAACCAAAGCCCTCTTGATCTTCTTGAGAGGTTATCTCCCCCACTAGGTTTATCAAGCCCTTTCTGTCCACTACCACTCCAATCTCTTGCTCACAGATTCAAACCAAAACAAGGATGCACATAATAGTAGAAGTATAAGTGTTGGACATGAAAAAACGTTTTTACAATGAGATGCCCAAAGATGGGGTTTTCATTAGCTTCAGAAAAACGTGGGAAACCCAAAAACGAAACTGGAAGATGGGGAACAACCCTGGGAAGCCAAATCCGTTTTCAGAAAAACGTCCATGGACATTCTGGGGCAAAAACGACCTTCATAACAGTCCCAAATCATGGTCCTTCTCTCCCGGCTGCTATATAATGAAAAAACAATCTCCCAGGCATGGAAAATGCAGGAAAAATGGTGAAAAACATGATGGGGAAAGACCCAGTAGTTCAAACTGTGTGGGAGAGGAAAGACTATGGGTTTAGAATGGCTTTGGGCACCATTTCGTGGGTGTTTTCTCGCCCAAGGAGATAAAATACGATTTCTCAGGTTGATGGCTTGCCCATGCACGAAATTGGATGCCATACCTCTTCATTCCCAAGGCATTAACTGCCTCAACCAACTCTTGGAAGAATTAAATGATTGGGTGCATAACCCAAAATGGGTAGTTGGTGGTTCATGGGTTTTCTTATTGACACATGGATTAACACCATTGGTGCAAGGGTTTGAATAATTTCCCTCCCTATTCCTTGTAGAATCATGCCCCCATCTCTTTGTTGCATTGCATAGCTAGTTGTGGGTATTTTCATTAAAATTTGTATATACATGATGTCTTATTTACATTGTGCCTATCTAGCACAAGAACCATAGGCATCTATTTTTAATTGCCGATACATAAAACGCTAAATCAATGGTGGGGCCTTGGCCTTGAGCTCCTCACCATGATTAAATAACAATATTTACATCATTTATGATTTAATGCAAAGGGGGTCAAAATGGGGACATGACAAAATGTATGAAACAAAATGAAGAAGGCTTACAGAGAGATTTCCAAGGACAGGCAAGTCTCAGTGTAGCGGGTTTCATGTTCGGCCGGTGCAAAATTATAGGCAAGGAAGTGCATAGATTTAGAGGAGCTGTGGAGCAATCAAACGACCTCTGTGATGCATGTGGCTTCATCTTAATTATTTCCATTTTCTGTGATGTTGCTCTCTCGGTATGCTTTCTCCATGGATCTACTTCCTTCTGCTGCGTCTCCACTTCAACACTCTAATTCAATATATTATTAGCATTCACACGGGTCATTTGGGATTTCACACATTGATCTTTGCTAGAATTGTCTTTTATCTTTAAATTTTCAAGTATTTATAAGATGATATTTTCAGGTATTTATAAGATTTTAATGTTATATTTGTTTACTTGAAAAGTTTTATATCCAAAGTAAAATAATGTTATATTTTTCCTATCGATTCACACAAAGGTAGTGACAGAAAAGGGGAGTTCCACTTGAAAACTGAGGAATGAAAGGGGTCCAATACTGGGCCTCTTTGAGAGGATAGTATACCCAGTCTACTTCCCCAAGGAACAATGCATATGAACAACTCACTTATATGTCATCATAAAAGAGGCAACTGGTCACTTCAACATTCTAGCATTTACACAAGTGTCATGGTATCCTTGTTCTCTACACTAACTCAGTTTTAGCAAAAACATCATTGTATGTTTTAACTTTCAACAACGTCTTCTTTTGAACTTTCCAGTCAACATGTTGCTGGAAACTAAAAAATTTGATAGGGAAGATTTTAGTACCAACAGTTATGTTGAAAGGTAATTTGTACTACATGGTTAGAAGCATCGTTGTGGAATTCCATTGGTCATTCCATTTTCTTTTGGCATAAGGGTTCTAGATATGCACTTGTCCTATTCAGTGTGTATGAGCCCATATCTTTCATAATATGTAGCTCAGTTACTCCTATTTGTTTATTTGTTGATGTCAAGTTGTTATGGCTTTCAATTGATGTACTCCACAAATATTTATTTGATCAATATTATCTTGGTTATGCCCTCATATTTGCTTTTGTATGAGCAGATATGAATGATTTAGGGTCATAAACAATCTAGCTTGGACATATGAGCGTTGAGGACATCGGTCTCCCGATTTGTTTACAAAGTGTATTTTTAAATCTTCTAGATTGGTAACACTCATTTTCCAAGACATTTCTTCTCACCTAAGTGTCACACCATGTATGAATTTGGAGCATTCTTTGGCACATACTCACCTTAGTTTACTTCCCTTAATGTATGAGTGAGCACTCTTTAATGTGCATAATGTTATGGACTATTATAACATTCCTTGTTATGAGTTTAACATGTATTGTATGACATGAAAGCTTCTATTATGTTGATATTGTATAACATGAAAGATTCTATTATTATGATACATGTATACATGAAATTAGGGTAGCTTGCATTCATAGTAGTAATAGCAAGAACATGTGTATAGATCGCTTTGCTATTTGTTGTACCTTAACCGATGTAATTTCCATTATTGGTAAAGATGTTATCCATACTCCATGCAAGGATGTTATCCAAATTCCCATTGTCAAAGCCTTGTTTCTAGATTTGTAGTCGCATTTGTTCCCAATGACTATTTTGTTGTTGGAATGCATGGTTTCACTCATAGATGAGCACAAGGATATAATGTATTTCAATATCTTCAAGGGTTAGGTATGCAATTCAAAACATCAAGGAAGATTTGATTACATATCATTGCCTTTTAATGTCCATATGGATATTTTTCTGCACTCTCATATTCAGAAGATCACATATCTAAGAGTGATTGTTAGAAAATGGATTGTTAGAGCAAGAACTCATCAAGGAACTTTCAAGATGAAATAAATTGAAGCGAGGGTGTACCATGATCAATGACCTTGTTGCTGATATTGTCTATCATGGCTATTATGGTTGTTGGTGAGACACCTTATGTAGAAACAAATCGGGACAATCTGAATTTTAAAATTCCCTTAGGTGGAGGTAACACGATTAAGAACTTTTGTGGTTCCTTGAAATGTCTTGTAATCTTGATTTTGGCCTAGTATTTTCGAAAAAAGGGTGATTTTTCGGCTAAGTACAACTCATGCTTTTACGACGAAACATGTCGCAGTTGTTTTGTGAATTTTCACATCATTTTAACGAATCTGCGCCAATATTTTCACATCGGTTGTGTGAGTTGCGCCGACATTTTTGCTTCTTTTGAACAAGACATGCCAACTGGCTAACGACAAAAGTTTTCGGCAAAAGTAAATTGATGCCAATGTTGGTATAAAAACAACAAAGGTCGCCAACCGTTTCAATGCAAATGATCAAATCACACTGATCGCGGACAATTACAAGAGATCAAGGTCGGGCCTTTCACACAAGGAGCCAGATGCAAGGGTTGATAGTCGTAACCATGAACAGAGGAGGGATGATGAAACTCCTAGAATTGGAACAGTAGGGGCAAGAGAAGGAAACACTACTATAGAATTGTCAAAAGCGAATCCCCTCGTTGTTTAACTCGAAAAAAGAAGGTTGCAAGTCATGTATGAAATCCCAAATGGCATCACGTAGATTTATTGTTGTTTTTCACTGCCTTGGTTGCTGTGGTGAAGACAAAGTTTCCAGAAGTTGGTAATCTACTTTTGAGAATAATTATTTTCCAGCTTAAAAGGTCATTCAAACGCAATGACAAGGTTGGTTTGCCTTTATCTTATTAACTAATTTTTGGCCTTGTCAATTCCTGTTTTATTCTGAAACTATCTTTTGCATGATATGCTTATTTTATGTTTAGCTATTATGCATCCTCTGTTATTGGCAGCAACAAAATTCATATCTCATCTAGCGAAACAACAAGTTGCATATGAGATCATTACTTTGGATGAGCTAAAAACTCGAGTCTATTTTTTTGTGATTGAAGCAACAAACCACCGAATAGTATTGCCCCATGCCTTATAAGGTTTGGATAGTTAAAGTTGTGTATATAAACACTATGGTCCAATGTTGTCTTTGTATCTTTATTTGTTTATTTATAGTAAATAGTGTATAAATAACAACATGTTAATAATTGTTCGCTAGTTTGTTGAAGTGCCCAATGTTTGGAAAATGTTAAGATGAACCTTCAAACGGTAAATCACCAATGATTGAATGTTGTTTTGTAGGTTGTTGTTTTATGGATCACCTCGTTGTAGGAAGTCTCCACTTGCAAAAGCCATTGCTAATAAGTGTCAAGCTGATTTCATCATTGTAAAAGGCCTAAAGTTCTTAACAATGTGGTTTGGAGAAACTTAGGTTAATGTACAAGAGATTTTTGACAAATCTCGACATTCCGCACCATGTATCTTGTTCTTTGATGAGCTTGATTCTATTGCCGCACATGTCAGATGTCGTATCTTTGATTGGCATGATACTTGAGCATAGATTTACCCCTATCTTTGTTTTTTCTACCTTCCCTCTTTTCCTACCGGCGTTCACTTTGCCCCTCCAGGGGCAAATGCTAGTATTATTTTCCAAATACCTGTCTATAATGAATTGAATTGCATATTTGTAAAAGATAAAAACCAGCATAATAATATCTTGCTATGCACAGTTGTATATGGCCAACAATTGCAATTACAACATTTTCTCAATATCATTTGAACAACTGATCTTTTGGCAAGTTGCAAGTCCTTTTTCTGGAAATATCTCTTATATTGACAATTGTGCAAATTGATTCCTTCGGCTTCTTCAGTGACCACTTGTTCAAGAGTGGTTCTTGAGCTATTAAAAATCCCCGAAAGCAATGGTCGTTCAAAATTAGAGGTCACAAGATTAGTAACACTACTCTTAATCATGTCATCTTCTAGTGCTTGTCACGGACATGCTGCTTGTCACGAACACTACTGCTTGCAACTCTTGTTTTAAATATTTTTTGTTTAAAGAATACAGCATTTACAAAGATGTACTTTATTTGTTTTTCTTTATGTATTTTTAATTTAAATGGTTATATAATTAATAAAAGTGAGTATGTTCTTAATATTTGAAAAAAAATTAAGAATAGAAAATAAAAGGAAATGTATTACTATCTAAATGATACTTATAAATGAAATGGTTTTGTAAACATATGGTTTGTTAATAATATCATTATTAATATTATTAAAAGTAAAATAATCTTAATATTTTAATAATATTGGAATATAATTTCACATAAATATATTGAAATATTATTTTATATATTAATGTTTAAATATGGTATATGATGGTAACCTGAACGTTAATAATGATATTGATATTAATAGCATTGACATTAGTAATAGTATTAATAGATAATTATTCTTTTCATTTTTCATTTTAAGTTGGCCATCAACCACTTTTAACAATATGGGTGTACAGCTTGAACATGAATTCCATAGTCACACAATTATGTATTATACTAAATCTGAAATGCTTGATTACATTATTATTTATCAATGCTTACCTAAACAGGTTGTACATTAATTTGGACAGTACACTTGTCCAATCCTCCTTTAATCTAGAAAAAGCATGAAAAAGCATAGTAGCCCATCCCAAATTCTAAGCTATAAAATATGTGATAAACACCTATAAGTGTAATTAAACCTGAAATACCTGATTACATCATTTAATGATGCATATATTTTAGTTTTAATACAAACTTCTATGAACAAGAGAAAGCTCAGACTCTAGAAATCCATCTAAACATTTAGCACTTAATTGCTTCAATAATTTTAGTTGAAATCCCCTTCCTCCCAACAATTTTAGATAGAGAAAAACCAGCTGCTTTGAGAACATCATTCCATTGTTTTGCTGTCCTTTCTCTACCTCCTGGTGAAAGATTCAACATAAGAGCATCTGCAACCTTGCCAGATCCTATCAGGTCAGATTCTTCAGTTATATCCAATACAGCCTCTGCTATTATTAACTTTCCTTTGTCCGGAACAGCCCGGTAGCAGTTGTTAAATAGCTTGATGCAGTCTTTGTCGTCCCAGATATGAAGAAAATGCTTTCATTGAGAAATCCATAATAAACTTAGTAAACAAAGTACAAAGATCTTTCAGAGACAAATCCAAAGTAAATATCATCAAACTATTCACGTAGAAATAAATTAAGCCATCCATATAACGAAAAGTATCTCTAACCTTCATAAGAATCGCATCTGCGGAGGGTACGCTTTCAAACGCGTTTCCGCTGGTGTGTTGTATGCCTGAGTGAATGAGGATAATACGATTAGAGGAGTATATAACAGGAATATGGGGATAGATAAACAAATGAATATATAGAGAGAGAATAAACAGAGAAACAGATAAATATCTAAGATAAACAGATAAATAGAGCGAGAGAGAGAATAAGGTAGCGAAATAAAAATGGAATTGGGAATACCGGGGAGAGGGGGTGCAGTTTCAATGACGTGAGGAAGATCAAAATTGATGACGTGGATATGAGGATACGCATCGATTATCAGACTCGACACTTCTCCGTGCCCTCCGCCCATGTCCACGAGTGTGTTGACGTCTTTGAAGCCATCGTAAATAGTAAAGAGCTCCCTCGTACCCACCTTTGTGAGGGACACCATGGCAACGTTGAACAGAGCGTTGAATTCCTTATCTTGAGAAGCGTAAGCCCAGAAATCTTTGCCATCTGGACGAGAATTCTGAAAATTATCGCCGCCATGAAGCACACGCTGGTGAATATGGTCCCAGGCTGCCAAATAAACTGGATGTGTCTGCAATAGAACGAAGGGGACGAGACTTAAGGTCGGATTAATCTTCTCGGAAACGAAGTAGGTTTTGCTAAGATTGGTAAGGGCGTATTTCCTGCTCATGGGTGTATCGATTCCCTCCACTGGCTTGATCGCGTGCAACATTCCCATGGTGGAAAGGCAAGTAAGAACGCGGGAAAGAGCGTCCAGGTCGGGAGCTTCAGAGGGGAGTTGGGCGGCTATCTGGTGGACAGAGAGAGGAGCATCGGGGCCTGCTATCGAAATGATGTCTGGGATCTTAAGACGAAGGGCACATCTTAGGAGAAAGGGGTTCACTATGGAGAATGCCATACTTAGGGCCGGACCCTGGAGAACCTCCTCCTCCGTCATTGCTTGGATATCCATACTTTTCATGTCGCTCACCCGGAGTTTTTGGAGATCGAAGAAGAGAGATCCCAGATATATATAGGGAGTGGAATATTCTCTAGACGATTTGCACCGTTCAGCTTCCCGTTCTCCTCCTCACGGCGTTCAGCTTCTCCGTTCGAGACCCCTTCTCCCCGTCTCCGCCGTGGTGCCGTGGTCCCCAGCTTCCGGCTCTCCACGCGGGCGTCGTCGCCGTAGCCTGACAGCCTCCCCGATCACGTAATCTGTCCTGACCCATCTACCCTCATGACAATTAATGCATTTTTTATTTGAACTTCACCCTCTCACTCCTCTACGTTTCTCCAAGCTTAGGATTATAATAGTGGAGAATTAAAATTTGAAAATCAATTTAAAGAAATAAAGGAAAAAAAAACATTAATTATTTAAATATTATAAAACAAAAATATCATTATTTGTCAATAAAATTTTATAGTGTGTCTAAATTCATAAGCTATAAAGTTTCCAAGGATATATGGATATATAATTGTGAACTGAATTTTAAATAAACATTATGATTTTCTAAAATAATTACATAATATGATACCATTAAAATCCTCTGGTACAAATAAAACTATGACATCTATTGACCTTCAAAAACTAAGCTCATTGTCCAAAATATTGGAATTGGGAAAGATCACGAATTCCATGCACATTGTGAATTTGTGATGCAATACCTGTGGAAAAAGTTAAAATACAAGATTTTTCTTAGTCCATTTTACTCAATTTTAGTTTATGAAAGCATTGATCTAACATATTTGAAAAATGAAGGAAGAGGTCAATTTGTAACAAAATTCATACGCTTGTTTCAAATAAAATATGGAACAACTCAATCTATGTATGATGCAGGGATAACTCTTCTAACCGAGATTGATATATCTTTGATGAAGTTTGTTGGATTTGGCTCTGATGGGGCATCTTCCATGAGTGGTAGTTGTGAATGTTTATCTTCTAAGATATGTCGAGATGTTCATCATTTATTAGATATCCATTCCATAGCTGCATTAACAACAAATGATGCTTCATTTCATTTTCCATAGTTGCAGTATATTGATAAATTTGCAAACAAATTTTATTAATGGCTCGGAAAATCTACTAAAAGACATGGAGAACAGAAAGAGCTAATGGAATCCTTTCAAATCACTAAGTTAGAGGTTTTCCAAATTAATCAAATTACGTGGCTTTCTAGACGAAAGGTCACGGAAAGACTCGTCAAATTCATTCTTGCTTTATTAAAAGATTGAGAGTTATGGGAGATAAATATGTATGAGTTAGCAATAATATTTCAAGTGCAATTTTGCATCCATTTGCTTACAAATGTGCTCATTGAGTTAAGTAAGTTGAATCATAAGTTCCAAGATGACCATGTTGATATTACCTTTATTAGCACTACTTTCTAGATGTTACTATTAACATGCTTCTTAAATCGTCCTTTGGGGGGCATATTTGGGGTAGGTACAATGCACATATCCTCTCTTTTAGTTAGAGCACAAGGAGGAACCCTTGAGTTTGCAGATAGCATAGCTATGGTACATTTACATCCATTGAGGTTTGAAAGTTTGCCAGAGATACAAACACCAAGGACACTAGATGATTACATTCTTTTAAGAAAATGTTTTGTGATGAAGGCAATTGAATCTCTAGATAGGAGGTTCACATATATTCTTATATTTAATTATGATAATTTTTTAAGTCCTCGACATTATTATGAAGAAATGGATGATAGAGACTCTCAAACAAAAAGATGGTTGCAATGTTTATGCGAAACATTTAGTGTTGGGGACTCACATATTGTGGATGCTACTAAATGTTTGGATGAAATGGATGAATTTATTTATACTATTTATAGATCATGCCCTAAAAAGAATATGTTTGGAGCATGGGATCTACGTGGAGATAAAACTGAGTGGTTTGAAGGATTTATTGGTTTGATATACAATTATGGCACTTGCTATTCTTGTAATTCCAACAAGTACAACAATGTGTGAAAGAGGCTTCTCAAAATTAAATAGGATAAAAAATTATGATAGATCAAGGATTTCATTGGATATATTGGATATGTTATGTTTCTCTCCCTTAGTGTACCTCATGCTCTAAATGAGATAGATCAAAATGCAATTTATGATATATGGAAACAAATGAAAACTAGAAAGCCTCTTCCATTGGGCATAGATTGATGTTTTCATTGATGTAAGCTCAAATACTTTTGAAGAATATCAAATGAATCGAATATGTATGGAAACAAATGAAAAGTAGAAATCCTCTTACATTGGGCATAGATTGATGTTTTAAGTGATGTAAGCTCAAATACTTTTGAAGAATATCAAATGAATCATCGAATAATAACTTTTTTTCTTTTGTTGGAATGTGTTCACTTATGTAACATAATAATAATTTTGTGGACTTTACTATTTTCAAAGAAAATTTTGTTTATTTCTTAGTTTTTATTGAAAGACTATCATTTTCTCATGTAAAGAGCATTCAATTGCTTAAGATTGTAAAAATTTGAAAGGACATTTTTTTTTTTTGCATTTTTTTGAAGGGTTTAGTTAATTTATGTTTGTCAAATGAAGTACAATTATTTGTATATCCCTTCATCTTCGAAGTGGTCAAAGAATATATTTCCTTCAAATTGTTCAATTAAGACCCACCCTTCAAATTTGATCACTGATTTGATCACTGATGGCAAGTGTTGTTCAAAATATAACAACATACTTAAATAGAAAGGGGACTAAAGCTGGAACATGCATGCCTAGGAAAGAATACACCCTTTACTTCAACCTATATACCCACTGCTCCTGCACCTCCTCACAAAAATGTTGTTGTTGTTGCTGTTGAGGGAGACTGCTACACAATAACTCTTTCTATCTATGGCATTTTGCCAAAATGATCATTCACTAGTTTTTCTTCCATCTAAGTCTATCGATGGGGATAACTATGAATCAGCCTGGATGAATACATCTCGAGTGTCGAAAATAACAATTTGGGAGCATCTGGATTCTCAACGGAATTGAATGATCTTTTATTATACAATAATTTCTCACAATGTCATCAAAGAGAAGCTTGCAATTATGATTGTAGTTCAATCAGCATATATTAGAAGATCGATTCTATTATCCTTTAGTCATGATGGCGAAATTTCAAAAAATGATTTTGTAGATTGATTCTATCTGACAAAATAATGGATGTGATTTTTGGACTCTGCTATAATAACACAAACAATTAGATGATGCTACCAGAACAATAAAAGTGTCTTATTATCCATTTCTTCCTTTTTAGTTTTTTATCCCATGAAAGGTGATGTACAACAAATTCTCTTTGGAGAATGAATTGATGTCCAACATGTGGATTGAAGTGGTAGTCTTTTAATGGTTAATCCCATTAAAAATATTATAGATCAGGAATTAAAATACATCCTAGTGATTGAAGAGCTTTTATATTTTAAGTGCATTCTGTACATCTATACAGACGAACTTCACCGATAACATCATGCTCAATCTACCCACAATTAACTGCATTATGTGCTTCTAACGTAAGAAGCCCACCCTCTACATCGTGTTCAATCTACACGTGGGTTAACTGAATCGCTCTGCAATTATATGGGAAACCCCACTCGTATCGGGTCCAACAGATTCGTCATTTGTGACTACGTTTCTGCTCATTCCAATGGAAGAAATTACCATTGGGATTGTAATCTACACTTATATGTTAACTGTGTTTTTACATTCAAGCGGGCAAATGTTTAACCCTTGGAATCATGTTCAAGATACATGATTTAATCAAGAGTATGCAAGATACATGATTTAATCAAGAGTATGCTCATTTAAAATTTTAGAAAGTTCCCACCCATACGTGCAAACTCAGTTGTTTCATTGATTATATCGCCTCTCAATCGTTTCACCCCAAGATTTGAGCGATGAGATCCAAGTAAAACTACAGTTACCAGTGTGCTTTACTCTTCATAAGTTACAGTCGAGAATTAACTGAACTAAGTTTTGCCTAGCAATGTGACCGCATTCCGTAAATCCACCTAACTTCCGAGACTACCGAACTAAGTTTTGCCTAGCAATGTGTCCGCATTCCGTAAATCCGCCTAACTTCAGAGACTGCTGTCAACTACAATTGACGACGGGTTTGATCATTCTAATTAACATCAATTAGGAGTAGTCTAAAAATTCTACGAAAATCTAAATTTAACAATGTTTTAATGGTTATTTTGATGGTAGAAACATATTTAACATCATCAAAAACTCCAAACACTCCAAATACCTAAAGTTTCAAAGTTTAATAGTTGTAACACAGAAAAAAAAAGGTCAAAATTTTCCTTTCGATAAAACTGAGTCTAAAGGCACCTTAAAATACTAAGAGATTATTAAGCCTATGGTCTATCAAGCACACTCCATCTCGGATCCCACCGCCCAACATACCCCGTCTCCAGCAATGGACCTCTGGTCGACCCCATTCGTGGCTCTAGTTAAGTTGTTGACAAGTTACGAGGAATAATATTAATCCAACGCGACTGTGAGGGAAGGTAGGGGAGTGTTGCTCTTATTCTCAACAACATGCGCAGATCACTAAACTCATAAATCTTCACCTACAGAATAGTCACAACTGACTCTAATCTTCAGCACAGTCACAGCTAACAATAATAGCTAAGCGTTTAAGCAAACAGTAATTTACAGGACTGTTGCAGCTGACAGTTGTAGCTGACAGTTGCAGCTAACACTAATCGACAGCACTGTCGCAACTAACTGTTTCAACTATGCTTTGATGACCCCTGTGTTCATAAACCTTGACTGTTTCAGCATACTTTGTTTCAGCAATTCTGAACTCTAACTTGCTACAACAAAAATAAATATTCCATAGTCAATCATATACTCTCATAAAATTATCATGCTACAACAAAAATTATACTTAAATATTCAACCATGAGTTTTCAAACTCATAAAGATAGAGAGGAACATAACAACAATATTACAGAGTTGAAACTCTGTTTCATATTTAACTCCATCTCCCTCTTACAAAACCAATACTACATCGATATTTATACAACAGAAATATAATCAGTCACTTAATTCAACTTGACCTTTCGCTGCACCAAAATTGACTGTTCAGAATTTAATTAATTCTCCGCCCTTTCATGAGCTGCAATAGAAACGATGGATGCCCCTTCGGTCTTTGACAGGATGCAATAGAGATGTCCCATGCTCCTCCTTTAAACATCAAACCAGCTGGAACACGTCAATGAGTGACTCTTCAAAAATAATCTGCCCCAATAATTATTTGATGTGCTGTGATAGAGGCTGTAACTGCTTCTTCAGAAATGGATATGGTGTGCTGCCCCTACGAAACCTTGAAAACATGACAGAATAAAACAGTGTGGTGGTGGTTGACTCCTTAGAGTTTCAGCGACCACTCAACAGGGTGGTGAATGTCATTTCAGAATTTGTGGCAGTGAAGAAATTAGCCGCTGCCAACATTCTCTCCCTTAATTACTTCACCTAAAAATACATCAGACAAAAACACAAATAGCTACATCTTTACAAGCAAAACATTCCAACTATAACGCTTGTTGGTCTAAGTCTCAGCAAGGCTTACATCAGTATCAAAATAACTCAAAAATTTGTTTCACATTCTTTGTTGCAACATACTAGTGCAATTTTTTTGTTTCTTTCGACTCCGAACTCTAAAACATATCAACTTTGTTTTATCTTCATCTTTACCTTGATCTTCTTCAGCTCTTGCTTCATTCGTGGTTTCAACCATCTCTCCATTTTGATTTTACATCTTGACTCCTTTTGCTCAGCAACTCCACAATACTTGTTCTCCTCATCTTTAGTTAGTTTTTCATAATATAATATTTCATCATTTACTTCAGCATCAAGACCATTGCATGCAACCTTCTTGGACTTTGCAAACCAAATATTAATCAAAATTTTAATTGCATCATTTTCAGCTTTGGCTTCATCAGGCTTAGAATGCCAAACTTAATATCAAGAATACTTTTTATTCTTCATCTTCACTTTCTTCTTTACCTGTAGTGTTTTCTTTGATTCCTCAGATTCACTATGATCAGCTTCAGCTACAAAATGTTCTTCAATTTGCTTATCGTCATTCAAATTTTCAATGTCCTTTATGCCAAGGACTTCAATCCAAATCTTTTCCTCTAAATACTGTAACGTGGGCATACAAAGATCCCACAAGCTATCTTTAAATTCACAGAGAGTAATTAGTTCAATGTCATTATGTAGACACATATCTAATAATAATGCTTGATTTCTTTAGGACTCCATAACATGAATATCTTTTCAACTAGCTCATCTTTGCTGCAATTTTCTTCATTCAACTCAAATTCATCATCATCTTCAAACGATTCTTCTTAATATTCGATTGGTTTCTCATCTGTACACTCAAACATTTTGTCAACATTATATAATTTATCATACTATGAACATCGTTGGAATATTCAAAGAACAAACTGCTACACTAGCGGTTACTTCACCTTCATTATTTGACTTACAATCCAAGACTTCATCATTTTCTTCCTTTGTACCTGCACAATCACTAACAAACAATTTATTAGGAAAAATCGTGTTCTCTTTTCTGTCCTTATCTGCACCATCCAATATCACTATAGATTCTTCTTCAAAAATATTACCAACACTTTTTCCATCAGCAGATACACCATGTTTATATATGTATTTTTCACCCAAAGCTTTATCATCTTCCTTATGCGCACCAAATGGATCAGTGCAACACTCTTCATTTTCTGCAACATGACTATTGTAATTTATTTCAAACTCATCTTGGTTTTCTACTTCTACAACATCTTCAGTGTTGTCTTCTAGATTCATTGTACCTACATGTCCACAATATTGAAATTCAATGCATGATTTAAATACCTTCATGGGTGTGTCCATCAAGGACTCTTCTTGCACAAATACTTCTCTGTTGTCCTCACACTTGAGGTATTTATCATCTTTATCACATTCTGCATGTTAACAATTCCAACATGTTGACAATTCACTTTAGTGGCATCTAAATTTGAAACTACATCAATACCTTTATCAATAGAAATTTCAACTTCAAATTATGCTACTGCTATACAAGATATAACAGCCCCATCTTCTTTTTTAGTTTCAACAACATTTTCATCAATTGATAGATCAACACAACATTCACAAATAATTTGACTATCTTTTGTTGCTTCTACAAATTTGTCTGCTGAAATGTTAATAGATTGTGACTCGGCTATATTTCTCCCCCTTACATTAAACTTTCTCTTCAAACTTTCCCAGGTTTCTCTAGTTGTGTTTGCTTCAACAATTACATAAAAAATATTATCATCCAGAGCTTGCTGGATGTAGTACAAGGAAAATGCATTCTTTGCCTCATCCTGGGGTTTCTTAAATCCATTATCAACAAAATACCATAAACCTCTATCATGCAAGAAAATTTTCATATTAACTGACCATCATTTATAAGTTATACCTGAGAAATATGGCGGTGGATAATAGATGCCGCTCCATGCATCTTCTAACTTTTATTGAAATTCATTTGCTTCAGCATCCTCTGCCTTCTCTTGAAATTCCTCTGCTTCAACAGGTTCCTCAATGGCTTCTCCTAATATCTCTGCTATGGAAAAACCAACTTCTTTTGCATTAACAACATTCTTCTTCATTCATTTAAGCCTTCGGATTTTCCCCATGTCTTTGTCTTCAAATAAATACTTGCACAGACTTTAAATAGTGGCCTCCCGGTCCTCTTTCATGCATAATGGCTTCAATTCAGACCAAGAAAACTTCCCAAAATAGTGGAATTCAAAATGCTCTACCATTAAACTATATGGGAGCTCTCAACCAGTCTTGAACAACATAACCAACCGATGGATGACAGAAAAAACACTTGATTTAGACTTCAACTACTAAATGATGACTCAACCTTTACTTAAGAGAGAATTGGATCTCTCTTTCAACACATAACTCAACTAAACTTACTTCTGCTCTTTCTACATAGCAGGAAGGGGGCGCTGGAGTAAAACTGAATAGCAAGATCTCCAAACAAAAACACAAATGGTTCAACATACAATCACACAGCTCATTCATGAAGTGAGCACAAAACCAATGAACAAAACTCAGAAACACTCATCTCTGATACCAGTTGAGGGAAGGCAAGGGAGTGTTGCTCTTATTCTCAGCAACACGCAAAAATCACTAAACTCATAAATCTTCACCTACAAAAGAGTCGCAGTTGACAGTAACAACTGATTGTAATCTTCAACACAGTCACATCTAACAGTAACAGCTGACTGTTTCAGCAATGAATAATCTACAGGACTATTGCAGCTGGCAGTTGCAGCTAACAGTAATCTACAGCACTGTCACAGCTAACTGTTTCAGCTATGTTTTGATGACCCCTACGTTCATAAACCTTGACTGTTTCTGCATACTATGTTTCAGCAATTCTGAAATCTGACTTGCTACATCAAAACTAAACATTCCATAGTCAATCATATACGCTCATAAAATTATCATGCTACAACAAAACTTATAGTTAAATATTCAACAATGAGTTTTCAAACTCATAAAGATAGAGAGGAACATAACAACAATATTACAGAACTGAAACTCTGTTTCATATTTAACTCCATCTCCCTCTTACAAAACCAATACTACATCGGTATTTATACAACATAAATATAGTCGGTCATTTAATTCAACTTGATCTTTCGCTGCACCAAAATTGACTGTTCAGAATTTAATTAATTCTCTTCCCTTTCATGAGATGCAATAGAAACGATGGACGCCCCTTCGGTCTTTGAGAGGATGCAACAAAGATGTCCCACGTTGCTCCTTTAAACATATGACCAGCTAGAACAGGTCAGTGAGTGACTTTTCAAGAACAACTCTTCAAAAATACTTTGCCCCAATAATTATTTGATGCGCCGTGACAGAGGCTGTAACTACTTCTTCAGAAATGGATATGGTGTGCTGCCCCTACGAAACCTTGACAACATGGCAGAATCAAATGGTGTGGCGGTGGTTGACTCCTCAGAGTTTCAGCAACCACTCAACAGGGCGGTGAATGTCATTTCTAAATTTGTGGCAGTGAAGAAATTAACCGCTACCAACAAACTGCAATCACCATGAGATTATGTGTAGTGGGTATAATGAAGGTGTAGGCACATTTCTATGACTGCACCATCATTTCTCTGTAGAATGCACCCTGATGATGTCCCCATCACGCACAGACCTCCCATGCGACCTCAACAACAAGCATGATCTCCAGAGAATCTCACATTTTAAATAAATAATTTTTTCCATAAATAGTTAACAAATAACTAAATCTTTTTGTATTACTTAGTCATGCTTTGATTTACCAGAGTTATTCACAACAAAATCATACATATATATTAAGAATAATTATTTTAGTTCATAATCAATGAATGGATGAAATTTTTAGGATAATTTCCATAATTGCAAATTAATAATAATTGGGTACTTCATGATTAATTAATGGATGCAAATTTTTCCTATTTACACTAGGATTTATGTGTTATAAGTTATAACATGAAATAGTTGGCACTTCAAAGACTAAATTTTGGTAAATAGGTGTTTCACTTCCTAATTAATTAATTAATGCAATCATGTATTAGCATTTACAACATGATTCCAAATTGGAATAGTTGGTGTTTATAATATAAAATATATTAGATTATGTACTTTTAAGTTAATAATAGAACAATGAAGTAAATCTAGCTAGGAAAATCAACAAAATTTAATGACTTCCATATGATTAGATTTAATGACTTTTCAATATGGCACTTCAATATCAATTTCAAATAAATATTTCTATTGGAATTATTTTATTTTATTTTTTTAATATATGTTGACAATATGTTAATATTTTAGTTTTAAATTTCTTTTATGTTTTTGTAGAAATGTCTTTGGAAGGAATAAATGGTCTTTGTGCTAGAAAATATGCTCAATCTCCTGCAACAAAGGAGAGAGATAATGAATTTTAAGTTTTATGGTACCACAAAAATAAAGAAATAGAAGAAAAACCTCAATATTTTCTACTGAAAGTAATTTGCTTCATAGTTGTAAGTATGACAATTTGGATGCTATCATGCGAAGGACAATTCCTATTAATCTTTCTTTAGAAGATTCTTTTCAAAATGATAATGTTACTAATATGACCCAAACCACAACAATAAATTTTTGTTCATGATCATTTTCATTCTTTGCAAGATCACCAATTACATGATTTACCTCCAAACCATAATGCAAACTCTACTTTCAATGTGATTCCAATTTTGGAGGATAGATTAAGGATGGAAAATAGACAAAATACTAATGTTTTCCAAGAGATGGAATCTCTTGAAATGGTGGGTGATAGTTATATGCATGCACGATTAATCGATAATGTAGTGTTGGATCTACTTTCAAGAACCCTCCTTGTCAAGAATATGTCCTTCGACCCACACAATCATCTATCCCACAAGCTATATCACTTAGGAAAACAACGGTATTAATGCATTTAATTTAAAGCCTGCTTTCATAGTTAATCTTTAATTCTTCAATATATCTTTCTAATGCTACTTAATTTTTATATGCCATTCCATTTATCCAATTTTTAGGAAACTATTCAATGCAATCAAAGGACCAGAATGAACACCTATACTCTTCCTAAAATCATTTAAAAATAGTTTCATCCAACTAAACCAAGACCTTCAAACTAACAAGAAATGTAGATGTTGTACATATGCTTTATTCATTTGATTTATTTGTCTACTTGTTATTCTTTTCATTCCTTGCCATTTGATTTAATGATCTATTTTTTTTTCTCATCAGGAGACTATACAATGCATTCAATTTATAGAATTGCAATGCACAAATTCTAGAGGAAACAATGTTCGAAGTATTCAACCATCGCATCCTGCTCCAAATGTTGTAATCCAAAGTATTAATAGAGATGTTGTGCATTATAGGTATCAAAAACTTACTCCTCGAGACCATGTAAACCATAATCCTCTACCGATACTTCCTATTCATACATAAAATCATAATATTCTTCACATAGGAATTATTCCTTTTCATAAATATTTTTGTGACATGATTGCTAAGTTTTTATTTGTCCAAATGTGTCATGCTTGTCGAGAATCCTATAGTGGTATAAAAGTTGTTAGAGGGTGTGACGGTCCTATTTGTCAAAGATGTAAGAGTGAGAGAGATTGCCACCGTTTCTCATTGGAATAATATGGATCTTGCTGACCAACCTCATATTCTTAGAGTCACTACAACAAAACCCTATGATTAGTGTCTGCTTTAGCTCCCTTTTTAGCGTCCAATATCACTTTTAGTGTATTTTCATCATTTTTTTATACAAAGTGGATGCTTTTCCATGAGATGACGCTTTTAATGGCATTATTTGCGTCCTTTTTTGAAAGTAGACGCTAATAGGGACAATAATTAGCGCCCCAATTAGTGTCCCAATTAGCGTCCCAATTAACGTCCCGATTAGCACTCCAATTAGAGTCTCAATTATCGTCCCAATTAGCATCCATAATAACATCCCATTTTATGTCTAGATTAACCTCCAAAATAATGTCCAAATTAGTGCTAGGTATAGAGGAAGTAATTGCGCTAGGAATTACAGCATGAATTGCGCCAAGAAAAATGTTTGACATAGTGCCAGGTATAGAGCCAAGCATATCGCTAGGCATAGTTCCTGGAATTGCGCTAGGAAGTTCAAAAAGACTTGCGCTGGGAAAAAGTGCCAGGAAAACTCTAATGTTGCGCCAGGTATAATGCTAGGCATGTTTACAGAAGTAGTACCTAAATGGCCATTTTGGAAACTAAGATACCCTAATTAATCGTAAACAACCCTAATGGGATCCTATTGTCCCTGACGACATTATAGTGTTCCTAACGACATGCTGATGCATATCGACAATGATAAATATGGAAATGATGATTTCTACAATATTTAATAGGATGTTGATGACGACAATGATGTCAATGTCACTACAAAAAATCACCCTTTTAGACTGGGCGGTTTTGGCTTGCAGTAGTCCTGCTAAGATTGCCTCCAAATTTTTTTTAAGGCCTTCGAGGGTGTTTTTTAAACCCTCGCCCCCAAAAGTCCTGAGAATTGAACTTTTGGGGGTGGGTTTTGAAAGGCCCCCCTAAAAGTGTTTTTGAAGGCAGTTTTAAACCCCCCCCCCAAAAAAAAAGTCATGATAATTAGACTTTTGGGGGTGGTTGTTTTAAATCCACCACCAAAAGTTTAACTCTCATGAGTTTTGGGGGGGTCTTTGAAAGACCCCCTCTAAAGATCATATTCAAGGCGGGTTTTTAAAAACCCCTCCAAAAGTCTTGAGAATTAAAATTTTGGCGGCGGTTTGTAAAAAATCGCCTCCAATTGTTAAATTATCATGATGTTTAGGGGGTTGGTTATAAATACCTCCCCTAAATATATGTTTCAAGTTGGTTTTTTGACCCCCCACCCTAAATGTCAAGAAATGTTACTTTTGGAGGTGGTGTTTTAAAGATCACCGCTAAATAAAATTTTCAAGTATGTTCTCAATAGCCATCCTCCCAAAGACTACTAAAATTTACCACTAATTAAACTCATAATTGACCAATAAGTACCCACAAAAACCACTAATTGCACCTAAATGAGGGCCTTCTTTACCACTAATTACCCCTAAATAATTCATGCTTACCACTAATTAACCCTTCATAACTTCTAAATGGCCCCTACTCTTTTCCAAGGAAAACATCATGGATAAAACCAAGGGATGCTTCCAAACATTCATAGATAGCATATTCTCTAGTAAACCCATCAATGTAGACTACTGTTCCTCACAAACAAGGATTCAAAATGGGAACATTCCACCATGAACCTAACTAAATGCCCAACATCATAAAAAACTATTGGTTTAGCTAATCCCTTGGGCTTGTATTACTATAGAAAAGGCCTTTGTTGATAGTCATGCTTATGATGGACCTTGAAGGGGCATCACCAATGTCACATATTATGACGGGCCTTAAAACATCGTCATTCTAATTATATTTAGAAACATTCCTTTAAGGCACATCCTCAAATCCCTTTTCATTGACACCTGTTGTGAGTATTGTTAAAGGTCTGTTGTCAATTATCGCTTTGGTGACACTTCGAGTGGCATTCTTTTAATGGCCCTCAATAATACCCATTGGTGGGTCATAGGTGACAGGACTGAAAGGGTCATCAATAATGTCACATACGATGACATACCTTAAAAAATCGTCATTTTAATTTTTTTTGAGACAATCCTTTAAGGTTTGGCACCAAATCCTTTTTCAATGACACTTTTGGTGAGGGTGGTTAGAGGCCTGTTCCCAATTCTCTCTTTGGTGACACTTCTAATTACGATCCTTTAATTACCCTGACTAATACTCTTTATGGTGACTTCTAGTGATTGTAAAAAATGTTTGTTACCATTGATAATTCTAAGGAGTTTTTTATGATGCTATGTAACCAGTGCTATAGTTTTTTATAAAAGATTATGGTTTAAGACCACTGCTATTAAGTCTTTGTTATTAAGTGTTTAGGGTCATAGTGGTTAGGGTCATTCATTTTGTATGTTAGAAGTTAGTGTCTCAATGGTACTAGGTTCATCACTTATTTGAGCAAATACTACCAAATTTGAGCAATTTTAAGTGATCACAACTAAAAATGACTAATGTTAACTACTAATTTAGTCTAGGGATAAAAATAAAATTGGATAACAACTACATGAATATGAATTAGTGGCATTTCTTACCTATAAGTAAGTGAGTTTTATTGGTAAGAGTATTTTAGCGTTCTTAAACATGTTGACGATCATGATAGGATTTTTAATGTTGAATTAAACTAACAACATCTGCCTTAGGTACTTTTAATGGAGTGTGAGGGAGGGGGGGAAGGAGGGCGACATTAACTTGCATGCCTGCAATCCTTACATGTTCTTTCTTTCATTAAATTTAAGATGCTCCGGCTAGCACATACTGAAAGAGCATCTATTAAAAGATTTTTCTATGTAAAATAGGTTATAATATAATTCAACTTATTGATTTCACTAGCTTATAAGATAATCCTACACATCAAAAGACTATCTACATTAGTCCACAGATTCCTACATGCATGAAAGACTCTCTATAGGATTTTACATATATGTTTCTATACATCTCTAGATTATATGTCAATATTGCATCTGCCGAATAGACCCTAGTTAGAATCCCTCAAAGGGTTCAATATAAAATTGCATACACTAATCTAGAAATGACATATATGTGTGTGTCAATATTGTTGCATTAAGATACTCTTGTAAATGTAAATATATTAATTATAAGCTCCATATATTTTAATATAATTGTACCTGCAAATCTCTCTTCTGAGTCATCTTTCTTTGATTTTTTGAAACCCTTTCAAACTTACTAAAGTAATTGCATTTGATATTGCCATTCTTAACACAATATTACCATATGTTTTCTATCTCTAATGTTTTTTTAAATGCTATAAAACATGCTTCACTTTAGTCAAATATGTTGCAATCCACAAAGAGAGAGGACACGGTCTTGGGCTTGATGGTAATGTTTAGAGTAACTGAGACAGTAAAGTTTTCCTTAGATTTATTGAAACCTGAAAAACTAATGTTAGTAGGAGATACATTTGTTATAACCATGCAATTACAAAGTTAGAGAAAGATAACAATAAGGATAAAACCAAGATCCACATGAACAACACATTCAACCTGAAATTTTCCACAATTCACTTGGATGTGAAAAGGAGAGGTTATATAGGTTAAAGGATGAGGTAAAATTTTGGGGAGTAGTATAGGGGATCTAAAAAAATCCATGTCAAGCCAATGTAGGTCAAGGAGAAAGTATGATCACCTTGTTGTGGCTATATATCCTTGCCATGGAATGAAAACTATGACTTCAATAGATCGTTAGAAATCTTGAGAAGATGTTCACACAATTTTGGGATAAAAAATGTTGTTTAAATGTCAAAATTGGAAATTTTTTCTTTTCAAGTTCATAATACCTCCCTTGGGGAAAGGAAAGGTTGATGAGTACTTCTAAATTGAGTCTTTAAAATGTAGTGCAATGGCTATAGTGAAGCACCAAGACATCACACAATTGGATATCATAATGGCAATGACGATGACATCAATGAAATTGATAATAGTGATGAGGATGATAATGACAAAAATGATGATGACGATGAAGATAACAATGACAATGATAATAGAAATGTCCACACATAGATATATGCAATTAGTAATATTCTTTAGAAATATTTTGTATGTTTTTGTATGGCTTAAATAAATTAATAAAATTAAAAAATGAAGATGGACTCAATAACATCTTCATATTTAGTTGAGAGGTTTCCTCTCTAGAATTTACCTTTGTGGGATACCAAACTTATGATTATCTTTATGTTTATAACCCAAGGTAGTATGAGACCTCATAAGATTCGATGCAAATCTTTCCTAAGTTAAATATGAGTTGTGACCATGAATATGTTGGAACAAGGATTTAATGTTGACATAATAGGAATAGTGAGATTGATGCTTATCTTTATGTTTATAACCCAGGGTAGTATGCGACCCTATAAGACTCGATGCAAACCTTTCCTAAGTTAAATATGAGTTGTGACAATGAATAGGTTGGCACAAGGCTTTAATGTTGACATAATAGGAATAGTGAGATTGTGAGTTACCCAAATTTCTATCTCACCATTCTTCATTTAAAAGTTATAATCAACCAACTAAAGCACTTTAACATCGTATTCCAAAAACAAATACAAATAAATAAACTAAAAAAATAGATAGAAACACACCCATATTCCTAACTAGAAAAATGAAACCCTATCATGGGTGCCTTCACTAATTTTCACTAGTTTTGCGGGAGCCAGAAACACCCATCAAATATCTCCCCTAAACACAAAAAATGTGGGAAATAACTCTTTTTATTTGGATTTGAAGGGATGCAGTGATTTTTATTAGCATTTTGATATTTAGGTACGATCCATATTTTATTCCCTCTACATTTCCTCAACACAATTGCAAACTGTCGAGGAAGACCAGTGCACACACCATTAATATCATATTCCATAGGATGAAGAAACTCTCCTATTGATTCTACGGGGAGGACCCTCTATAAGGTCAGATGCTTGTGTTTTGAAGAACAACTTCTCTAAATATTTTTGTATTTTTTATTTTCTTAGAAGAACAGATAATGTAGGGTAACCTCTCTGATTTTAGATGCCTGCACTCTACTTCTCAATACCTGCTTATGTGAATCATTTTTTTCATATTTGAGGTTTTTAAAGTATTTAACCTGAATCAAATTTTCAACCTAGGTTTACAAAGTTACAAAGGTCCAAAATTTCTCTCATAAATTTTTTGGTCCCCTTCCTTACACATTTTTCATTCACTGATTGAATCACTAAAAAATGAGTCGATATCTACTATTCGAACCCCCCTAGAACTCCATTTTAGGGCTCTTTGGACTTCTACAACTTAAAGTTCTCATAAATTGGTGGATCCAAGGGACAATTTTTATCTTTTCAAGGACCTTTTATAATAGAATAATTAGTTGAAGAATTGAGAGCTATCATAATAAATATCAAAAAATTTGTCATTAAGACTGTCAACAAGACTGTGACAATTTTGAACTCTGCATCTCTACTTTCTATTTTTCTATGGTGTTTATTAAATCAACTGTTTCTACAAAGAATGTATTATTGTGAATGCAATTCCTTCTAAAAGAGTTGAATAAAATCTCCCCTAGTTTACATAGATCCCTACCGTGGATTAATAAATCCTTCTCAAATTTTGGCTCCCCGTTGTTTCCCTTGTTAGTTCATTCTGAGCACTTCAAGACTTCTCTACTTGGTGTTTTTCCCCAGGTTAAACTCGACGTTAATCTTTGGGAAATTGGGACTGCCATTGGGGAGATTCCTCATTATGTATCAAGAGTAGGTATACAAAGCCTATTGTTATTGAATTTTCTTTAAACATGTCTTCTTAGATTGTGTTCTTCCCCAAGAGAAGGCAGACAAAACATCATTCATAAGATAAGAGCTTTGTAAAACTAAAACAATATCAAGGCCATCATTATTTTCATGTTCCAATTTGTCTTTTTGAAAACATGAGATCAATTGATGATTTATTAAATTTTATAGATGCCAAGATTTATAAGCTAACTTGAATTGGAACCCGAAAGAGTAATAATAGTTCTCATTACAGATATCTTATATTCTAGATTTAGAATGCATTTGAGGAGGGAGATCAAACAAAAATTGATTTCAAGACTTGTCTAATAAGGAGCATGAAAGTTGTAGTTTGGAACTGGGGTTCTTATGCCTTTGGCTTTTCCCTAATTAGATTACATGAGATTATTGGAATTTAGTACCCCGTGATCTTTTGTGATTCATGTTGAATACATGTGTATGTTATCCAAGAGATAGTAGTGATCCAAATATGAATTTATCTATTATCCTCTATTATTTTTTGTTGGTTTATTGTTACTGATATTTCCATCTATGAGAGCATGATTTGTCGAAATTATGGGGAGAAGATTGGTTGTCACTACATGGAACATTAGGAAAAAAATGGTGTGTTATATTTTCTAGTTTCTAGATCAACACTACATCATGAGTTGTATTTTTCATTGTTATCAAGTATTGGCTTAAAATTTTTAATTACTTCAAGCAGTCTCGGTAAGGATTATAGACTAGAATAGATCCATATTAAACTCGGATCCATTAAGAACCAAGAAGGATCCAATTTTTAAGGTGTAAAATTGTCCAAGTTATCTACAATTGTCTATTGTTGTGGTGATTCTATCCTTTCATTATGAAATCTTGATTTATTCTATTATTTTTGCTCTAATTTTCCTGTTCTACTATTAAGGTACATAATAGAAAATTACTTTACCTGATGCCATCATAGCGTGCTAAGTACTAGATTCCAATCTGATCCTAAATTTGCTACAAGGTGTACAACTTGTCATCCTCAGACATTTTCATTTTTGTTCAATCGAATAAGTCTCATGGTTCCCTATATGGCCACCCACTCTTTGCATTGACGAATTCTATCTTCTTCGAATTCTATGCTAACCTCAACAACAAGCTCTTCACAAATTGGCATGACATATTCTTCTTCATCATTGTCCAATATTGATGGCTCGTAAATATTCAAGCAATCCAGATTCCATGTTGAACACATTCACATGAATGCACATGCGGGTTGGTAGATCCAATCTGAACATCTTCACTCCAATCAACGCAGTTATAATATAAGGGCCATATCATGAATTAATTTTTTTGTCTTCTCCATGAAGAGCTCTTTTTGAAGATAAACCCCAAGTCTATCCTCAATATAAAGTAAATTAGTCCATGACTCCACACTCATACCTATACATATTTTCAACATATTCCCAAGGCTAGCAAGTTTCCCATGCATGCATCTGAAATGCAATACTTGGAAAGTGCAAGGGAGAGAGAGAGCTTCAAAAATATATTTTCTTAATTTTTGATTGGCATTTCAGGAAAATTACTAGTTTTAGAAAGTTCAAATTTTCAATGGGTGATACAATTTTGAGTACTCATTTGATAGTGTTCCAAAAGAGTACTTTCCAAACATTAAGATTGACTATTTTGGGAAATTTTCTACTTTTAGAAATTTCATAGTTTTGGAAACTAATCACGTTTATGGACACCCTTCATGGAGTGCATGTGCTCAAATTTTGGTGAGGACCAAGAGAAGTTCATACTTAATTTTTTTACTTATAAAAAATTCCATACATGGGCATGATTGTATTATGATGCAAAAGAAAACCCAAAAATTCTGAGTGATTTTTGATAAAATAAAAAATTAGAATTTCAGTTCTAAAAATAGAAGTGAGGATGGGAATGATTTTCTAGAAATAGATATAATTTTCATAGCATTCCGAACACTCTGTTATTTTTGGATGTGAGAGTCTATTTCTAGTAAGAGACACTAGTACATGTGACGAAATTTTACATGGTTTATTGTTGTTATTTCCACGTTTTTTCATCTCAATTTCGACAATCAGGGTCTCCCTTGTTCATCGAACCTGTTTCGTGGAGATAATGATGAAATTGGGAATCCATTGCAATAGAGACGGAAACTGTTGGCCATGTGTCTTCTATAAGGTGGTCTTGGAATTGATTTTTTTTATTCATTTTCTACAAATCGTCCCTATATCGACAGTGTTTCATCAAATAGAGAGAGTGTTTTTCTATACTTGCGATGATTCTCCGTCGCAAGTGTTGAATGCACGTTCGACGAATTCAGACCAAAAGAAGCAAACCCTGCGAGGGTTTTTCTATACTTGCGATGCTGTTCCATCACAGGTATCGACAAATGTTCGTCGAAGAGAAGAAATGAAGGTAGAATGTGTGACGGTTTTGATAATTTGCTTCCATGCAAAACAGTCTCTCTAGCGATGGTCTTTTGTCAAACAGAGAGAGAGTTTCTCTATACTTGCGACGATGTTCAGTTGCAACTATCGATGCATGTTCGGCGAACAGACCAAAAGAAGGTAGTTCGTGCGATGGTTTTGCTATACTTGCGACGATGTTTCGTCGCAAGAATCGACGAATGTTTGTTGAATATACCAAACAAAGGTAGAAATTTTGATGGTTTTTCCATGCTTGCGAGGAATGTGTGTCTCTATATCGATGATACCTGGAAATTTTAAAAAAAAAATTACCGTCAATGCTTATTACCAGCAATCCGGAACCCCTGTAGCAATGCTTATTAACTGTGGCTTGAAGAATATTAAAAAAACCTTCAGAAATAGCACCAATGTTAAAATAGATTTGAACCCTCCAAACACATTTATCATATACTCAAATAAGCCACAAGAAAAGTACCAAAAAAACTCATAGATGTATGTTAATCTCATACTAAAATTAGCACTGATGGCAGCAATCACATGCCGATAAGAAATACACACGCAAAAGGTGTTACAACAGAAGCAAATTGATCTCAAAATCAATGCTCATCCACATGCTTATAAGAAGGCATACATCAGGTTATAGGTTAAGCATCAACACCTTCATCTGTTGGGAACAGAAATAAGAAACAAGGCATACTACTCCTTATAGCTTGTAATGAATAATGGTCAAAGTGGACCATAGAAACAAGAAATTAAAAGGCAAATGAATTGAGTACTCTTAAAAATGCAGGTGAAGACACTCCAAATCTTGGATGGAAAACATAATTGACGTTAAAAGAGTTGTTGAGACAAATAGTTAACAAAGAGATTGACTGTACTGGACTACAACTCAAATATATTTATCAATAACTTGGAGCAAATGTTGTTTTTGAAATCGCACTTCTTTTAAGCTCACGTAGAAGCATTTCAACAATCCCTAAGAGGTCAAGCACCACAAGCAACCTGATGGCATGAGTGAAATGCCCTCGGGGAATGAACAACTAAACATAACCACCTTTGTTTAGCTACAAGTTGTAATAAGGGATACTCTTTTGTCAAAATCCCACAAAAATTGCATCTGGCCACAAATTATAAGCAATCTAGAACCCCATGCATACTCAAGGTTTTGAAGTGGCAACCAACCTTAAAGCAATGGATGAAGTACTTGAAATTTCTCCAAAATATATTGTCCAAGTTTATCACTAGTGACAAGGGTGTGAATTTCATAGAGCACCTTTGAACTTTTTATTAATATAAACAAAAGATGGGCCGCTTTCGTAGTCATTTATTAACTTGGTTAAGTGATCTGCTTATAGAGAAATAGTAGATGGACTTAGATATATGGTTGTATCCATATTACTATCTTGAATTTTCTCTTGGCTAAGCACAATGGGAGGATTGCAATACTATATTTGCAACCAAGTACTATATTTTTGAAGTGGCTTTTTCCCTCACATAAGAGGTTTTTCCTGCTATAAACCTTGTACTTATTTTTTTGTGGTGTGCTTTATTTGATAACATAATTGATAACTATACCAAATGTTAATGATGGGATGTTTATTCTAGATTATATTTCACATGTCATACTAAATTATACTGAGTCATATTATGTTTCAATGGTAAATCATGTTGTTTTTGTGAGTTGGGATTTTATTTCAATATTTTTTTCTACTTCTTGTGTTTTACTATTATTAATGATATAAGTTAAGTGTTAATGATATATTGCTCATGAATAGACATGATAACTACCAACCATGATCTATTTTTATATAAAAATAGTTGGGATTTCTATGCTTAATATCTTATGAAAGTGAATGTACTAGGGTTATTTGAGTGATAAATGCCATTAGCTAACTTAGTAGCCAACATTCTCTATTTGAATTCTTCATTTTTATTATTTTTGTTCTTGCTTTATAGTTTTTTGTTCTAGTTTCTATCATCATTTCATAGCCAAACAAGCTTGTTAGATGCTATGCAAAGACATGAAATTTGTCATTGCAAAAATCTCTAGAGCTGAGTGTCAGTTTCTATGCTTGTTGGGCTAATGCATTCAAAATATTCTCATGGCCATCTTTTGAGTAAGAAGAAAGGAAATCAATGGTTGAATTATGATTCAGTTGTCATTGATGGTTGGAAGGCAGACAAGGCTGCGGGCATCCTTGTGGGCACATGGTGAGCCCTTGCGGGCATCCTATGGGCATATGGTGAGCCCCTGAGGGCATTATGTGCGAATATGATGAGCCCCTGTGGGCATTTTGTGGGCACATGGTGAGCCCCTGTAGGCATCTTGCGAGCATAGGGTGAGACCCTTCGGGCATATGAATGCTGCGGGAATTCTTATGGGCACATGGTGAGCCCCTGCGGGCATATGGTGAGCCCGTGCGGGCATATGAAGGCTTCCGGCATTCTTGTGGGCCAAAGGAGGAGTCCCTGCGGGCATATGAGAGCTAAGTATGAGCCTCTGTGGGCATATGAGGGCATCATTAAGAAGTCTAACATAGTCTATTCATCAATAAAATAAAAGGAGTTTTTTATGGATATCAAAAGAACTGTTTTGGTAAAGCTTAAGTGGTAAAAAACGCATCTAAACACTTGTATATTTTTTAAATAGATAGTTACATCGTGTGCTGATTGATATTCCAATAGTTATAAAGAGAAGAAGTTTGTTTTGGGTGAGTTATCGAATTGGGAGGCCTGGAAGTTAAAGAGACTGAGGCATATATTTTCAGTATCTATATAAACCAATTGATCAGAACTTAAAAGTGAGAGAGGATGGAGATGAGTGGTGGCTGCCTAAAGTAAAAGCTATGATTCTCAACCTAAGAAGACAATACACAAGAAAAAGAAAACATGGCTCGAATTTGTGAAGAAGAGAATGCTCAGAAATTCGAAGATGACCAGATAAGAATGGAAGCTGACTACTGAAGAACTGAATCTCAATTAACGCAGATAATGAGTTGTAACAAAACATAGCATAGATAGAGAGGGTAAGCATCGACATATTTGAACAAGTGATTTGTAATTAACTGATTGAATTTTTATAAAGGGGTGCAAGGTGGTGCTAGGGTCTTGTGTACAAGTGGAAGTGGGTGCTTCCATCCTGTTGTAGAAGGAGAATTCAGAGAGTTAGTGCTCTCTACAAGTAGTTGCTTGTAAACTGAGGTCGCATCTTCATTTGAGTAGGTGCTCAAAGATAAATGATGTACAGAAGTTGATGCTTTCCTGACATCTTAAGAAGAATAGGTTTTTTCCCTTTATGGGTTTCCTCGTGAATAACCTTCTTCGTCTCTATCATGTTGATGATTGATTATTATCATTTATGTTTTACATTTGTTGCATTAACATCTGTGAGCGGCAATAAAGATTGTAAAAGACTCAATTTGTTTAAGCATAAGCAAATAAAAGTAAAATAATTGATTCACCCCCCTCTCAGTTATTTGGATAAGTACAACAATCCAAGTATTTGTGACCTTCTGGGTCCCTTGTACTTACATCCTTCGGATGAGAAAAGACCATGGGAAATGGGTGATAATTGTGGGCATTGTAGTCAGATTCATACTTGATCATCGCAGCTTTGGAAGAGTATGAGTTTACACTAAGACTAAAAGACATGAGGAGGATTCCCTTCCCATTAGGCCTCCCCCTGCTACTTAGTACTTGAATGTCCTTCTGCAACATTGTTATGGGAAACAACCTTGGGTTTCCAAGGGATTCCAGTTCATCTTATTCTCTAAGGGAGGGATCCACGATTTAGAGTGTCCTTGGATGTGCTAAGCCATGAAATTATTAATCCATTCTTGTTAATATATGACCTTATTGAGTTGATTACTCTTTGCACTAGCAAAATATTGGTTCCTAGAGAACCCTTTCTCCATAGTGGCACACCTAAGTTTCACCATGTCCTATTTCACTAAGAATTTTGTCTTAGTGTGTGATGACTATGGTCTTGACCTAAGAGTGGCATTTCAACACAATGGATGCCTATTATCCTTCACTAATAAGCATCAATTAAAAAATAGAAACCAAAATTAAAAATGTTGATTATGATCCCCAAACATAAAATAATTATATATTTGATTCATTTCAAGATGAATTTCCACGTACCCACCTATCTATCCAATTCGTGGAAGGGAACATGATGGAAAATGCTCGAGGCTTTTACATAAACTCAGCCCATACATTAGATTTTAAAGCAAAGAAATACATGTGTGCAGATGTAAATCAATTAAACATGCACAGCGGAATGAAAACCTCATCCACACACATTACATGATGCCATTCAATTTAACACATCCAACAAATTAATACATTTGCAGAAGTAATTACATAAGAAAATACTCATCTTGATGTAATGTTGTCCCAACAGCTAGCTATGTCGCTACAACGTTCCTCCCAACCGTAGGTCTCTGCCCAGCCTGTATTATTTCAGCACTTAGAGACCACCCCCGAGCTAGGCATGATATCTACAAGGAACTTGGGACTCTCAAACCCTGCACGACCAAAGCAATGGATACCCATCTCAACCCCAACATTCTTTTACACGCAGTAGCTCCAAAACTGGCATGGATACACAATCCAACCATGGATTCATAGAATAGGGTCTATGGGTTTTCCACAAAACGTGGGCACACCAAAAACGGATTGTGGAAAGAGGGAATCAACCCTAGGGAAGAAAACCGATTTCTCCCACAGATATATGAGCATTCAATGGGCCAAAACGGCCTCAATTAAACCCCAAATCATTTCCCCTCTCTTCCACACTGTTAGGCACATCAAAAATACCCTTCCCAGCTAGGAAAATGAAGGTAACCACAGGAAATTCATGGAGGGAAATGCCCAGGAAGCTCTAAACTTGTGGGAGAGCAAAGCTGGTTTATGGGTGAATAATGGCTTGGGGAGCAATTTCGTGGCCCTTTTTTTGCCCAAGAAGCCAAACACGAAAATCTAGGAAGGGTGGCTTGCCCATACTCGAATTTGGATAGCCATACCTCCCATTCCCTAAGGCATTAACTACTTCAACCAACTCTTGGGAGAAATCAATGATTGGGTACAAAAGTCAACATGGGTAGTTGAGGGTTCATGGGTTCTCTCATTGACATTTGGCTTGACTCAATTGGCTCAAGGGTTTGAATATCCTCCTCCCAATTCCTTGTAATATCATGCCCCCATCTCTTGTTGCATTGCATAGCTAGTTGTGGGCATTTATATTAAAATGCATATTTACAATTCCCATGGTTCTCTAGCACATGGGTAGCATAATTTCAAATACTTGCCTCTTTTAGATCAAGCGTTCACTAGTGGAGCCTTGGCTTTGAGCTCCATGCTAAGAATCATACATAATATGCATACATTATTTACATTATAGCCCAAAATATTATAAGGGTCAAAATGGGGGACATGACACGAATCTTTTAAACACTAAAATAACCGGAGAACTTGGAAATCAAAAGGAGAAAACCATGTCAAAACCCACTTTAAAAAACATGTCAAAACCCTTACCTTATCATTGTCCTTTCACCAAATCCATTCTCCCATACAACTTGATAAGAGTTGTCCATGAGATGCATGTTCATCACCAAGGGTCGAATAAATCATCAAAGACAATATTTTTATGAGTGAATAATATATAAGCAAATAAACAACCATTTAAATCCTACTACAAAGTCCTGTAGAAATTAATGAACCATGAAATGTTAAATTTATTAACAATATTTTAAGAAATAGACATGCATTTCAAAATTTATAACCATCTTCAATAGATAGGAATAAAAGAGTATTTATACCTTATTTAGCTCCTCCCTACTTCGAGAATAGTTTTATATTCTCCTCGTGAAATAGCATCACTTGCTCTACTACATGTGAAGAGATACTAGCGAGAGTTCATCATACTAAAAAAAAAATAAGGTGCACTAAATTCGTCTTTATTGAAAAATAAATAAATAACTCAACCCCTAGGGAAAAAGAGTAGTTGTTCACCTGGAAAATCTATGTAGGATCTTTGTAGTGCCAACAAACAACGCAGCAAAATCGCGGAACAAACATGTCAAAATCATATTTGATGACTTACCTGATGGGAAGAACCTTCCTTGTACTCAGATTTTAACTTTCAAATCAAATCTTGCCTGTCAGAGACAGTTTTTAATATTGTACATACATATAGGATATGGAACATTATAGTGACTTTCACTCAACCGCTAGGGGAAAAGAGTAGTTGTTCACCTAGAAAACATTTGTAGGCTCTTTGTAGTGGCAACTGGTGGTAAGCTGTTTTGAATTTTCACATTACTGGAAGAGATGGAAATGAAAAACTGATCCTTCTTATGCAACCACCTCAAGCATGGACAAAATCTGTCAAAATTAGTACCAAATATGCCGAAAAGAAAAGAAAAAAGTCCCTTGAGCACATGATAGGAAAGAGACATGTTAATCAACAAAAAATTGACAACTTATTTGTATTATTTTACTATGCATGATCTCATATAACAAAAATTTCATCATAGATCACCTTTTGGCATTGATTAGAAGCAAGTTGCACAGTTGATCATGCGATTTGTAGTTTAGAAAACATATCATAATTTCCTTGGAGACACTCCACATGTGCATCCACATAAATGTGTGCGCGCCTCTAGGCGTGCGCACAACTATGCGTGTGCACATCTACGTGTGCACGCATCTATGTGTGCACGGATTTGCGTGCACGCGTCTTTGAATTCAAGTTTTTTTGCTGTCCTTGCAGGTTTAGAATTAGCTTCGGATTGCCAAACATTGAGGCTCGGTCTAAGTTATGGTAGAACACACCAATTTATGTAACTTCATGTTTTTCATGCTTAGTTCCACTTATGCTCCACTTTTGCACTACTGATGAAATTGCACACCCTTGTCGAGCTCTATGTGCAGATTCTAACTATATATTTTTTGAATAGATCTATTATTTTTTTTTATTTTTAATTCATTTTTAACTTCACTCATGTCATATTTTGTAAAAAAACCATAGGTTGTTTATTTGGCCTATAACTTTTGATTGGCTTACATATTTCGAAAACGGAAAAGAACCCGCACAAGAGTACAAGAATACCTACAAGCTAAAAAAATAAAAATATTTTTGATTATGTTTAGACCATGACATAGTTCCAACCAACACTCAACCATGTCGTTTTAAGGCTTCACTAACTTTCATAATTTAAAAAAATATAAAATTAACTTTTAAAATTTTGGAAAAATAGCCCTACACAAGATTCGTCTATTCCCTACGTCTCTACATATTTTTTTCGTCATAAATTAACAATTTACATAACAAACCGGTGGACCAACACAAACATATGCATTACGTTTTAGAGAAAAAATAAGGCACCAATCTTAAAATAATGACATTTTGGGGTGGTTAATTTTCCATAAATAAAAGTTATATATTCGTGAAGGTGATTTGTTTTTCTACTTTTCATCTTTTTACACACAATTCTAAAAGAATTTGTAGGTACCTCTAATAATTCATTTTAATGATAAGATTTTTGTTTTTCCGACATGCCATTGCAACTAACGTGTCATAATTGGGTATCACTACCTTGCACCAACCCATGTCTAAAAAACAATATATTAAATACACTAGGATAATACAAACCCATATATTTTAACCTTGGCTACCATAACATAAAAATTACCATTCTCCTTCTAATAAATATGAGGACAAATCCATAGCAAGTTGCTAGATCCACTAATAAATATGTGGACAAAACCAAAGCAAGTTGCAAGATCCATACTTATGCAAAAAACATTGTAGATTAAATGACCTTTATGGATTTGTTAACATTCAACAGGGTAAAAAATATTACAGGAGTCTGTCGAGTCTTAAATACACATGATAATATTTTTTTATACACATGATAATATATTAATCAGAAATGTAAACATTTTACTCTTGCGTAAGGGTCAGCATATAGCCACCAAGGAAAGAACTTTATCACCCACAAAGGAGCTTACAAACAACCCGAAGAGAAAGACCGAAAACATTGGCTATTGAATTACCGAAAACATCAATGCCAAGTTAATTACAAACCATTAAAGCTTTCAAGTAAGCTATTCAAGAATCATCGAATGCCAGGTCGGGTGGGAGTATGGACGCCAACATCTTCTCTTCAAATATACCTATGTAATATCTGAATTTGGAAACATCAAACCAACTCTTGTTAAAGATTAAACATAGATAGAATTTGATCTGTAGAGGGTGGCCATCATATATTCCACCGCGACCTAAACCGTTTAGGTTAAAGCAATTATTATGACAGTACAAAGAAGAACCAAAAAAATAAAAATTAGTAACAAGATGGCACTGAGTTACACTTGCCTGGAACTTGAAAGAGAATGAGACTGTTAATAATAGAGTTGCGCAAAACCCTAGATGATATTGACTGGTGCGAACCCATGCATGTTTTAATATTCGGCGTATGCTAAGGGAACGCCTCGGCCACTTGGAAAAAGTCAAGATTCTTCAGTTCGCTTTTGGATTCTCCTCTTCCCTTTCGCCTTTGTGCCTCCTAGCCTCGTGGTTTTACATAATTGATATCTATTACTTGTTCTACATTAATACTTGTAATATTTTGTATTTTTCTAGTTAGACTGGTTCAGTTACCAGTTATTTCTGTGTAGTTATATGTTATCACCAGTTTATCTCAAACTGGGCGTTACTATAGGTTATTATTGGTCTTCTTCCTGTTTTTTGCTATCAACAGTTAGTTATCAATTCAGCAGCTACCAGCTATTAGTTATCAGCTAGTCATCATTTATTAGTTATTTTATATATATATATATTTTTATAATTGTTTATTTTGAATTTCGAACTATTGTCATAGAATAGAATCAATTTGTATAATACATTTAGTGTAATTTAGGAAAAATATAAATACTAGACCATCTTAAATTTTAAGATATAAACATCTATCAACTTAATTAGAACATTTAAATAAAAAATATATTTAAAAAAAAACAAAGTCAATTTAAATTAAAGTATTTGAAATATAAAGAATAAACAATATTTTAATAAAAAACACAATCATACAAAAAATATTTTAAGAGAAAAACACATTCCATTTAAATTAAAATAATATTAAAGAAAAATCGTTGTCTATAATATTGAAATCATAAATGTTGCAACAAATCTTTGGAATAAAATATCATATATATCCTATTATCTATAAAACAGTCTTATTTACTTAGCATAAACAAAAAAACCTAAGTAACTAAGTGATTAATATAAAGTCATCAATTCCTCTCAGAAATCATTTGAATGACTTCGGCTTAAACCTTGACTGCTTCAATACTTTTAAGTGAGACTTCCCTTTGTACCAATTATTTTAGATAGAGAAAATCCAGCGGACTTTAAAATTTCATTCCATTGGGTTTTGGTCCTTTCTCTTCCTTCACCGAAAGTACGAAGCATAACCATATCCATCATCTGGCCAGATCCTATTGGATCACAATTTTCACTGTTATCTAAAACTGCCTCTGCTAATATTAATTTCCCTTTTAATGGACTTGTAGCACATCTTAAGCAGCTTGTTGCAGACCTCATCGTCTCATAGATGTAGTACGTGCTTTTAATAGTTACAAGTCCAGATAGAAAAAAACATTTAGTAAAATCTTCGCAAACAAACTACTGTAAAATCCAACTCAATAACATTAATAATGATTTGGAAAGGTAATGAAGTATATCTCGCCCTCATAAAAATCGCATCCGCCGAGGGCACGGTTTCAAACATGTCCCCACTGATGTGTTTTATAGCTGTCAGATAAATAAATAAGATATTCATTATAATATTCTGTAGAGCCATCAACTCTCTCTAACTATGAAGAGCAGCACAATCGGAATACCAGGAAGAGCGAATAGGATAGAAAAATGGGAATACCAGGAAGAATGGGTTAACAATATATCATTGAAGTTAACAATATATCAAAATGGGAATACCAGAAAGAGATAAGTGATGTATCATTGAAGTTAACAATATATCTTTGTCATTTAAAGTTTAGATATTGAGTGGTTATTTAAGGTTTTGATATTTGTTATTAGGTATTACTTTATTTTTATGAAATTGTGTGGCATAAAGTTTTGTTTTAAAATTTTGATATCTTGTCATTTTTTTAATGAAAATTTTCAAAGTGAGGGGTAGTAGTTATATTGGATGGGTAATGAGTTTGATGTTGAATGAAAGAAGATAAATCTTTCATTCAAGTGGGAAGAGTGAGTTACTTTACCACTCCTATAGAAGATGATTTTGATATATATCATAAAAGTTATGGGGATATTTTTGTTTCAATGGTGAGGTAAGATATTAAGTATCATTGAAATTAACGAGATATCTTGTCATTTCCAGTTTTGATATCGTATAAAGTTTTGATAGTAAACGGTAATTTTCCAGTTTTTATATCGTATAAAGTTTTGATAGTGAATGGTAATTGGTATATTGGATGGGTTATTGGCTTGATGTTGAATAAAAAAAAATAAACCTTGGATTAAAAATAGAATGAATGAATTTTCTTATATTATTTTTTAATAAAAAAGTACTAACCATACACTTGAAATCTAATTATATTAATACACTTGAAATCTAATTATAGTAGAAAACAATTTCAATGTAAAGATAGAATCCATTTATATTTTCCCATATATATAAACCTATATCTACATATTCAAACAAATATAATAATCACTAAAAACCATGTATATACATTAAGCTATTTTAAAACATGCACAAGCTGATGCATTAACAATATTGAGTAAACTTTTATGTAACCCCTTAATTTGTTATCATTGACCAATCTAGATCCTAAGTATGTTACCCCTTTATTTTATTTTATTTTTTAAATCCATCCACGTGACGTAACTATGCTAACGCTTTCATTACTTTATTTATCTTCTTTCTTTCTCTTCACCATTCTCAGCTTTATATAACTCATACAAATTTTAAATTATTTGATTTACAACCATAGCTTGAGTTAAAAGAAGAAAAATATATATACATATATATAAACTAAAATTTTCTAAGGCAACGAACTGGTCAAGCGTTCGACTTTGAAGGATGTTGTGGCTGGAAACCAGGCGAGAACAAATAAAAAATAGCTTGAGTAAAAAGAAAGAAAAAATATATATATATTTATATATATATATCCATTAACTAAAATTTTCTAAGGCAACGAACTGGTCAAGCCTTCGACTTTGAAGGATGTTGTGGCTGGAAACCAGGCGAGAACCAATTAAAAAATAGCTTGAGTTAAAAGAAAGAAAAATATATATATATATATATCCATGAACTAAAATTTTTTAAGGCAACTAACTGGTCAAGCGTTCGACTTTGAAGGATGTTGTGGCTGGAAACCAGGCGAGAATCAATAAAAAAATAGCTTGAGATAAAGAAAGAATATATATAGATATATAGATATAGATATAGATATAGATATAGATATGAACTAAAATTTTCTAAAGTAACAAACTGGTCAAGCTTTCGACTTTAAAGAATGTTGTGGCTGGAAACCAGACGAGAACCAATAAATAAATAGCTTGACTTAAAAGAAAAAAATATATATATATATATCCATGAACTAAAATTTTCTAAGGCAACGAACTCGTCAAGCTTTCGACTTGAAGGATGTTGTGGCTGGAAACCAGGCGAGAACCAATAAAAAAATAGCTTGAGTTAAAAGAAAGAAAAAGATATATAGATATATATCCATGAACTAAAAATTTTTAAGGCAACGAACTGGTCAAGCGTTCGACTTTGAAGGATGTTGTGGCTGGAAACCAGGCGAGAACCAATAAAAAATAGCTTGAGTTAAAAAAAAGAAAAATATATATATATATATATCCATGAACTAAAATTTTCTAAGGCAACGGACTGGTCAAGCGTTCGACTTTGAAGGATGTTGTGGCTGGAAACCAGGCGAGAACTAATAAAAAAAACTTTACATAGCACATGCTAAAAATTAAAGGATCTGCGTCTTATACAGAGCAATGTTAAGCTCCCAAAGAGCTGTCAAGTGCTAAAACATTGCAAATAGGAAAAATATATATATATATATATAAACGCAATGGATATTGCAGTGACTCCATGAAGGCGAAAACGCAGGAAACTAAAATATCTTAGAGCTGCTAAGTCTGACAATACTATGAAGGTATAACTCTTTTACAAATTGATGCATTAAAATAATGCATATTACTGACAATACAAGTTAAATGTGGGTTCTATCTAGAGCCACTCCCAGGAGAAGATATCATTCACCGATATATTGAAACAACTAAAAAAATATATATTTAAACAACTAAAAAGTATCGATCTACACCTGTTTGATCAAATACTTGGGCCACAACACACGCGGGTAATCAAATAACTCTTAGAAAGACCCGATATATGGATTGAATTGCTTAACAGGAAAACAGTACATGATAACACCGTAAGGAGTCGTGGGTTTTATCCTTCAATAACAGAACTCCGTTATATATGCATAATCTCTTATATAATTCATGAAACTTATTATTTTTATCTTACCATTTCGATTAGATATAAAACAAGTGAAATTAGCAACTAAGTTGTTTATATCTGCTTTTTAGAAATGTTTAATAAAATAGTTATACTAGTTTAAAAAAGTTGAAATATATAATGAGAAATCTAGATCTTAGTAACTATTAATAAAACATTAACAATGTCACAAGCTGTGTAAATTAAAATCTTTTAAACATTTTTTACTTTGCAATACTAATCATGGCCAATAAAACTATTGTTTTTGGATTACACGTGTATGTGAATTAACTTGTTAGCTATTGATACACATTTACAACTCTACTTATTTGCAATTACTAGTATGACAACATTACTTGTTTATTTATAATTATTTTGACAACTTCTAATGTTAATAATTTAGTTTTTTTTTCTCAATTCCAAAATAATAATAAAATATATACTTCATAGGTTTTCTAATAAAAATTATATTTTTTAATTTTACTTTAACAAAGTTTACCTCTTACAAAATTAGTTTGAATAAGTTGTTAAAGTTGTTTATTAAGATAAAACATTTTGTCTTATAAGAGGTTAGTTGGACCATGGTTAAATGATTTATTCATTAGCCACTTAAATATTACTGGATTAGTAGCATCATGATGGATAATTATATTCCACTATAGTCTATTATATTTGACTATGAACAATCATAGTCAACCATAGTAGTTAGGGAGATAATGGATTCGCCAACCATAGTAGTTATGGAGATAATGGATTAGTGGTCAAGACATATCATTGGGTTCATTGGTTAAAGATTAGTGGGCTTGTGAGTTAGTAATTGATGGTTAAAAGTTATGTTGGTTAGCAAAAAAACTTTAACAAGTTAATCTATAAATAATTATGTGTTATCAAATACTAGTAGGTTAGTAGCATTGATCATGGTTAAATAAATGAATTAAAAAGTTAGTTATAGATTAATACCATTGCCCAAGACAATAACAATGGAACAATTTGTCAATTTTTTTATAACAAGTGGAATTAGCAACAAAGTTGCTTATACCTGCCACTTAGAAATGTTTTAATGTATTAGTTATTCACATCCAAAGCTAATAGTTAATATGAAAATTAGGCTAAAAGCAAGAGAGAAGTGACACCCAGTACTCCATATCTTTAAAAATTGACATTAAAAAGTAAAATAAGTAGTATAAGCAAATTAGTAGTATTAAGTATTTTGTGTTGTAAAAAAATAAATATTAGATTGTTAGATTTTGATTACTTAATTTAGTTCATTTAATTTCACTTATTGGTTTCTTTCTAAAAAATTCTATAAAAAAATTGCATAACAAATAACAACTTTGTATTTTTTAAGAATATAAAAATATCACTACAACAATTTTGTATTTTTTAAAAATATAAAAATATTAATATATCAATTTAGTATTTTTAAAAAAAAAAAAAAAAGTAATATTAATATTATCATATGTTTATGATATTTTAAATTTAAATATATAATATAATAAAATATTTATTTCTAAATATATAATTAAAAAATATATAATAAATTTAAAAAATAAAATAATTTAAAAAGATTTTAATTCTACTGGTTTCTTTACAAATAATGGAGAACCATTTATATGTTTATAATTAAAATGTATAAAAATATTTTAAATAATAACACCTAAAAATTGGTATGCTTTGTATTGTTTTCCTTTTAAATTTATAAAAATAAATTTCAAATATAAGAAAATAAGAAAATATAATTTTACAATAAAAAAAAATGGCTAAAGTGTATATGACGTATTTAATAATTTTAATTTTTATCTTTAAATTTAGATGATTAAACATATTAGAAAAGAAATTATCCATAAAGCATATATGATGTATTTAGTAATTTTAACTTTATATTTAGATTATTAAAACAAAAAAAAGCCTCCTTTTTCATAGCACGTGAAACTTCACATCAAAAGTAAATGCCCACAGGTGTCAGGATTACTAGGATGATGACACGGTGACAATTCAAACCTACAATTTAAGGGTATCCGCCACCTTTTCTCCATCACTACAATTGCTCCCTTTATGACGGCTATTATTGCAACTGCCTTACCCTTGTTGTTTGAAATTTGTGTTGTCGAGACTCCAACGCATTCCTCAGTGACTGTAAAGTCATACTAATTAAATACAAAATTGATGCAATGTCCAGGTCATAACTTTACGGTGACTTCAAAGTAATTACCGGAAAACTGACAAATTGGCTTAGAAGCTGCAGGATCATGTCGTGGTGTATACGAATCCACAGGGTTTGTAGCAAACCGATGGAGTTTCTAATGTATTGAAATGGTAGACAGCAGACATTAAAAGTGATGGGACAAAGAACCAATGTAGAAATAACATTTTGCAATGTCCAGGTCATCACTTTACCATGAATTCAAAGAAATTACCGGAAAACTGACAAATTGGCTTAGAAGCTGCAGCGTCATGTCGTGGTGTATACGAATCTGCAGGGTTTGTAGCAAACCGGTGGAGTTTTTATTGTATTGAAATGGTAGAGAGTAGACATTAAAAGTGATGGGACAAAGAACCAATGTAGAAATAACATTTTTTTTTAATTTTCAATATATTTTAAAACAAATAAACTTCACACCAAGGCAAATTAGTCTTGTCATAGTTTATATTCAATAAGAAATTATTAGTATGATATTTTATAATTTTTATCCAATCAGAAATTATTAATATAATATTTTAAAATTGTAAAAAATATTTTTTGATTTTCAAATTTTGGAAAGTATGGAAAAACTATAGAAATAGAAAAAAAAAAGTGAAAATTAGAAAAAAGTTTAAATCCTAAAATGACATGAATTTTTAAATTAAAATTCAAAGTGAAATTTTTTAATCACTTGCTACTATCATTAAATGCACATAGACTCATTTTGAAATAACTTGCTAATAAACATAAATATAATTACTTCTACTAAAGTCATATATATATTTTTAAGCAACATCGGGAATCTGATGTTATATATGACATCAAATACTACTTGGTCTATATTTTTTTTTTAAGGCAACATGGGGACTTATGTTACACATGACTTCAAATACCACTTCTATTATAATTGAACCTAGAAGAAAAAACGTACTTTATTTACAATTTTCACACAAACAATTAAAAAGTATGTTTTTTAAATTCTCACTGTTATTATGTTGCAAAAATATGTCAACATCAATAAATTCTGAGTGTTATTAAAGTTCCTTCAACTTCCTTGCACGCAAATGACGTAGAGGAAAAGCAAAGCGCGTGGCAATAAGAAATAGTAAAAGCTCATATTCATAATAATTAAAGTCATTAATGCGGGCTCTACTGAGTATAGATGCCTAATGGCGTAAGGATACAACAATGATAAAGAAGCCCTTAGCCCTGCCATATGTGATCTTACTGCAACACAACAGAAGAACATGTCCAGTCTGGAAGGAAAGAAGTAGAACAAGATGTCGGATTCACAAAAACGTCCAAATGAAGAACAGAACGCTCACCATTCAAAGATTTAACTCTTGAATTCCTCCTGCAACACATTAAGTTAAGAGAAAGGTTGCATTCATTACAGCATAGAAAATACACACATCATTTCAAGACAAAAGACTAAGTGTAAGACTAGTTATTTTTAAAATTTTAATATATTTTTAATTTCTAAAAATTAATCATCAAATCAAGAGAAATTAGTCTAATCATTATTTTTATCCAATTACAAATGAGTAAATTGATATTTTAAAATTATAAAAATTATTTTTTAATTTTTAAATATTAAATTTAATATATATAATTTTGAAAATTATTGAAAACTATAGTAAAATCTGCATAGCAAAAATAAAAATAATTGAAAATAAAAAAATTAAATCCTAACCAATTACTATATAACTACCTTCCACAGATATAATAAGTAATTTCTTTTATCCCTTGAATGCATTTTATTTAGAATGTGACCAATGTATTTCAAATGGGAATAAGGTATATCAATGCACTACCTACCATTGGAGATATAATAGTAGAGTTTTGAGGTAATTTCTACATGGGCATAAAGTCAGATATAAATTACAGCATAACACAATTCTGTAGGATAATATACTTCGGTGAAGGACGATTCCCGTTCTTAATTGATTTTTGAATAACTCCTTAACAAGCACCAAATCGAGTTTAAGGACACTACACAATTGTATTTAATAACCTAGCTTACATATGGCAGCTAGAAATTTATAACTGAATTAAAAAATAAAAACACAAGTTTACTAACTTCATACTTTTGGATAAACATATTCCACTGAGTCTTGGAATTTGGTTTCCATTCTACCGATCTAATTATATTTTTTTTTTATGTTTTGGGTTTTTATATTACTAGTCTAGAAACGTTTTGTTTAAAAATTTACCCTTCAATAATGAATTCTTCCCAAAAAAAATTAACTTTCAATAATTTAATTTTGTTGATATTTTTAGAAATATTTTTTTTTCTTGACTTTTTTATACTAAAATAAAAATAATCATTATTAATTGGGCCAAAGAGGCTCATTCTACAGCCCAACAGGGGGAGATGTGTAGCTCCTTCCGTGCTCATCCTATAAATGACACGTGCCTTTCATAAAAAAAAAAATATTATAAAAAAATAACATTTCCCCTAAGATCAAATTTAAAATATTTCAAACAACATATATATAAAACAACATAAATGAGATAAATTAAAACCATAAGCATTGCATTACACACTTTCTCAACATTTCCAATCTAAAAGAACAACATGTACAACATATCAAGCATAAGAGACAAGAGACAAGAGACACAAAGCATTTCACTGGGGAAAACAAAGAAAGTGAAAAACCCCGCAACTTCCTCAGAGATAGAATAAGCACCAATACAAAGATCACCAAGATGAATCCCCAAAAGATAAATGTCTGCAGCATCTACTCCTCCACTTCTATGCACTCCTTCTTTCTCTCACTAATGTGAAGTGAGTGAATGAGTGAATGTGTCAAATGAGAGAGCCACACTCTCTATTTACACTTTTACTTTCACTTGACCTTTACTCAACTAGGTCGGCCCCAACTTAACCACTTAACATAATGCTGACTGGGTCGACCCCACTCGGGTGGTCTAATAACCCGTTAACCCACATGACTGATATAGGGCCGACCCCACCAAGGTGGTCTAATAACCCATCAAATATAAGTTACGACACTTACAATATAACTTGCAACACTTGCAAGTACAAATGACGACACTTCCAATCAGAGAAATAATACATCTCCGTTGGGGATACAATAAAGTACAAATGTAATACATACAATATACAACTGATTATCTTCCAAAGTTACAAATACATCAACACAAGGTGGCTCCTCACAAATACGTGTGGGATAGAATGGAGTCTCTAGGGCGGTGGTTAGTTTTTCATCATTTAATTCAATATGATCTAGGATATTAACTGAAAAAACAATATGTACAACATATCAAGCATAAGAGACAAGAGACAAGAGACACAAAGCATTTCACCGGGGAAAACCAAGAAGGTGAAAAACCCGCAACTTCCTCAGAGATAAAATAAGCACCAATACAAGATCACCAAGATGAATCCCCAAAAGATAAATGTCTACAGCAGCTACTCCTCCTCCACTTGTGCGCACTCATCCTCTCTCTCACTAATGCGAAGTGAGTGAATGAGTGAATGTGTCAAATGAGAGAGCTACACTCTCTATTTATACTTTTACTTTCACTTGACCTTTACTCAATTAGGTCGAGCCCAACTTAACCACTTAACATAATGCTTATTAGGCTGACCCCACTAATGTGGTCTAATAACCCTTTAACCCACATGACTCATATAGGGCCGACCCCACTAAGGTGGTCTAATAACCCATCAAATATAAGTTACGACACTTACAATATAACTTGCGACACTTGCAAGTACAAATGACGACACTTCCAATCAGAGGAATAATATATCTCTGTTGGGGATACAATAAAGTACAAATGTAATACATACAATATACAAGTGAATATCTTCCAAAGTTACAAATACATCAACACAAAGTGGCTTCTCACAAATACATGTGCGATAGAATGGAGTCTCTAGGGCGATGGTTAGTTTTTCATCATTTAATTCAATATGATCCAGGATATTAACTGAAAAACAATATGTACAACATATCAAGCATAAGAGACAAGAGACAAGATACACAGAGCATTTCACCGGGGAAAACCAAGAAGGTGAAAAACCCGCAACTTCCTCAGAGATAGAATACGCACCAATACAAAGATCACCAAGATGAATCCCCAAAAGATAAATGTATGCAGCAGCTACTCCTCATCCACTTGTGCACACTCATCCTTTCTCTCACTAATGCGAAGTGAGTGAATGAGTGAATGTGTCAAATGAGACAGCCACACTCTCTATTTATACTTTTACTTTCACTTGACCTTTACTCAACTAGGTCGGCCCCAACTTAACCACTTAACATAATGTTGACTGGGTCGACCCCACTAGGGTGGTCTAATAACCCTTTAACCCACATGACTCATATAGGGCCGACCCTACCAAGGTGGTCAAATAACCCATCAAATATAAGTTACGACACTTACAATATAACTTGCGACACTTGCAAGTACAAATGATGACACTTCCAATCGGAAGAATAATACATCTCTGTTGGGGATACAATGAAGTACAAATGTAATACATACTATATACAAGTGATTATCTTCCGAAGTTACAAATATATCAACAGAAGGTGGCTCCTCACAAATACATGTGGGATAGAATGGAGTCTCTAGGGCAGTGTTTAACACTACACCAACAAGGGTGTAGCCTAACTGTGCCCTGAGGTCGCCTCCCAGTTGTTATGCTTCTTCTAAGAAATTTGCCCACGCAAAACTTTATTAATCGTAGTGTCAGATTTTCATTATGTGAGGGGTTGTAGTTTTTATTATGATGAGTTGTTAATTTAAATGTGAAAATTTAAAGAGTGGCTAGAATTCTTTCTGATTTCCCACAGGGCCAGGCAAATGCCCGCAGGGGGAAAGAGCACACTTTGAATTGTAGACCAAATGTTTATTCCAATTTACTTTGTAAAAGCTAAACAAAAGAAATAAAAATGGAAATGTTAGTGATGCCAATGCTATTAAGCTATTAAATAAGTTAAACTCTATGTCTAAAGTCAATCCAGATAAAAAGCATGCAGTTATTCGTCAACTACAAATTTTAAAGACGTAAACTCACATTGGGCGAACTATTCGAGTTTGCACAGATTGCAGGTATGGTTCTAAGAGTGGATGAGTTCAGAAATAAATATAAACAAATCTCAATAGTTCTATTACATTAGAAAAATGACTGAGATCACAAGGATTACAGAAAGTGGTTCATTGTGTGCGTTCAAAAAGTCAATTGTAACCGATCTCTGAAATTCCCTACTTACTCTTCTCTACACAATCCGACCGACGGAGTTTACAAATTAAACGCCCGATTTAAATGAAACAGAATTCAAGGGAGTAGAGTTCTTAAAATAACCCTTAATGCTTATTGACCATAAATGCAGCTCCGAAGGAAGGCTCGGAGGAGGCCGAAGAAGGAACACTTATCGGCCTAGTTTTCTCCGCCTGCCAACTCAGCAATAGCTTAACGGCATTTTCTGTTAATGATGCGAATGCTTCTATTGTCAAAGTGAAGATCGCACAAGGATCGCAAGTTCCACTTACTCTCATATGGTTACCCGTTTAGTTCTTGTTAGGTGAGAATTTCATACCACCGTCACGAAGCCAATACCACTTCTTATCCAAGTGACGGGTGAAGAGAAAGATTGTAAAGAGTTGTCTAGGTGGGTGATATAGGTCATAGTTCTACAAGCCAGAGGATAGGGTTAGTTCAATGCCAAGTAAATCTCAGGTGAATCAACCAACGGGGTTGAGAAAATGGCTTCTCTCCACAATTAAATGAGGGTGTTTTTGTAAAGGTATTCAAAGGAAGAGACGCAGGTTTACTCTACGAGCTCCTAAGTAAAGATCGCATAATCAATAAATCTAACCAAAATAAAAAATGAAGACTTTGTTGCCATAAAGGGTCGGTCAATATCAACAAAATGTGTACCGGAGGTATTACATAGAGCATCGATCTGGTAAATTAAAGGATAAAAAAATGCATTGGAGGTTACCCTAGCATAGATAGCCGACCTAAACCACTGCAGGATATCTAGCATATTATCTACCAATCGTTGATGGTGCAGCTCGCCGATCTAACCAATAAGAAATCAAAATGACCTTCAAGGTAAGACACATGTATTTACAAATCCATCGATTTCAGAGGTATCTTAACTATGAAAGTACATTAATTATACTGATCGCTAGAAGGGATGAGGCATGACCTCCAGGGTATTAGTAGGTCGGTTCGCAGGTCAAAATACATGATGTAGAGGATTTTACCAATGGTTTCAAACATCATTCGTGAAGCTCTTTCAACATATACAATTCTCTTCTGTATAACTCGATAGCTGGGCACAATATATGACATATACATACAGAACACCCATAGGTATAAAATCCACGATACAATTGTTTTAACAATGGATTCATTATCATCCAAGAAGTTGTTCGGTATATACAATTCTTCTTTTGTATACATCGATAGCTAGGCACAATATATGACATATACCTACAAAATAACCATAGGTCTGAAATACACACTACCAGCTTATGAATCTGGGAAATTTATGTCTTATTAAAATGTTTCGAGAACTTTAATAATATTTTCCATTAAAAATATGAAACAATTTTCTGTCTATAAAATATAACCAAAATTTGATTCTTGTGCCCTTAAGGCTCGACCGAATCTGATACCAAATGTAGGAACCCCCGTTTCCGGGGTCTTCCCAAAGATTGTCTAAATAATTCTAACATCATATACAATAGTTTAGATCTTACCAATGATAGAAAAAATGAAAAATTTGCTCAAAAATTTAACTTAGCAGATAAAAATGGATTAATATACTTGATTCTGATGGTTGTGGGTAAATCCACTCGTCAAAGATTGTTGTAGCTACGAATCCTTGTCGCTTTGATCCAGACGTGTGATTGACCACTCGGTTGACCTCCCTACCAATTTTGGGAATACTCTCCTTCTTCCCGAACCCTCGAGCAATAGGGCTATAGAGCTCACACACAAAACCAGGGATCTAGAAGTGGGATTCGCCCCCACCAAGATCCCTTTCCAAAATCACAACAGAAGCAAATCAATGACTTACACTCATTCCCGTAACCATCCAGAAGATCTAAATTGTTGTATATGATGTTAGAATTATTTAGACAGTCTTTGGGAGGACCCCGGAAACGGGGGTTCCTACACCTTCTTCTATATCTAAAGGGAAATAAATCGCTAAAAATGATAGAAAAACCACCAAATGACAGTATGCCTAAGATACCGATATTTTTCATGAAAAAACCTGTGTATAATCGTAACACACACACTTCTCAACACTATAGCATAGTAGAGGATTTAGCAAGAGCTCCATGTGCAGGAACCTACTGTTAGCCTTAGAGGATTTTGATTTCTTAGATAGACAAATTATGACCTTTGATTATGAGAACTGGAAACCTCACTTACCTCATCATGCATTTTTTCAAATCCAAAGGGTTTCTAGAAAGTCTACTACACATTGGACAATTGTTGATGAAGGTACCTCCACATGCGTGATGTCTTTATCATGTTGGAAAGCTATTGTGTCACCTACCCAAATTTTGAGAATATTTATTTTTATTGCAAAATACATTATGTCAAATTTTAATTACAAAGTTTTGTAATTATGACCAAGTTTGGTCAAGGATGATTGTAATTGCTGATTATTATTATTTAAAAAAAATAAAATAGGAGACAAACACCCAAGGGAACTGTTAAATGAGTGTTCAATGACCCACTAGGAGGAATGGAAGCTGTTAGAAGGCATGGGACAGATGGAAACATTTGCAATCCACCACTAGCTATTGGTTATGGGATAACTACCCATAAATTTGTGGCATTATCCCCCAAGTGGGTGGAAGAGAGAAGGCAGCTCATTAATGACTAGTTAACCACTAAAAGGCCTTGGCATCCTAAAGAGGAAATTTGAATTGAGCAGGTAGCTCCTACAATATTTTCTGCAGAAATATTCCTCAAGTGCATCAGGTGATCACTGAGAGATTTGAATAGGGAGGTTATGTGAGAGTGCAATTATGAGTTTGCTAATTATTCTAACAAGGAATCCAAAGGTGTTGGTGTGGGTCTCTTTGACTGCTAAGCCTTTTTGACTGATAATCTACATTGCTATTGAATTTGAAGGACCTAAAACTTCTACAGCCTCTTCTTCCTTGTGGTTCAGTGAACAAGCTCGGGGGTCTTAAGGAAAGTAACTTGGCTGCCTTATGGAGTAGGTTGAGTGGAACACGCTCCTTGGGTGATTTGTTTCTCCTACAAATTATCAGGTTCTACAGTTCTGTGTATTTTTCAGTAAATTAAATTCTGCATTTATCAGTAAGTAGTATAGTTGAAAGAATACAGAAGAAGTGTCTTATTTTCTGATCTAAGTATGTTTTTTGAATGAAAATAGTTTATTAGATGAATCGATTCGATAATCTTCTCTATATTTTTTCCCATGTTGTTTTTGCATCGTACTCCAGTATAGAGAAATAAAATTAATAGGAGATGATTGATAGGATGAATGCCATTCGATTGAATAGACAAACCTAGTAGTGTTCTTGTTAAAATTTTGTCATTTCAATCATATGTCCAAAACACAGGAAATAGTAATGCATAGTATAAACAAGTGTATAGCATTCAACTATTTCTTAAAGAAAAGAAGACACATTTTATTTTTTGCATAGATTTATATTTTCCTTTTTAACTCCATCTATTTCAGATAGTAACAATATACATTTCATTATTATAAATTCAATGTCTTCAAGCATTTATATTCTAGAATTGTATAGCAGCTGCAAAACTATTCTCTAATAACAAAGTGTTACTTACAATTGATAAGTAGACACTTATTATTATTCTCATCACTATATTTCACATCTATATTAATATAGATTTCAATCTTTTATTTTCACTGTAAAAATCAAAACCCTAAGCTATCATAGACCCTAGATCCTAAATGTTTATTTTAGTACATAGTTCCATAAATTACTTATCAAGCCATTTATGGCAAACACAGTTATTATTTCTGAGGTTATAACATACAATATTTTCCAAACCCTAACCATTATTACTACTATCTATCCTTTTGTATCAAGAAAATCAACAAGACATTTATTATCGCTTGGTATAAATAACGAATCTAGTATCAATGTTTAAACGATTAGCTTACCACCTTAGCAAGAAATCTTACATAGTGTCAAAACATTCACATGCTCAAGTCAAGACCCAGTTCTCGGGTTGATTTCGTAGTACAAGTATGGTTGCCAACAAAACCTACACTGTAGGGTTTCATTCATTGAAACAAAATCAAACATTGTGGCATTAGCCTTTTCAAGATATACGAAAGACCAAATTCATGACATCATCTTTTAAAAAATGATACGAAGTATAGGTCTAGCTAGCAACAGACAAGTAACTAACCACTCTCGGTCGAAGACAACTATTGTTGTTCGAAAACCAATCAACAGTTATACAAACATTTTCTCAACCATTATTTAAAACAAAACATTTCATTATAAGACGAGCCATTGTTTACAGAGGTAAGTGAACCCTCAGCTCTTGGTTTCACACTCAATAGAATATAAAAAAAAAAATTCAAAAATTCGACAGAGTTTGCATTGCAGACCACTCTAGGTTCCAACATTATACAGGGTCTATCCCTTGTCAACCAGAAGCACTAAAACGAGTTCAAGGTTCCAGAAACGAACATGGTTTTTCCCTTAATAACCAACGACGTAAAAACATGCTCAAGATCATTTTAAATGCTACAACAAAACATTACTGAGCCGAGCAACAGCTAAAAGACTGAGGGTTATCCTCTTACATTTTGATCAACATAAAATCTAAACATGGCCATTACTTCAACAAAGGTCATGTTCCAAACATTCGTCACACAGTATTCATCAGCTAAACCTTGCAAAAGGCACCTACGAGGTTTCAAGAACCACCGAGGCTTACTAGGAGGGAGCTGCAGCATCCTCATGACGAGTGCTTGTTCATAGAATACCCACCATCAAGGTATCACCTGCCAAGTTACAGTTCGGAAAGGTTAAAACAAAAAACGTAGAGTTGAAACTAATTATTATTGTATTATTGTTATTATAATGAAAACTTACTGTAGAAATGAAGCTCTTGCACTTAGACACACTACACCAAAACGACGGAGCTTGTTATCATTTGCAGCAACACGAGTTCGAAACTCAAAAGACCATTTCATAATTGGAGATTCGAACCCAGTGCTTTTTATACTCAACAAACTGATAGAAGAACTTCTTTACAACTGTAATAGCTGTACCGTGGCTTCTTTGCACAAGATCTTAAGCCTGTCACCTTTAAAACATCACTGACAAGTCTGAGGTTCGAAACCTCCCAACAGCAAAACTACAAACCCTACATCGTAGCAACACAGTCGGCTCTTCCACTTTGCACTACACACGAAAATGAATGCCAAAAAACCAACTTTCAATACTTACCCATGCAAGAATAGGGTTTCGTTGTCAACCCTAGATCTTATGAAGATCAACCGTGGAAGAGTTGCAAATCGGGCACTTTGAATTTTGAGGAATAATGGCAATCAATACCACATTGATTGTTGTTTCTACTAAGTCGCCAACTCAGCAGACGAGAGCTAGATCAAAACACAACTCAACATCGCATGGTAGACTCTGTCACGTAAAGAACATCCTCTTAAGCGTCCACTTCACCCAACAGGTAGGAAACGATAACACTATCAACCGTTTGCACTTTATCTCACGTGAAAGTTATTACGTGGACATCCAGCACGATAATCCACCAAAGGAGTTATATCGGAGCTTTAATGAGTAGTCTCGATACTTTAAACCTGCCAGCGATGTTTGCAAACGAATTTAATACCTGTACCATTCACTATCATTGCATTAGTTTAGATTGCATTATGTACATTTTATACATAATTAATGTTTTAAATTGCTATTATATAGTATTGTATTTAATATTTCATAACATTTCAATGTTTTGTTAGATTCATAGTTTACATTCTAATAGTTCCTAAGGTTATTAATAGGCATTATGATAACAACATCACATACTATTGTATGTGCGTGAATTGCAAAGATGCTATAAATTATATATATTTCTTTTTTTTGTTTATGTAGAGTCTTTTAGGTTAAGTTTATATAATTTCATTTCTTTAGCCTTATGTTGTTAATCATTTGAAAATTGAGAGACTTTAGATTTAGTCTAAGTTTTGTAATGCACATTGCAATGCTAGTTAATAGTATGAGCACTATATTCACTCTAGATTTTATGTTTTAGTTGTGAATCGTTAAACAATTTGATAAGTGCGATACTTTAGGATAGTCTAAAGTCCCGTCGATGCATATTTTAATTCGTTTGATTTAGTATAAGCACTATTCATAAGATTTCAAATAATGTCAGAAATGGATAATGGTAGCACCGCATAATATCAATGATAATAGACTTTTTAGGATGTATATCATGGGTGGTGTTTATAGCACTGTAAAAAAAAATTGACGTTGTGATTTTTAAATATACTGAAGAGTTTGTAAGCTAGCACATAAACTAGATTCGGAATCAAAATATCCATACATCCAGTACTTTTGCTTTGCAAGAAGTACTTAGTATTTTTCATTTTACATTGACGATGAACTGAAAGACACATGTACTCTTAACTCATATTGTCGTAGAATTCTCTTACCTGTAGTTTGCACACGGAAACAGGATTCAAATGCCTTAGCTAAACGTAGCTAAGTAAACCTCAAGGTACCTTGTAAGACCCCTTCATATTCATCAAAGAAACAAACTGTCAGTGTCTTGTTAAGAAAATCTATTCGCATCATATTTCTATCTTTTCAGTTAACTTAAGCAAACCAAAGTCTTAAACATGTTTAAAGAAGTGTGTAGCGTCGCTGTCGTTAAAATGTTTTAGCCTCAGTAATTAATTTATTTTCTGTATTAATGATTTCATTAATCAATGATGTCTTGTTAAGCATTTATTATTTCCGCATTCATAATTTTAACATTTAATGCTAATTTAAAAATTTTAAATTTTTGTGAAATTATTGGAATGTTACATATTGGGTCACCTGGAATGGTTGCTCTAGTCACAATGCTAAAGGATTTTGATAGACACTTATTTAAACATCATGGAATTATCCGAACTCTTTCAATAGAGCTTGGGGAAAAAACAATCATTGTAAAAGTGGAAGTGGTGGACTCTCTACTTAACTATAATCTACTGCTAGTAAGGAGTTGGACCTAAGTTATGATGGCCATAGTGCCTTCTATTTTCAGAGTCATTAAATTTCCTCATAATGGAATTATTATTACTATTGACCAACTATCATTTAGTACTAATGGCCCTAATCATCAAAATGGATTTGACATCCCCTTAGTGGCTTATTCAATGAAAGCTTGTGAAAATGTTGGAGTGGGAATGTATCCTATGCTCATGGGAACTTTTACTCTTCCCCCACCCAACTTGCATGCAATTGCATCCCCGATACATGAAATCTCCACCATTTCCATGTCTTCCACCCCTAAGGTGTCACATTTTAAAACTTCATATTTTAATGACCCTTGGAAGTTGCCAACTATGGAAGAAGGATTTTGTTGAACGAATATGGCATTGTATGCTGCCAAGCTAGCTTATCAAGCAATTGTTTTAGATGAAGCAGACCATACTGGTCTTCATTCTAAGTTATACATCAATGACCAACATTCAATGCCCTTGTGGGTTGTCAATTCTTTGCCATGCCATGATCCCTTAGATAGTGTATTTCCATCAAAGGAAGCAATTCTAGAGGCAATGTCTTTAGAGGATAGACCATGGAAGTATATGCATCAACGTGCATCTTTCTTATCAACTCAGAATGACCTTAGAATTGACAAGGAAAGAACTATCAAAACAGGACCCATGGATTGCTATGGGAGCCCTATGACACCTTTGCAAGTCTATGTTGAAAGTAACATGGAAAACATCTCCAAGAGCATTCCTATTGATATTTCTAGGAGTCTAGGCATGGTAGAAAATTTTTTCTTTGTTGATGACTGTTCACTAGAAGAAATTGAAATACACACAACACTATTTAAAGAGTATAGAGATATATTTTCCTAGTCCTATAAAGAAATGCTAGGAATTGATTTGGCTATTGTTGAACATGAAATCAAGACTTATCCAAATGCCAAGCCGGTTCAACAAAAACTTATACCACTCAATCCGAGGAAGGCCATTGCTGTTAAAGTAGAGGTTTAAAAACTACTCTGTGTAAACTTCATTTATCATGTTGCCTTAACCGAATGGGTATCTAACCTGGTACATGTTGACAAAAGAAAAGGAAATATTTGAGTGTGCATAGATTTTCGGGATCTAAACTTGGATTTCCCTAAAGATAACTTCCCCACCTCATTCATTGATCATATTATTGATGAGTGTGATGGCAACGAGATCTTCTCATTTATGGATGGTTTCTTGGATATAACCAAATTCAAATACGGCCTGAAGACCAGCACAAAATAACATTTATATGCTCTTGGGGAACATTGGCATATAGGAAAATGCCTTTTTGCTTGAGGAATGTTGGGGATACCTTCCAAAGAGGGATGTCTTATGCACTCTGTGATATAAATAATATTTTTGAATCCTACATCGATGACTTAATCGCTAAATCTAAGAAGAGAATAAATCACCCTAAGCACTTATGGTCAGTTGTCAATAGGTGTCATTACTATAGGATTCATTTGAATCCTCACGAGTGTATCTTCTGCGTGGAATCAAGTCAATTTCTAGGCTTTATTGTATCTGAAGATGGCATTATAATAGATCTATTTAAGGTGGAGGCAATACTTCAGTTACCTCCCCCGCATAATTTGAATCAACTACAAATCTTTCAAGGTAGAGGAAATTTCTTACGTAGGTTTGTCGCTAATTATGCTGAACTCACGAAAGGTTTTATGCGATTACTAAGGAAAGGGGTCCCATTTGTTTGGGATAATAATGATTAGTGATCATTTAATGCATTAAAAAAGGCTTTACTGTCTGCCCCTACGTTGAGTCCTCCAGACTTTAACATAGATTTCCTTCTTTCCATAGCGGCATCCGAGCCTATAGTTGGCATGGTCTTGGTTTAGCAAGACGACTTCTATCGAGAACATGTCATCTACTATCAAAGTAAGATTTTAGGCGGATATGAGAGAGAAAATTGCATTGGATGTTGTCCATGCAATCCAACGGCTTAGAAATTACAATCTTCTTAGGAGGAAAAATGTTATAGCCGATGTTAATCCATTTCTGCATATTTTGTCCTGAAGGATAATCTATGGAAAATACAATAGATGGATCAGTGTCATAGAGGAGTTCAAATTAGGATTTGCTTCAGCAAAATCCAAGAAATATTTATCCTTTGCCAAATTAATGTCTGAATTACCTAGAGAGAATGAGGGATCTGTTGAAGAAACATCATTAACATATGAACACATATTCCTCAGTATCTTAGATGACCACTGGTACGGTGATATTGTAATATACTTACAAACCTGGAGGGTCCCACCTTAGTCTACTTGTGAACAAAGATGCAAAATACGTCACCATGCATGACACTATGTTATTATTGGTGATACACTGTACCATCTTGGTGTAGACACCATTCTTAGACGTTTCTTAGTTCACAAAGAAGCCATAAAGGTCATGAATGATTGCCATAGTGGGGCATGTGGTGGTCATTTATCTGGGATGGGAACAACCCAGAAAATTGATAGTGTAGGATATTTTTGGCCCTCAATATTCAAATATTGTCATGAGGCCATTAAGAAGTGTCACCCTTGTTGGACATTTACTAAGAAGATGTGCGCTCATCCTGTGCCTCTTCATATAGCTATCACTGTCGGTCCCTTTACTAAGTGTACGATTGACTTTAATACATGTACCCTGGCATCAACAAATGGTCATAAGTGTATCATTGCGGCCATAGATTGCTTTTACAAATTGGGTCGAAGCGATGCCAACATTTCGATGTGACTGTGAAATTGCAGCACACTTTGTTTTTAACTAGATAATCACTCGATTTGGCATACCTAGTTATATCGTAACTGATAATGGTTCTCATTTTCAAAATAAAATGATGTCACAGCTATCAGAAAAACTTGGTTTCCATCAAGACTTCTCATCGCCATACTACCCTCAGTCTAATGGCCAAGTAGAAGCTGTGAATAAATCTTTAAAAACCATGTTACAAATAATGGTTAACAAACATCGGTCCAGTTGGCACATTATTATTTATCTTTCTCTCTAGACATATCGAACCTTCGTTAAAACTGTGATGAGGTTCAATCCTTTCCAGTTAGTTCACAAAATCTAGGTTGTCTTACATATAGAGTGAAATTTGATCGCTCAAGTTAGTGGTGGAACTCTTACCGGTCACCAATGAGTTATAAAAAACACTTGTTATACATAGAAAAATTAAATGAGCACAGAAAGGATGCGCTTACTGCAATTGAGGTAAACAAAAAATGTGTTAAGATACAATATGTGTTAGTACCTAGGTCTGTACCTAGGATTGCCTACTTCGAAAAACTTAAGACTTTAAATTTTTTATCTCTTTTAAACCTTCCTCAAGACATTTTCCTAAGACAATAATTTATCCTTGAAGATCTTCTATATAAATTTTATGCTTGCTTATTCTTTCTTGTTTTCAGTTTGATAATTGGTTTTTTAAACAAGTTAAGTTGGCACAAAGTTTGCATTATTGTCGTAATTAGTCTTGTAGGTGTTACTTTTGTGTTCATTCCTCAACATTTGAAGAAAATAAACTAGCTCCAAATATATAAATGTTCCAGGTTTCCGTGATGTAGAACTATTATGCAATTGTAGCGCGAAACCATTTCTCAATTGCATTGTAGAATTGGTGACTGTTTGTTGCAGAATTGCCTGTAGGTGACATTTTTAGTCACTGACTTTGAGTGCAATTTCTGAGAAATTGTAGACGAATTTAAAAAAATGGGAACATGGGTTTTGTCAGGAATGGGCCCAATTAGAAAAGCCTTCCTCATATTTTACATAGGTGTTACATTCTAAAAGGTACAGGTGGTACATTAAATCTCTTTTTCCAATATTTCACCAGATTTAATATCTGCAAATTTTTTGTTCCAACTTGATTCTTATTTTATGGATGAATGTATCTTTAACTCACCGAATATTTTGAGGGAGTTAAGGAAATGGTTGATAACATCATGTGAAGTTCATTTACTGCAGATAATTCAATATTCCACATATTTAGCATGCATAATATTGCACCGAGATTTCGAGGAAACTTCATCATCAGTTAACTGCTTCTTAATTGGAAATCAGATGAGAACAAAGGCTGGATCTCCAAATTGTTGTTACAGATGCTTTGGTTTTCGCATTGACAGGAAGAAATATCACTCTACAGTTGTCATTACAATTCTAGAATTTTAGTTTATTAAATCTGTATAAACTTTGTTTTAAATATTTTGTTTTAGTGAGTCGAGTAGGAGATAAGACTTCAAAACTCAACCTATAATTTGATGAGGTGTCCCTCATAAATAGGATCTAGAATAATTTTGATCAAGTTGAATCATCTTTTGATTCTCATTCTAATATTAGTAAGTGAATGTTTCTCAAACCCCAAAGAAGGTGTCATGATAATTATGTTGTAAAATCTATATATTGTAGAACTCAAGAGGAGAAGAGGGGTTCGATCTTGGTGGCAAAAGGGTGGTCTCATTGTTTTGTAAGACACATTACAGTACTTTTGAGCTTATGATAAAGAATGGAATATGAACTTTGTTCCTTCTTAAATGTTTTGATTGATTATTAGATGAATTACATAATGATATGCATTGCTTGAATTAAATGGTAGAACTAGTGATATAAATGCTATTTATATTTACTGCATGTAGTTTATGGTATGTTCTTTCCATTTTTGTATATAACTCTATTGTATGCAAAATAATTTGTGAATGCATGAAAGAAACATAATTCTACTATTCATTTATGTATTTCCTGTCAATCTTATGGTTGTAACTCTTGGCAGTTTCAATTCATAATTCAGCCTTGGTTCATAGTTCTTCCTATACTTTATACTCTTTCTATATATACAGACCTTCCCAAGTCCAATATTCAACCAACCATTTGAAACCAAACTTATGTATTTCATTTCCCTTTCCCAAGTGCCCTAGATTTTCCCTGTAGCAGGCCAATACAGAACTTAGGGATAACATTTTCTCATTCCATGTCGAGGACGAAGTAACGAAGCTATTTCTCCCCAGGACGTACAACAATGACTAGAACCAATTCTTAATGGTGAATAAGAACTGGCATCGAATACTGACTGCAATCGTTCACCTAGTGTTTCCATTGAAGAATCCAATGGAAAATCCACTCTTTCAAGATATCCAGTGATCGAATGTCCACTACTCTAACTCAAAGGTTTGCACCATTTGACTTTTCTGCTATTCCTGGTTTTCCTAATGATGTTCCTGATATGGATGACTGGGGAGATATTCTTCCCATATTTAGAGAAGATGAAGAAGATAATCCTACACAACACCTTGTTATGTTTCATGAATGTATGAATCAACTAGATCTACATCACAAGGATGTATGCCTGAAGATGTTCATGTACTCTTTGAAGAGTGGCGCACGACAATGGTATCGATATCTTCCCGCCTCTAGTATTTCATCATTGAAGGAGTTTCATGCTTTCTTTCTAAATCATTGTAGAAGAATTTTCCTTGTTGAGTTTTTATTTGAAGACTGTTGTGAAACGTTTGTGTTCAATCTTCAGCATAGGAAATATTGTTCTTATAATAGTGAGGAAGAAAGTGAATTTATTAATGAAGACATCGTCCAATTTAGAAATGTTGAATATATATCTGATAGATGTTCACATGGTTTAAATCTTGAAGATGATGATAATTATTAGTATGATGAAACCTTTGTTGATCTAAGTTCTTGTGAAGTCTCATTGCTTTTAAATGATCACATACATCCAGTTCCTCAAGAATTTAATTTTGATCATGGTGATCTTGTTATTATGAATGCCCTTTAAGTATTTTCTACCCAAGAACAGCATGATCAAGTAAATGATAAAAATTCATTTAATAAAAAAATTGATTATCACATTTTAAAAGTCACAAAGGCTTTGACCTTACCCATAGATGATTATCATTTTGAAAATGGTGATCAATTATAAGGGTTGTTACCAGTTGTCCCTTTCACAAAGGATTTTTATCAAAAGTTTTATGATAGCAGTGAGGGATCAGATCCTATTTATGACAATTATGATTCAAAGTCAAAATTTGGTTTTGAATAGTAGCTTTTTACACCAAAATGCAGTAGTGAGACAATGCGTAATAGTTATAAATCAAAACCATTGGAAGGCAAAGAAGGAGATGAACAACAGTTTCGAAAGAAATTTCTTGAACCTTTGATTACCATCCTTGAAATAGAAGTAAAAAATACCAGTCATGAAGTAGTGAAGGTTGAATACTTTCAGACATAGCCCATTCATTTGAAACATAAACAAGAGGAAATTTTTGATAGTTTTAATGATTTAGTGACTACCTACATGAATTGAATCTCTTCGGAGGTCAAAAATGTTGCAGCATTTGGCATGCAATCAAATTGTAGTACGTTGAAACATAAAACTGAAGTAAGTAAGGAGGATAATGATGAGTTACTAGAACCATCTGTAAAGTTTTCTTCCCCACCAAATGATAAGCAACAGTTTCAAAAAATTAGTGACTCTCTTGTTGATATTCTTGAACCAAAAGTAGAACAAGACAGCTACAAAGCTAACAATGTTGAAGATACTCAGAAGAAGCTCATTTTTTTTGGACAACACAAAGAGGTAAATTTCTATAATCGAGATTCCACTTATTTTTTTTTATGATCTAGTGTCCATATATATGAAGGATATCAACATCTTGAAGTTTCATCTATTGTTTCACTGTTAATTTGAAGATCAAATTGTTGATGTGTTGATTCTTTCCCAAACTTTCATTTTGTTGAAGCACATGCAAAGAGTTCAGTTAATTATTTAGTCATTTGAATGGTTTGTCTGGAAGTTTGTTTATACTTAAGCAAATTGGTTGAGTAGGTTGTAGTAGGTCTATCTACATAAATAAGCTTGCATCAAAGCATTTAGTTTATAACATGGTTTTGTCAACAGTAAAGCTTCATATCTTAATGGAGGCACTAGTGCAATAGTTTTTCTTTAGTTTTCCTAGTAGTATGGTTTTCAGTTTGACTTGGTGTGTAGAATTTTGGTTAGATAATGACTCCATAGCCCATTGGAGACACTAGTACAAAGCAACTTCAGTTTGAGCATGTAGAATGGTTTCAATTTTCAGTTTGTATACAAATCATGTGGGTTCGCACTAGATGGAATGTTTTATGAATAGGAATCAAGATGAAATGGTTGAAGGAATTTTGGTCTGCTGTTCTTAGCACCTCACAAGGAAGTGCTATCCCCAGTTGGAGCCAGTGTTAATACCTAGGTCTGCACCTAGAATTGCCTACTTTCGAAAAACTTGAGACTTTAAAATTTTTATCTCTTTTAAACCTTCCTAAAGACATTTTCCTAAGACCATAATTTATCCTTGAAGTTATACTATATAAATTTTATGCTTGCTTATTCTTTCTTGTTTTTAGTTTGATAATTGCTTTGTTAAACAAGTTAAGTCGGCACAAAGTTTGCATTGTTGTCCCGATTAGTATTGTAGGTATTACTTTTGTGTCCATACCTCAACATTTGAAGAAAAGAAACTAGCTCCAAAGCTAGAAATTTTCTAGGTCATTGCACTGCAGAACTGTTATGCAACTAAGCTGCAGAACAATTTTGCAATTGCGCTGCAGAACTGGTGATTGTTTGCTGAAGAACTGCCTGAAGGTGACTGTCTTAGTTATTGACTTTGGGTGCAGTTTTCGAGAAACTAGAGATGAATTTTAAAAAATGGGAACATGGGTTTTGTCAAGAATGGACCCAATTAAAAAAACCTTACTCATATTTTACAAAAGTGTTATAGTCTCGGAGGTATATGTGGAGAATTAAATCTCTTTTTTAAATATTTTTCCATATTTAATTTCTGCAAAAAATTTGTTCGAGCTTGATTCTTATTTTAGGGATGAACATATCTTTAAATAATCAAATCTTTTGAGGGAGTTAAGGCAGCGGTTGAGAACATTATGTGAAGTTCATTAAATGTATATAAGTCAATATTCCACATATTTATCATGCAAAAGATTACACCAAATTTCGAGGCGACTTCATCATCAATTAACTGCTTCTTAATTGGAAATCATATGAGAACAAAGGTTGGATATCCAAATTGTTGTTATAGATGCTCAGGATTTTGCACTGAAAGGAAGCAATATCAGTCTATAGTTGTCATTACAATTCTAGACTTTTAGTGTATTAAATTTGTATAAAATTTGTTATAAATATTTTGTTTTAGTAATTCAAGTAGGAGATAAGACTTCAAAACCCAGTATATAATTTGATGAGGTGTCCCTCATCAATAGGATCTAGAATCATTTTGATCAATTTGAATCATCTTTTGATTCTTAGTCTATTTTTAGTAATTGAATGTTTCTCCAACCCCAAATAAGGTGTCATGATAATTATGTTGTAAAATCTATATATTGTATAAATCAAGAGGAGAAGAGGGGTTTGATCTTGGTGGAAAAAGGGTGGTCTCATTGTTTTGTAAGAAATATTACAATACTTTTGAACTTATGATTATGAATGGAATATGAACATTGTTCCTTCTTCAATGTTTTGATTGATTATTAGATGAATTACATAATGATATGCATTGTATGAATTAAATTGCAGAACTAGTGATATAAAGACTGTTTATATTTACTGCCTATAGTTTATGGTCTATTCTTTCAAGTTTTGTATATAATGTTGTTGTATGCAAAATCATTTGTGTATGCATGAAAGAAACATAGCACTATTATTCCTTTTATGTATTTCCTCTGAATTTTATGGTTGTATCTCTTGGCACTTTCAGTTCATAATTCAGCCTTGGTTCATAGTTCTTCCTGTACTTTATGCTCTTTGTTTATATACAGACCTTCCCAAGCCCAATCTTCAACCAACCGTCTGAAAATGGCCTTATGTATTTCATTTCCCTTTCCTAAGTGCCCTAGCTTTTCCATGTAGAAGTCCAGTGCATACCTTAGGGATAAGATGGTTGTTGTCCATGCAGTCCAACAACTTAGAAATTACATTTTGCTTAGGAGGAAAAATGTTATAGTCAATGTTAATCCATTTCATCATATTTTTTCCCGATGGATAATCTGTGGAAAATACAATAGATGGATCAGTGTCTTACAGGAGTTCAACTTAGGATTTGCTTTAGCAAAATCCAAGAAATATTTATCCTTTTCCAAATTAATGTCTAAATTACCTAAAGAGAATGAGAGATCTATTGAAGAAACATCATTAACAGACGAACACATATTCATCAGTAGATCAGATGAACCCTGGTACAGTGATATTTTAATATAATTACAAACCCAAAGGGTCCCACCTCAATCTACTTGTGAACAAAGATGCAAAATACGTCACCATGCATGACACTATGTTCTTATTGGTGATACACTTTAACATCGTGGTGTAGACACCATTGTTAAACGTTGCTAAGTTCACGAAGAAGATGGAAAGGTCATGAATGATTTCCATAGTGGACAATGTGGCAGTCATTTATCTGGGATGGAAACAACCCATAAAATCATGATTGCGCAAGATATTTATGGACCTCAATATTCGAAGATTATCATGAGGACATTAATAAGTGTCACCCTTGTCAGGCATTTACTAAGAAGATGTGCACTCATCCTACTCCTCTCCGTCCATTTATCACCACCGGTCCCTTCACTAAGTGGGGGATTGAATTTATTACATGTACCCTAGTATCATCAAATGGTCATTAGTATATCATTATGGTTGTAGATTACTTTACAAAGTGAGTCAAAGTGATTCCAACATTTCGATGTGATGGTGAAACTACATCACACTTTGTTTTTAACCAAATAATCACTCGATTCGACATACCTAGCAAGATCGTAACCGATAATGGCTCTCATTTTCAAAATAAAATGATGTCACAACTATCAGAAAAACTTGTTTTCCGTTAAGACTTCTCATCGCTATACTACCCTCAGTCTAATGGCCAAGTAGAAGCTGTGAATAAATCTTTAAAAACCATGTTAAAAAAAATGGTGAACAAACATCGTTCCAATTGGCACATTATGCTCTATCTTGCTCTCTGTACATATCGAACCTTCGTTAAAACTACAATGGGGTTCACTCCTTTCCAGTTAGTTCACCGAATTCAAGCTATCTTACTTATAGAGTCTGAAATTCCATTGCTCAAGCTAGTTATGGAATTGTTACCAGACACCAGCAAGTTAGAAGAAACACCTGTTATATTTTAAACAATTAAACAAGCATATAAAGGATGCACTTACTGCTATTGAAGTAAAAAAAAATGTGTTAAGGCACAATATGATAAAATGGTCGCTCCAAGGGTCTTCTCAGCGGGAGATCTCATGTTAGTTTATGATCGAAAACATGACAAGTTAGGTGCTAGGAAGTTCACATCACTATGGAACATCCCATATGTTGTTCGAAAACTACTGCATAAAGGAGCCTACGAACATGAAGTCTACGATTGAAACATTTTAGGGTCCAGAAATGGACTCTATCTTAAAAAACACTCCGCTTAGACCTAGTGTTTGGGAAAGTTTTGTTAATAGTGTACTATAGTTTTTGCTTGTAGATACAACTCATATAGGTAGTTTATTAATTTTAGGCTTTGTATGTGATATATGTTTATGAGTTCACAAATTTTTTTGAGTTATGCGGATGGGTCATGTCACTATAACTGGAATATTGCTTCTGTAGCATGGGTTATTTATGACCCGGAAGGCCAAGTTTTGAGTTCTTGTGGAGAATCTCTTGGCCTAGAAACTAATAACATCTATGAATATAGTGTCGTCATTGAGTTGATGTTCAAATCCATTATTATAGGTGTTACACATTTAACCATCTATTTGGATTCACAATTGGTTGTATCCAAGTTGGATGGCATATATCGTGTCTGATGCCCAATGATGTTACAAAATTTTTTAAGGATTTGTTTGTTAGATAGAGAATTCCATTTCATTACTTATATACACATACCAAGGACACACAATCCTTTAACTAACCTACTAGCAAAATACATCATCGATAGACATTAGTATATCATAATTCATTTACCTGAGCATAAAACCATAAAACATTGTACACATTGTATATAGTACCAATAAATCCATATGTGCATATAAGTAGATAAAATGTACAAAAAGGTGGGGCTGAGTTCAAAATAAGAGTTTACACTACATTAGTTCAACTCATGATACAAAATGGGCATACAACCCTACATAATATAAACAACCGTGAAATACAAAAATACATGTCTCTATAAAAGATTATCATCAATCAGAATCCTCCTCTGCACGGGAGGCCTCGACCAACTAGTAGCAAAGCACACATGTAGCTACTTTGCAAAGTAGCCTAATCCATACAGGATGTACACCAACCACTCATGGTTTCATATCCATAAGGATCTGCTCAATACGAGGGGTCCTAACCCCTATGGTCAATCCAGTAATATGTCTCTCCATCGTGCCAAGAGTAGCTACAACCCCCTCGGTGGGAAGTGGTGCACATACCAGTACTCTAGGATGGTTTCCAGGAAAAATAGGTCCAATATCTGCATAATACCAAACATATTAGTCCTTACATTATAAAAAATATATAACTTTTCAAAATACAAAAAAAAATAAAGTAAAAACTTACCAATATTCCCTCAGGAAATCCCATGAGGGAACATCAAATCTAGATCTCCACGAACATCTAACCCAACATACAGGAACTCCTCGATAGTAGGGATTTGATGGCTCCACCAAGAGTGGAAGTCATCATCAAACTAAGTAGTGATAGATCCACCTCCATGCCTCATAAAGGGATCACTCCATAGAACCAATCGAGGTTCATGTCGGTCTAATGGTGGAAGTGTAGTCCTAGGTATGATGCAAGGAATCTATTTGAAGAAAAATGATACTAGGATGCTACCATAGCCAAATTTCTTAGCCCTTCCTACTTGATATTCGGTCAATTGATGCTTGAGGTTCACCAATAAACCACTAGCTCAATCAAAGATCACTCCTTGAATACATCCATCCCCTATCTGCATTTGGTTGCGGGTAGCTAAATGTAATGTAGAACAACCAACCACTTTGGTAATAGTGTTTAATATCACTTTGCGGGGGAAGTTGGCAGTATTGGCGAGAGGAACTTGACTACCATATTTTTGAGTTTTGGAAGTTCAATAGGAAATCACATAATATTATACTTAGAGGGAACCAACCCCAGGGAATCCCCCTTTCAAGTTGACTACCTCTCCTCAGCGAGATAAACCTATAATGAAATAGATATCGTCCGCAGTAATTTCAAGAACCTCACCTTAGAGACTGAAAACTCCTTGGTCAATGTCCTAGTATCTCAATAAAGTCTCTAGAAGCAAAATTTGAGATCTCATATTTGCGGTTCGAAATAATTTGAGTAAAACACAACATCTTAATGCATTTAGAGTCAAAGGATCCCTTAGAGCATCCTTGTCGAGGTCCTCATGTTCCCTCTCACACTAAACTAGCACCATCTTTACAAAAAATTGGGTTTTGGTCCTTTACCATTCAATTTTAAAATTTTTAACCTACCACACATAGGTGGTAGTTAGGATAGTTACACACCACACATAGGTGAACCAAGTCTCACCTGCATGTCTCGGGCTTACACATAACCCGATAATGGCCCACCTATGCATGTGTTTCTAAAGAAATAGAATGAAGCAAAAAACCTCAAATCAACATTAAAAGCTATCAAATTTGGATGGAAAATGAAGAGCACATTGAGAGGAAATACCTGCAAGTGACAGATTCGAAAATGGTCCACAGAATCGACCACAACAAGTGTTCATAATTTTAGGGCTTTCTAGGCTCTCCAAAGTGGTAAAGTGAAAATCAATTATTTATTCACATTCTTTTACTATTTAAAGAAGAAATATTTCTATTTTTAGCCACTTTTTGTATAGTTTGATATATTTACCTCATTATATGGTCTACTAATGGTTCATTTGTGAATTAGGTGTGATTTTAATAAGCAAGAGGGAGAATATCAGTATCCTTTTTACATAAATGATGGAATAAAAGGTACATAACTTGTTTACCCACATGCAAGGTAGGTCATCTTGATTTTGCATACTGCATTAATACCTTACCACATATCATGCCATAGTTTATTTTAATGCATGGATTGCGAGTCACTTTTAACCTCCTTATAACTTCCTAATTGTTGTTGTTCTTCCATGGATAGAGCTTACCACACATGGGATACCCTAGTTAGCACATATTTGTAATTTTCCTATCCATGCTAAATTATACTATGGTTGGGAGCCTAGTTACTTTATTTGTAAAGAGAGCTTGCATGCTCTATCTATCTTTTTTGACCTCCCTATTAATGGCTCCCACCAGTTATGAAGTGTCTTTAAGCTCTTTTCTACCTCCTCAAAGCATGAAAATATTGCCAATCCAACTTGACTCTTTCATACTCGTTAAAGTACTTGAATGGTATTCTAGACAATATAAGTTTAACCTTTTTCCAGCCTGTGTAGACTATATATGAAAAATTAATACTCTAGTCACACGTGGCTAGAAGATTTCTTTCTCACATTATTTTATCCTTTTTCAGGCAAGGAGACTACTTCATGAAAAAAGACACCTTAGAGTCTTCATTATGTTTTTTAGACTCTCTAAATATGAAAACACCAAGTGGTCATCTACCAACTCCGGCTCGATATAAAATACATGAGATAGTGAATAGATTTTTTGTTTAATATTTTCATACTCCTTAAATATAAAAATACTAGCGAGCATGAACAAATCCAGGCTCGATCTAAAATCCATGGATCAGTATTTTATCTAGCACTCTTCTATCTTGTCTTCAAGCTCATGAAAAAAAGAAGAAAGTGTTGGGTTTCCCTTCCATGGACTCATAAAATAAAACATTGATGGACCCTTTTAGGGATTGAACCCCTCATTTTTCACTTTCGTTAAATATATGTTAAGGGACTCATCGTTCGGCGGTCTATATCGAGCATGCTTTATTTTTCACACTTGTTAAACCATGAAAAGTGCAAAAAGAGAAAGGGAAGCAAGAGGTGTCACATTTCTACTGAAAATGGTAGCATATCCAAATTCATCCTTGAATATAGCACTTACTCCAAGTATATCACATTGATTAGGTTTTAGTTTCAGCCTTAGGGTGAACATTGTTCTCTGTATTTTTACTCCTTTGGTTGGTTACTCTTCCAATCATATGGAGAATCTGTCAATGTCTCCTACATTGATAATTAATTTGATCTAAAGTTGCCTCAATCATCTATATCTTGAGCACACTATTCAAGGATCTATCCTGTGTTGGCCATTATCCAGTTGCATAGACCTTTTTGTGTCATCCATTATCCAGTTGCATAGACCTTTTTGTGTCGGCCATTCCTTGGTGTCAGTATGTTGTATCAATTCAAATTAAGCCATGGTTTTTCCTCGCATTGGATGATGGAGGATTCATTAATGCCTCCCTTCCAACAGACTTATTCTCATCAACTTCAACTCATATTGCTCTAGGAATGAAGTTTGAGTTGAAGATTACCTTGGATATTGCAATCATCAGTGGCATTCTACCTCGCCTTCAAGTAGTAGGAATACATCAACTTCATATACTCGATGGATTCTTCAAGTATTCGACTCCAGAACATCTATTCACACTTATTATAATGTACTAGATACCTTGGGGACCATCTTCATCATCAGTGGAACCCTTCGAGTTTGTTAACGGTATACATTAATGATTGGTAATCAAATGTTTTCCTTCATGTTTGACATCAACTCATTTATTCGCATGGCTTGGATTTGTATCTTTCGAGGGCTGGTTTGAATACCTTGGGTTTATCATAACAATTTTTACCAAGTTGCGCAAGATTGTTCCCCTTCTTATAATTGGCACTTGATGAGGCATAGATACACATTTGTATTTATGTGGCTATGTTTATGCATTTGTTTCTCACGGATCCACGATTGTATTCTTGTGGCCATGATATATACATCAGTTATACATTTGTATCACTCTACTAAAGGTCATAGTCTAACATTTTGAACATTGACAATACATCAGGGATCAAATTATCTAACAGTTTGCTTATATTTTAGTTACTTCGTTGAGACCATGGCTCTTTGTTTCTTAGCTTCTCGACTCCTAGCTTATTTATTTCAGTTACTTTATTTGTATTAAAGTACAAGAAAATGTTTCTCTCTTTTTTATTACAAAGAAAGGTGGATCTCATGATACTTGAAGGAAATGAATCTATGTAGTATATGTGATACCCACAAGACATTCTTATTTATTTATGATTTAATATTTTTGAAAATGTTTCAAAACAATTATTATTTGTAAGAGTTATTTAAAAAATCAAACATACTCACATAGGATGTGAGTGATACTTTGCACAACAATTATTATTTTTTATTATTAAACAAAATAAAAAGACACTTGGAGAATTCAGTTGAATGAGGGGACACCACATTGAGGCAAAGAACGAGTGTAAAGAAAGCAAGAGATATTATACCAATCAAATCCAATATAAAATCTAAACTACCAAACAAGATAATAAATCATAGGGATTGAAGAATTGATTGAGATTTGATTGGGATAGCACACGACCTAGGAAAAAAATATAAATTGGTGCACTAAGATAGCACAGGATGTTGTGTTGTGCATGGAGAGATTTTTTCTATGAGGGCAAGTTGTTGAGTGTTTCTCCATTGATTGTAAGTCCATCATTTTGGTTTGTTACATACTCTGACAGAGAGTGTTGTGTTCAAAATTTGCTTGCTAGTTCGGTTGTGCATGGTAGTGATCCAACTTAGGGGTGGATTTGGGCTAGTGGTTTTGCGGTCCTCTACTACGGTTGGGAGGAAATTAATCTCCAATTGTTCTTTCACTATTGTAGTTTCTATTGTGTATCTTGCAGGTATGTATATTGTAGATCTAGATTTGCATATTTGGCGATAGTTTTAATGTATCTTACATTGAATTTTAAACAAATACGATCTTGTTGTTATCATGGCATTGTTTTATATAAGTATGCATTCTTAGAAATTAAATCGATTATATGGAATCTAATAAAGTGCATGAAATGGGGATTCATTATGAGTGTGTAATGATTTAATGGAATATTCGAGTCATATGAAGTTATATATATATATATATGATTTCATATCCTAGCACATAGTTTTAATCTCTGTCCTTTCCGTGTAAACATCTTCTTAAATTATGACCATAGATTTTAATAGGAGTTATTGCTACTTATAAAATTCATATAATCTATAAGAAAAATGTATTGGCTTAAATACAATCTCTGTCGATCAATATATAACCTATGCAATGTATGGATAACCAACCTAGAAATAAAAGATTCCTGTCAATATGAGTACCATTGTCTCAAATTAGGAAATCGATTGAGTCAACGACAATCCATTGTATGTTCATATTTTTCTTTTTGAAAATTGATCTCCTTAGAAGATGAACTATAGACTCCTTAAATAAAGTTTAGATTAAAAATCAATTTACTGTGGAGTGGATTTTTTGCGTTATCTTTCCGGTGACCGATGTGTAAATGTTTGACAAGTCTGAGTCTAGATGTTATATGGAATCGATTTGTTAAAAAATTGTACCTAGGACTGTGTTGTTAATTGGCTTTACCTCTTGAGAATGTCGATTTTCTTCTAGATTCGATGTATGATTGGGAAATCTTCTTGAAGAATAGACCCATGATAATATGGGTGCAGTGCTTTGGTTGTTGACGAATCCCTTTTGGGAAATGACCTCACACATATTTATATGAATTCATTGGTGTTGGAAAAATGTAATTACGAACTAATTGTGTATCTAGTCTGTGCCGGCTCTATCAGTCATTCTGTTAGGATTTTTGTTAGTCTGCAACCAATCCGATGCACGTCTCTTTATATTTATGTAACTGGGTTTGTATTCCGCATGTCAAGAATTCTTAGGTAGAAAGTCTTTAATGTAACTCGGTAGATTCTAGGTGAAGCGATCTCAAGTCGATGGTTATGCAATTCCTATATATAGAAGAAGATAATTGAAAATCAGTGAGAGAAGTGTGGAAGAAGAGAATAAGTGAAGAGAAAGAGTGAAAGCAGAATAAGCTCATACCCGTGATATGTATGAAGAGCCCAAGCTCTGTAAGAAGTGAAATATCATAGTAAAATCTCATCTCCATGTGTTGCAGTCAGGTTGCTCTATTTTGATACGCTAATATATATAAGTCCATAGTTTTATGTATTCATTCTCATTCTCAAGAATGTTGAATGTTGCATGTAGCACATCTTCTCTAGATTTACTTGTGTAAAATTTGTTTACATTTACAGTGTGTAAAAGGAATCAAGATTTCCACATAGTTCATAGTCGTAAAAGTTCTATTTTAATGAGAAGTAACTTTACATAAGTTTCATTTTATATTTTGGTTCTTATGTCAAGTTATGACAAGTAAAAATGTGTTGATAAAGTTAAGAAGTAACGTGGAGTAAAAAGGATCTTCAAGTTGATAAGTCCGTGAAGTAAAGTATTTCACGAAGTTAAGAACTTCGCATTTAAATTTATGCGAAGTTAACTGCGCATAAATGCGAAGTTAATTTCCACCAAGTTAGTATTCGGTGAAGTTAAATTGCTTGGCGAAGTGAAGTCCTTAGAGAAGTAAAATATGGGGTTTCCTGTTGTATGATCAGCAAAGTCCAAAGCGAAGAAAAAGAAAACTTTCATTTACTGTGCAGTTCAATATTCTTGACTGCTCGGTGTGCTTTTCCCTTGATCTGGTATCATAGATTGGCTTATGGAGAGTAAAAAACTATTTACAAAAAGGGAAAAGCAATTAAAACTTAAGAATGGCTTCCACTTCTGGTAATTTGCAAACTCCAATATTTTCAGGAAAAAATTATGAATATTGGTCTCTAACTATGAAAGCTTTGTTCAGAGGTCAAGATCTATGGGAAATAGTCCATAATGGCTATGTAGAGCCAGCAGATATGGCAGCATACAACAATATCACACAAGCTGAGAAGGATGTCTTGAAGGAACAAAGGAAGAAAGATGGTAAGGAATTATTATACATACATCAAGCAACACATGAATCCATACTCCCAAGAGTAGAATCAACAATGTCCGCTAAAGAAGCATGGGAAACACTGGAAACTTTTTATCAAGGCTTGAACAAGGTAAGGACTGCCAAAATAAAAATTCTTAGAAGAGACTAAAAATTCTAAAGATACAGATTCAGTAGAATAATTTTATACTCGAGTTATTGGTCTGATTAATCAACTAAATTCTTGTGGATAAAATCTAAGTGACCAAAGAGTTCTTGAAAAATTTCTTAGAGTTCTCCCAAAGAAATTTGAATCTTTAGTTGTGACCCTGGAGGAAAAAAAATACCTGTCCCGATTTACTATTAATGAGTTGCAACCCTCACTCCTCAATCATGAACATAGAATCAACAGATCAGATACATCATTAGAAGGTGCACTTGCAGCACAGTCATCCATAAGTCATGTGTAAGCACTGTCAAGTTGAGCAAGTGATTTTTTTTTTTTTTTTTTTTTTTATTTTTATTTTTACTAACAACCTTCGAAGTGTGTGTAAGTCATAACTTAGCTAGAAGACAATTGTCATTACTCAATCCAATCTTACTATAGGACAAGATTATGACAATGTAATTCTAATATAAGTATTACAGGAATTCTAACTATAAGATTTCTCAAATGCAAGTAAAACCTAACTATGTGCATATTCAAGTAATGTATAATGACTCTTACATTCCAACCTTAACATAATAAGTGTTTAATGATAATTGATGATATCTTCATTACATCATTTAAAAATAAATGCGACTGAAATATAAAAGTAAGATTTTAATCCTTTAGTCATAAAAATTCTTAAAATGTACTGCAAACTCTAATCATATACATATTGATATTACCTCATAAGATATGCATTCAAAAGTGTACGAGGTGTAATGGAGTCTCCAAACTTAATAAATTGAACTTCTAAGAATATCATAAATTCACACATAAATTTATATCTATAAATTCTAACATAATCCAATACATAAATGAAAACGATTAATAAACTTTTTTTTTTTTTATAATAATTTACTTAACAATCCCATCCCTTCAACATACATGTAATCCCTATTTCACATCCATAACTTTAACACAATTTAAGCACCTAAGAGTATGTTTTACAATATACACAAATATGATGTCATCTAAGCACCTACAAGTACATTTACCATACACACAAATATGGTAACTTTTAAGTAACCAAAAGTACATTTAATACATACATGAATATTATCATGTAACACCCAAGAGTAAAATTACCATGTACATCAATATAATATCATTTAAGTAACTAAGTGTATCTTTATAACCTCCACAATTATAATATTTCTAACAACCAACTTTCCCAAAAAGAAAATTAACCTCACGAACATAAAGTGACTAATATACATCCTATTAAATATATAATAATAAAATGCATTCTATTTTAAATATGATGCAATATATTCACTAAATGAATTGCACTTGATATTTTATCTACTTGATGCATTCATTGAACATAAAGTGATTGTTATGCGTTCTATTAATTATAACCATGAGGATATATTCAAATGGACAAGAGGATATATTTATCCTACTTCAAGTAGAATATCTACTATTCTATATAAATGAAATAAATATAAAAGGGTTAACTAATTCTAACTAAATTCTCACATCCAAATGCAATACGTTTGTTATCTATGCATTTGAGAGATATGTAAATAAATATTTAATTAAACATTAGTTATTTCTTCACATATATGGTATCACTGTTTGTCATTTGCCTTTTCAATAAATAATTAATATATATTTTTTTTAAAGCAAAATAAAAACCTTAGTTAAGCCTTCCTTCACATAATTAATTGAAGCTAAATAAGATATGTAGTAATATAGGAGCATACTCCCAAAAATTTAATAGACAAGCCTTAAATCACGCTATCATACTACAGTCACATTTGAGGATTTCTGAAACAAAAATCCGATAATAGGGCGTGTTGGAGTTTCGGTGATCAATGTACAAGGAGTGGCAAAAGGGCAATTTCAAATTGTAACCACAATTTCTGGACACGTAGTATAATAACTGATATACAGAGGATAGAGTTTTTAATAACAATAATAGTGACAAGTGGCTGTCCCTGCCATTCGACAGATCATCTAAAACACTAAGAGGGTTTTTAAGGAGAAAAATAAACACAGTGTCTTTTCTGGAAATATCAAAGAGAATTTCGACAATAGAAAGCTACAGTTCAGAACTCCAATTTAATACATCAATTATCTCCTGGACGAGTAATTGAATGCCAACAGTTCACAGTGAATTAAGAAGGAGCTGGTACTCGCACTGGTATTGGTAGAGTTGGAGCTTCATTGTCAATTTCCAATAAAATTCTGATACGATTCTTGAAGTCGCCTCCATTATAAAATACAGGGCAATTTGAAAACTTAAATTTAATTTTATGGCTAGGATCTGGAATACCCTTCGTCATGAAATACAGAGGAATTTGAAAACGCAAATAAGATTTATGATAAGGATCTGTACTACAAGGATGAATTATAAAAGATACACCACCGATTCTGAAAGAGATCCACAGTTTTCGAAGGGTTGTAAGAAGGGGACAGAGTTAGGATGCCATAGAAATTCAGATCCCTTATCTAGATACCAATTTGATGCAGAGTAAAAGAAACCGTCATCCACACTAATCTAGACGCAGGGGCTTGTAATCGAATCGTTCTGAGTGTGAGCTAGGATACTATCGATATGAAGAGTAAAACGAGCAATATAATTTAAGCTTCCAGTTCTCGAATGTTTGAGCAAGCAGATTAGTTGCTTGGGACCTAGGCATTTTGTCATAGAAATTTAAAATACTGATATTGAAACGCTCACCCACGTTCAGAGCTCATGTAGAGTAATATATTACAATACATATCACCTGGAAGACAGAGTTCGCAAAACGTTTTCACAACGAAGAACTTCACGCTGGGGATCTGAGATTTGAATATAGATTCTGAGAAACGCTCTTCCCATACTCCACTGTATTTTAATGTAACGCACTTAAATAAAACTCAGATCGATATGGCATAAGATTTTAATGGTCGAAAAGAAACTCACTCTAGATCTGGAATGGCTAAATCATAATGAGCCACCGAGCTTTGAATGGATCAGTTTTCAGAAGATGCCCTAGATCTGGGGACGCCCTTTGATATTGAAACACTCTAGAAGGTTAAAGACAAAGGCTGGAGTCTGAATTCAATTCATAATCGCAGAACTGGAAACGCCCTATATCGGATGTACAGAGATCGGGTTTGAACAAGCAGAGTCTCCATTAGATTTTGATGTAAGCACGGACGGATATTGAGACGCTATAAGTTTGCAATCAAAACCCAGATCTGAAATGGAAAATATAAATATTCTTTTTACAGTACTAGTTTGATCCTTACATATAAAACAGAGTCATGTGCATTTTTACAAACTTTACAGCAATAAATCGATAGTATTCACAGAAACTCTAAGGCAGAGAGCGGATCTGTATAATAATAAAATTTATAAAATCGATCTTTGACAAATTCACACGATCTACTGAGAATAGGTGTCAGAAAAGCGATCGAATCATTTTAAGGTAATCAATGAATTTCAAGTAACAGAAATACAAGTTCATATATATCAGAGATTGCTTATATTAACACAGAAAATAAAATATTCCTCATAAACGGTTGATCAACACAGAAATCAACTATAATGATTTAAGTAAATAAAAACCTGAGGATTAGTGGCTGCTTCGGTTGGAGGAGAAATTCCTCAAATGTCACGAACCTCATGGATTGTTCAAAATACAGCTAAAAGTTTATTCGAAGGATTTCAATAAATAACTGCAAATAAATAAATTGCAAGAGTTACCTCTCCGGTCGCTGAAGTTCTGCAGAAAATGTTGGAGTTGATCCTCGCTGATCTATTCCTTGAATCCTCGATCCTTCACCGATGGACACCTCGGTAAACCACCCAACCACTCTGGAAGTACTCTTCTTCCTTCCAGACCCCCGAGCTAGTCGGGCCGTAGAGTTCACACACGTATTTCAGAAATTCAGCTTGGGCTTCCCTTCCCACCAGAATTTCTAAGCCAAACCCTTAGATAGCAGCAAGTTCTGAGGCATTCGAAGATTACGACAATCGTCCAAATGATGGGGTCCTTTACCCATTCCTTAAGCTTTCCTTATAAAGGGAAATCTCTTGCGACACATGTCGCTTCATGCATAATTAAATATTTTTACTTATTTAATTATTTAAAACACTCACCCATCCAAGTGTCAGTTTCTCAAGGAAGTGCACCTACATCCCTAAGTTTGCTCTAGTTTGTCCCCCAGATATTTTAATAAGCTCCTAGCTTTTAGTTGACTAGGTGTCTAATCTATTTTGCTCCTAAATAATAATTTCTATTATTTTAAATGCTCAACAAAATATAACTATTCATGTGCAAATGTCTTAGCTATTGTTATGCATTTGCTAAGTAATAATCTAGAGTTATTCTCCTAAGTTTTTATGCATTTTAATTTAACCATCAAAATCACTAGGATCACGGTGCCGCGTCGTTGGGCTCATGGTTCCTTAATTTTTAATTCTCTGACATGGCACCACTCCGTCGGGTCCAATCGTCCAAGATTTTCCATTCCTTGGCATGGTACCACCTCGTTGGGTCCTTGCGTCCATTCTTTCCGTTCTCGACAGGGTACCTCATCGTTGGGCCCTTCTGCCATCATATTTCCTTTTTGACTTGCGGGAACTCTTGTAGGGATTTTAGGAATCGTTACCATCCATCCTCCGTCTACATGCTATCTAGGGACTAATGGCGCTGAGGAGTGAGTCCGTTCTCACTGCGCGCCCCTCAACTCGTACGTGACCAGCTCCGTCGTGGCCCACCTCGTACGCCCTCACGCATTCCTCTTGAGCAAGCGGATCAATGCTTATCTGCTCATGCGTGGTATTCTCGTCGGAAGTCGACATCGTCGTCGCTTCCCTTGTGTGTGATTTACCCGTACTCTACGACCCTTCAAGTTCCTTTGTGTGTCCGTCAGTGAACCGTCTCACTTGTTCCTACACACACTTCTCACAACAATTTATTAGTAGCACTGTCTTCAATAATCATCGTCTGATTTCTAAATCTAACATTGTTAAACATTTATGATTTATTCAACTTCTTATTTATCTAATCAAATATACATCTCGTCGACAATTATATAGTCACCAAACAGCTAGTCGTTAAGCATTATTTATCAGCATAATTTCCATAGTCATAGCTAATCGTTTAACATATGCAGTTATTCATTTAACTCAACAATTCAGATACACATACTCAAAAAATAAGGTCAAAAGGTTTTTAATTAATGTTTCAATCGGCCGGGTCACTCAGCAGGTGCCCTCAATGTCTACAAAAGTCTAGGGGCACTACATCATGGAAGAGGCAGAGGAAGAAGTCCTTTCACAGGAGGACGCAGCAACAACCCTACACATGTCATTGGTAGAGGTCAGAATCAGATCCCCAGTCAACCAAGCGGATAGAGGTTTGATAAATAAAAAATTCAATGTCATTACTATAAGAAGTTTGGACACTTCACATATGAATGCAGGAAGAAGCAATATGACTAAGGAAAGAAAGGTCTAACACAGTCAAGCAACACCAGCACTTCGACCAGCTCTTTGTTCTTAGCATGTGCATCTCCACTTGAATGCAATGTTGTACAATAAATTCCAAATGACATATGGTATTTATACTCGGGTTGTAGCAATCATATGACTAGTAATTTAAATCTATTCTCTAGTCTAGATAAATCAGTTCAAACTGATGTCACACTTGAAAATAATATTCAAGTCACTGTTTTTGGTAAGGGTACTATTGATATTCTAACCAAACAGGGGGAGCATAAATGTATGCTTGATTTTTATTATGTTCAATGTTTGAAGCATAATTTGATGAGCATTGGACAACTGATAGAAACAGGTTACAGAGTTCACATGACATGAAAGCATTGTCTGATTAAAGACATATATCCAAGCAATTGCTTAATATTGGACATGGTTGTGGCACTTCAGATTTGGACATCTGAATTTTGTTGGGATGAAGCTACTGCACATGAAGGACATGGTGAAAGAATTTCCATTAATTGAAAATCCCGAGCGAATTTGTGAAGGCTGTATTTTTGGCAAACAACACAGAGAGACTTTTCCAGTCAGAAAGTCATACAGAGCTCGCACACCACTTGAAATTGTGCACTCTGATATTTGTGGACCGATGCAAACATTGTCCTTGGGAGGATGCACTTACCTTATCACATTTATTGATGATTTCACAAGAAAAACTTGGGCATATTTTCTAAAACACAAATCTAATGCATTTGGTTGTTTTCAGCAGTTCAAGGCACCTATGGAGAAGCAGAGTGGTTACAACATCAAGATCTTAAGAAAAGATAGAGGTGGTGGGTATGTTTCAAATGATCTCCTAAACTTTTATAAAATTCATGGCATACACAGGAAATTCACTGCGCGGTATACACCGCAACAGAATGGTATCACAGAGAGGAAAAACAGAACCATTATAGAGATGGCACACAGTATGTTGGCAGCCATGCATCCATCAAATGAATACTGGGATGAGACAGTTGAAATTGCTGTATACATCATGAATCGATGTCTGAAGAAGAGTGTGAATAACAGAGCTCCCCAGGAATCTTGGACAGGTATGAAACATAGTGTTTCGCATTTAAATTTTTTTGGTTGTGTTGCATACACACATGTTCAAGATGAGCTAAGAAGGAAATTAGACAACAAAGTAAAGAAAAGTATTTTTATTGGGTATTCTGAAGACAAAAAATCATACAAGTTGTATGACACTGTAGCGAGTAAATTTATTATCAGTCGATATGTTCAGTTTGTAGAAAATGAAGCATGGGATGGAACCACAGACAAGAATGTTAAAATTGTGTCACATGTCGAACATGATGACATCGCAGAAGATGTGGTTGAGACTCCGCATGTGAATCAAAATGTCGCAGCTCCTTCTACCCCCAGGACAATGCAACATGTTTCAGCACAAGGAACTCCGACTCAAGTCGCAATTCAAGCTATCTGACAAGCACACCAAGAGCGCAACAAACTCCATCAAGCAATTTGCGGATTTTGACAACAAAAACTCCAACAAAGACAAGAAGTTTGTGTGAGATATATCAGACTAATACACCCAATTCATTCTCAGTTTTTGCATTATTTTCTCAAATTAATGATCCGCTAACATTTGAATAAGCTGTTGAAGATTAAGTTTAGGCACAAGCCATGGATGAAGAAATAGAATGTATTGAGAAGAATCAAACATGGGAATTAGTTGATGTTCCTATGGAAAAAGATGTGATAAGTGTGAAATGGATTCATAAGACCAAGCAATATGCTGATGGAAATGTGCAGAAGAACAAGGCAAGATTAGTAGCAAGAGGGTTCACACAACATCCTGGCATAGAATTCAATGAAACTTTTGCACCTGTAGCACAAATGGACACTATCATAACCATTTTGGCCATTGCAACACATAAGACATGGCCTTTTTACCAAATGGTTGTTAAGTCTACATTTTTAAATGGTTATTTGGAGGAGGAAGTATATGTGGAGCAGCCACAAGGATACAAAGTCTCAGGACAAGGAAATAAAGTATACAGGTTGAAAAAGGTGCTTTATGGTTTGATGCAAGCTCCTAGAGCTTCGTATAGTCGCATTAACTCTTACCTCATTCATAATGGATTTCACAGAAGTGAATATGAGCCAACGATGTACACAAAAATTAACAAGCAAGGTAATAAGCTAATTGTCTGCCTCTATGTAGATGATTTAATATTTACTGGTGATTTTGGCATAGAGGAATTTAGATTAGTCATGGAAAGTGAATTTGAAATGACTAATTTGGGGCTTATGAAGTATTTTTTGGGAATTGAAGTCCAACAGACTAAAAATGGTATATTTATATCTCAGTCGAAGTATGCAAGTGATGTCTTGAACAGATTTAAGATGTTAAATTGCAACAGAACTCCAACACCGGTGATAAAAGATTTGAAATTAAGCAAGGATGATGATGGATCCAATGTATATCCTATGCTGTTTAAAAGGCTTGTTGGAAGCCTTATGTATCTTAAAACAACAAGGCTAGACATAATGTATGGAGTCAGTTCAATCTCAAGATTCGTGGAGTCACCAAATGAATCTCATTTGCAAGAAGGTAAAAGAATTATGAGGTATGTAAGTGGAACAAAAGACTTTGGTATTTTGTATTCAAGCTCAGAAAATTTCAAACTCATTGGAGACACTGACAGTGAAAATGGAGGAAACATAGATGATAGAAAAAACACATCTGGGAATATATTTCATTTAGGAACAGGTGTTGTATCACGAGATTCAAAGAAACAACCCATTGTAACTCTTTCTTCAACAGAATTAGAGTATGTTGTAGCTACAAGCTTTGCATGTCAAGTCATTTGGATGCGAAGGATGTTAAGTGATCTATCGCAGAACCATCAAGAACCCACAATCATTTATTGTGACAACAATTCAGCTATCGCACTATCAAAGAATCATGTGTTCCACAAGAGAACCAAGCATATCAACACAAAGTATCATTTTACCAGAGAATTGATAAATAACAAAGAAATATTTTTAGAATTTTGCAGGTCTAAAGATCAGGTAGAAGACATCTTTACAGAACCATTGGAAAAGGAACCATTTCAATATCTGTGAACTTTTTACAAGTGACATGTTCTACACAGTGAACATCATGCACAAAGCATGTTTCAGCTCTGAAACATTTTGTAAAATTTTTGTTTAATGATCCCAATCTTCTCATAATTAAGGGGGAGTGTTGGAAAAACATAATTACGAGTTGATATCGTATCTAGTCTGCACTAGCTCTGCTAGTCATTCTGTCAGGATTTTTGTCAGTTTGCAATGTAAGAAAGTCAGCCAGTATGCAACCAATCTGGCACACGTCTCTTTATATTTATGTAACCGAGTTTGTATTCCACATGTCAAGAATTCTTAGGTAGAATTTAATTGTAGTCTTTAATGTAACTCGGTAGGTTCCAGGTGAAGCGATATCAAGTCGGTGGTTATGCAATTCCTATATATAGAAGAAGATAATTGAAAATCAGTAAGAGATGTTTGAGGGAAAAAGAGAATAAGTGAAGAGAAAGAGTGAAAGCAAAAGAAGCTCATACCCGTGATATGTATGAAGATCCTAAGCTCTGAAAGAAGTGAAATATCATAGTAAAATCTCATCTCCATGTATTGCGGTCAAGTTGCTCTATTTTGATACGGTAATATATATAAGTCCATAGTTTTATGTATTCATTCTCAAGAATGTTGAATGTTGCATCTTGCATGTAGCACATCTTATCCAGATTTACTTGTGTAAAAGTTGTTTACATTTACGGTGTGTAAAAGAAATCAAGATTTCCAAATAGTTCACAATGGTAAAAGTTCTATTTTAATGAGGAGTAACTTCGCATAAGTTTCATTTTATATTTTGGTTCTTATGTCTAGTTATTTGAATTAAAAATGTGTTGATAAAGTTAAGAAGTAACGCGGAGTAAAAAGTGTTTGACGAACAATCTAACAAGAGCAGACTCAAGGCCTGATCTCCCTAGCTTAATGTAAGTCTAGAACAAATAGGACAGAATATAAGACTCATTTCCTAGATCTAGTTACCGATCGAGTACTTAGATATCATACCCTTCAGATCGTGAATCCTTGTCCTTGTTGTTGCTCCAAGCCTCGCGGTTGTCAGATCTCCAGCTGCAAGACCTATCAAGACAATATGGAAACGATACAAGCAATAAATATATCTAAACAATAACTGATCCAAACTAACAGTGGAGGAAGAAAGTTCTAAACATCATCAATGAGACAACATTCATGCAAAGAGATTATATTAACTATATTAAAAGGTGGGAATACATAGAAAGGATGAAGCTATAACCAAAGCCTCAACGTCGCATCCTCCATCCAACATGTCCAAGCTAAGCCTCCAAGGTGGTACAAGCTTCCCAATCACCAATATGGATTCTACCAGCATAAGGATACCATAGACCTTCCTCCTTTCCCATGGAGAGAGTGGATGTTTATATCTGGTGGAAAGAGAGAGGAGCATCGGGGCCTGCTATTGAAATGATGTCTGGGATCTTAAGACGAAGGGAACATCTTAGGAGAAAGGGGTTCACTATGGAGAATTCCATACTTAGGGCCGGACCCTGGAGAACCTCCTCCTCCTTCATTGCTTGGATATCCATACTTTTCATGTCCCTCACCTAGATTTTTTGGAGATCAAAGAAGAGAGATCCCAGATATATATAGGGAGTGGAATATTCTCTAGACAATTTGCACCGTCGAGATGCGAGCCCCTCCTCGCGGCGTTCAACTTCTCCACTCGAGACCCCTTCTCCCCATCTCCGCCATGGTGTCATGGTCCCCAGCTTCCATCTCTCCACGCGGGCCTAGTCTCCGTAGCCTGACAGCCTCCCCAATCATGTAATCTGTCTTGACCCAACTACCCTCATGACAATTAATGCATTTTTTATTTGAACTTCACCCTCTCACATCTCTACTTTTCTCCAAGCTCAGGATTATAGTAGTGGAGAATTAAATTTTGAAAACCAATTTAAAGAAAGAAAGGAAAAAAAAACATTAATTATTTAAACACTAGAGTGATTCCATGAGGATGGGTAACTCTTTTTGGCCAAATATGATGGTGAAAAACATAAATTTTACCCATGTATTAAATTGAAGCCCTCGAAACTCATACTTACCACATGAATTTTGACATGTGGTTGAAAACCAAAATGTAGATAATTATGTTGGCTTTGCAATGATATATTTTTTTAAATATACCAATGCCATATATCATGTCGAATTTTCATTTAATGAAACATGTGTACTTAAAAATTTGAAGAGCAATTAACAAGTAGTTTGTGTGTGCGCGCAATAAATTAATGTTAAAGTAATAATTTTAGAATATGAAATATGTGAACATGATCTAGACAGAGTGCACTAGGGCTTACATGTTTTTCTTTTAATTTTTCTCGAAAAATTATATTTATTATTATTTTTCTAAACTTACCAATCAATATTTAAGTCGCATTTTGCACACATGTGTGTGCATGCACGAAATCTTTTGATTTTTTACATAATTTGCAAAACTAAAAATACCCTTTTAAAGAGGATGAGTTTATTTGGGGCTTGTTTATTTTTTCAAATTTTTTGGATGTGTATTTTGAATGTTGTGGATTTATCTTTGAGCTCAATCGAAGTTGTCGACATGGTTTTTTAGGGCAAGTTTTAGTAGAAATTTAAAAACAACAGACATATGAAGATAAAAATTCGTAAATTTTATATATCTAGATGGAGGATTCGTTGATGAATCCAATGGTATCAAGTCCACTCATTAATGAGCATTTAATGACATGGTTTAACTCTGTGGAAGGTAGACAAAACTTTCATTCTGCAGTGAAAAGGGCTCTCGGCCTATTTTTTAAGCCCTCGATCGAGCTAAATATCTTGATCGAGGGTTTAACAACACCTCGATCGAGGGTTTAACAATACCTAGTTCGAGGTATTCTAAAACCCTCGATCGAGGGCCTAAAATGAGCCTTTTTATGTTTTTCAAAAGCTAGATCGAGCTTTGGCATGCTTTTCAAAAGCTGGATCGAGCTTTTGCACGCTTTTCAAAAGCTAGATCGAGCTTTTGCGTGCTTTTCAAAAGCTCGATCGAGGTTTTGCGAGCTTTTCAAAAGCTTGATCGAGGTTTTGCGAGCTTTTCAAAAGCTCGATCAAGGGTTTTAAAACACTCAATCGAGGTATTTTAAAACCTTCGATCGAGGTATTTTAAAACCCTCAATCGAGCTTTTAAAACCTCGATCGAAGGCTTGAAAATACCTCGATCGAGGGTTCGAAAAACAATTTTTTTAGCTTCCATCCGCCAAAAATGGTGAACTACCTTCGTGGAATCACCCACTATAAAACAAAAATACCAATCAATTTCCTATTTTCTTATTAAAATAACTATAAATAAGTAGTTGCCATCTCTCACACTTCCATATATGAGGTTGTTGAGATTTTATATTTTTGTTTTTTAAATATATGTTAAATTTTATTATATAAATATATATGTATATTTATGGTATATTTGTGAATATTTGATTAAAAATATTATATATAAGCAAGCTACTTCCCTATTTTATTCTTACTAGATATTTTCAGTAAGTATTTATTTTTTCCCTATCGAATTGGATTCAGATCGTATCCATATTCGTATCCAATTATGTTACTATGATCATGATCGAACTCTACACAGATTGGACTCCGACAAAACCTCCCTCGGCACCCAGTGAACTCGCATTTCCCTTTAACGCTCCCTCGACACTGTGTGAACTCGACAACCTCCTCCAGGTATGAGGTTGATGATAATAATTCAGGCCATCAGTTTCCATTAGGTTGTTGATGATCTATGTTTGAGCTTTTTCAATCCGACATGGAGGAAACTTTGCATCTTCATCTATAAAATGTGTCAATTTTCTCATGTCAAATACTGATTATCGGATTAATGACTCTGCTAATAATGATATCCTATGATGGATAAAATGGGATGATTTTGCTCCAATGTTTATTTTGATTGATTCCAATGACCTGCCCTTTTTCATATTGTCGACATTGTTTAAGAACACTCCGTGCCAGAGGAGGAAAATTTGTGCTAGAGGAGGAAATATGCTCCAAAGGCATTGAGGCCTTCTTCAGATCTATTCCCTCCTATTATAGACTCATCTGATGGTCTCTATTCGTAGAAAACCATTCTAATGAAAACACTTTCCAAAATATATCAATTTTATTTGTAAAGGACACTTTTTTGCTAAAAACAACCTTCTAATGCTGAGAAAACTAAAACAGAAGAGATTCAAAATCTTATTTTTACCCTTCTAATTAAGAATGACACAATTTATAACAACATTTCTTCCAATTAAGAATGACACAATTTATAACAACATATATAATTGATATATAATTGTGAACTGAAATTAAAATAAACGTTATGATTTTCTAAAATAATTACATAATACGATACCATTGAAATCCTTTGGTACAAATAAAAAACATGTGACATAGCCTGCAAGAACCATGACATCTATTGACCTTCAAAAATTAAGCTCATTGTCCAAAATATTGGAATTGGGAAAGATCATGAATTCCATGCACATTGTGAATTTGTGATGCAATACTTGTGGAAAAAGTTAAAATACAAGATTTTTCTTAGTCCATTTTAGTCAATTTTAGTTTATGAAAGCATTGATCTAACATATTTGAAAAATGAAGGAAGAGATCAATTTGTAACAAAATTCATCGCTTGTTTCAAATAAAATATGGAACAACTCAATCTATGTATGATGCAGTGATAACTCTTCCAACCGAGATGGATCTATCTTTGATGAAGTTAGTTGGATTTGGATATGATGAGGCATCTTCCATGAGTGGTAGTTGTGAATGTTTATCTTCTAAGATATGTCGAGATGCTCATCATTTATTAGATATCCATTCCATAGCTGATAGAGAAGCATTAACAACAAATGATGCTTCATTTCATTTTCCATAGTTGCAGTATATTGATAAATTTGCAAACAAGTTTTATTAATGGCTCGGAAAATCTACTAAAAGACATGGAGAACTGAAAGAGATAATGGAATCCTTTCAAATCACTAAGTTAGAGGTTTTGCAAATTAATCAAATTACATGGCTCTCTAGAGGAAAGGTCACGGAAAGCCTCGTCAAAATCATTCCTGCTTTATTAAAATATTGAGAGTTATGGGAGATAAATATGTATGAGTTAGCAATAATATTTCAAGTGCAATTTTGCATCCATTTGCTTACAGATGTGCCCATTGAGTTAAATAAGTTGAATCATAAGTTCCAAGATGACCATGTTGATATTACCTTTATTAGCACTACTTTCTAGATGTTACTATTAACATGCTTCTTAAATGGTTGTTTGGGGGGCATATTTGGGGTAGGTACAATGCACATATCATGTTTTTTAGTTAGAGCACAAGGAGGAACCCTTGAGTTTGCAGATAGCATAGCTATGGTACATTTACATCCATTGAGGTTTGAAAGTTTGCCAAAGATACAAAGACCAAGGACAATAGATGATTGCATTCTTTTAAGAAAATGTTTTGTGATAAAGGCAATTGAATCTCTAGATAGGAGGTTCACATATATTCCTATATTTAGTTATGATAATTTTTTCAGTCCTCTACATTATTATGAAGAAATGGATGATAGAGACTCTAAAAAAAAGGATGCTTGCAATGTTTATGCGAAAAGTTTAGTGTTGGGGACTCACCTATTGTGGATGCTACTAAATGTTTGGATGAAATGGATGAATTTATTTATACTATTTATAGATCGTGCCCTAAAAAGAATATGTTTGGAGCATGGGATCTATGTGGAGATAAAACTGAGTGGTTTGAAGGATTTATCGGTTTGATGTACAATTATGGCACTTGCTATTCTTGTAATTCCAACAAGTACAACAATGTGTGAAAGAGGCTTCTCAAAATTAAATAGGATAAAAAATTATGATAGATCAATGATTTCATTGGATACATTGGATATGTTATGTTTCTCTCCCTTAGTGTACCTCATGCTCTAAATGAGATAGATCAAAATGAAATTTATGATATATGGAAACAAATGAAAACTAGAAAGCCTCTTCCATTGGGCATAGATTGATGTTTTCAGTGATGTGAGCTCAAATATTTTTGAAGAATATCAAATGAATCGAATATGTATGGAAACAAATGAAAAGTAGAAATCCTCTTACATTGGGCATAGATTGATGTTTTTAGTGATGTAAGCTCAAATACCTTTGAAGAATATCAAATGAATCATCCAAGAATAACTTTTTTTCTTTTGTTGGAATGTGTTCATTTATGTAACATAATAATAATTTTGTGGACATTACTATTTAAAAAAAAAAAAAATTGCTTATTTCTTAGTTTTTATTGAAAAGCTATCATTTTCTCATGTAAAGAGCATTCAATTGCTTAAGATTGTAAAAATTTGAAAGGAAATTTTTTTTTTTTGCATTTTTTTGAAGGGTTTAGTTAATTTATGCTTGTCAAATGAAGTACAATTATTTGTATAGCCCTTCATCTTCGAAGCACTCAAAGAATATATTTCCTTCAAATTGAAATTAAGACCCACCCTTCAAATTTGATCACTGATGGCAAGTGTTGTTCAAAATATAACAACATACTTAAATAGAAAGGGGACTAAAGCTGGGACATGCATGCCTAGGAAAAAATACACCCTTTACTTAAACCTATATACCCACTGCTCCTACACCTCCTCACAAAAATGGTGTTGTTGTTGCTGTTGAGGGATACTGCTACACAATAACTCTTTCCATCTATGGAATTTTCCCAAAATGATCATTCACTGGTTTTTCTTCCATCTACATCTATCGATGGGGTAACTATGAATCAGCCTCAACGGTATTGAATGATCTTTTATTATACAATAATTTCTCACAATGTCATCAAAGAGAAGCCTGCAATTATGATTGTAGTTCAATCAAAATTTATTAGAAGATCAATTCTATTATCCTTTAGTCATGATGGCAAAGTTTCAAAAAATGATTTTGTAGATTGATTCTATCTGACAAAATAATGGATGTGATTTTTGGACTCTGCTATAATAACACAACCAATTAGATGATGCTACCAAAACAATAAAAGTGTCTTATTATCCATTTCATCCTTTTTAGTTTTTTATCCCATGAAAGCTGATGTACAACAAATTCTCTTTGGAGAATGAATTGATGTCCAGCATGTGTATTGAAGAGGTAGTCTTTTAATGGTTAATCCCATTAAAAATATTATAGATCATGAATTAAATACATCCTGGTGATTGAAGAGATTTTATATTTTAAGTGCATTCTATACATGTATACAGAAGAACTTCACCAATTACATCATGCTCAATCTACCCACAATTAATTGCATTCTATGCTTCTAACGTAAGAAGCCCACCATGTACATCGTGTTCAATCTACACGTGGGTTAACTGAATTGATCTGCAATTATATGGGAAACCCCACTAGTATCGGGTCCAACAGATTCGTCATTTGTGACTACATTTCTGCTCATTCCAATGGAAGAAATTACCATTGGGATCATTTAACCATTGGAATCATTCGAGTGGGGAAATGTTTAACCCTTGGAATCATGTTCAAGATACATGATTTAATCAAGAGTATGCTCATTTAAAATTTTAGAAATCTTCAAAGTGTCCTATTAAAAGTTCCCACCCAGCCCTGTACGTGCAAACTCAGTTGTTTCATTGATTATATCACCACTCAATCGTTTTACCCCAAGATTTGAGCAATGAGATCCAAGTAAAACTACAGTTACCAGCATGCCTTAGTCTTCATAAGTTATAGTTGAGAATTAACTGAACTAAGTTTTACCTAGCAATGTGTCCGCATTCCGTAAATCCACCTAACTTCCTAGACTACTGAACTAAGTTTTGCCTAGCAATGTGTCCGCATTCCGTAAATCCACCTAACTTCTGAGACTGCTGTCAACTACATTTGACGACGGGTTTGATCATTCTAATTAACATCAATTAGGAGTAGTCTAAAAATTCTACAAAAATCTAAATTTAACAATGTTTTAATGGTTATTTTGATGGTAGAAACATGTTTAACATCATCAAAAACTCCAAACACTCCAAATACCTAAAGTTTCAAAGTTTAACAGTTGTACCAAAGATTTTTAAAATTTTATACAATTTTTTTTCAAAATCTTACAAAACAAAAGTCCAAATTTTCCTTTCGATAAAACTGAGTCTAAAGGCACCTTAAAATACTAAGATATTATTAAGCCTATGGTCTATCAAGCACACTCCATCTCGGATCCCACCTCCCAGCATACCCGGTATCCAGCAATGGACAACTGGTCGACCTCGTTTGCGGCTCTAGTTAAGCTGTTGACAAGTTACAAGGAATAATATTAATCCAAAGCGACTGTGAGGGAAGGTAGGGGAGTGTTGCTCTTATTCTCAACAACACGCATAGATCACTAAACTCATAAATCTTCACCTACAGAATAGTTGCAACTGACTGTAATCTTTAGCACAGTCACAGCTAACAGTAATAGCTGAGTGTTTCAGCAAACAGTAATCTACAGGACTGTTGCAGCTGACAGTTGCAGCTAACACTAATCTACAGCACTATCACAATGAACTGTTTCAGCTATGCTTTGATGACCCCTATGTTCATAAACCTTTACTATTTCAGCAATTCTAAACTCTAACTTGCTACAACAAAACTAAACATTCCACAGTCAATCATATACCCTCATAAAATTTATCACCCTGTTAAAATTCAATATGCTAAGACAGAAAATAGCAGCATTACATTCCATTTCACAATAATATCATATACAGGATCACTAAAGGAATAACAAGCACAACATAAACACAAGAGACACATATTTATCTTGGGAAACTCTCATGGGGTAGAAATCCTAGCAAAGCTTCCTCAATATAGATGACCAGCAATATACAAAGATGCAAACCAAAGACATGATCTCCTCCTCCACCATAGCAGACCTCTCCTCCACAAGTGTGCTACATTTTGAGTGAGGGAAGTGTGTGTGTAATGAGGAACACACCTCCTCTATTTATACACATCTCTGACTTGTACTTTATATCAACTAGGTCGGCCCCAACTTTACCACTGGGTTAAATACCCCACTACAACTGACTGGGCCGACCCCACTAGGGTGGTCTAACAACCATTTGACCCACATAACACATACAGGGCCAACCCCCACTAGGGAATTCTAATAACCCAAGTTACCACAATCCGACGGAGGAATAAACATCTTTGGATATATAATAAGATCTTCACGGAGGAATCAAACATCTCCGGAATAATAAAGTACAAATATAATATTCTTTGAAGTTACAATATTTCAACACTCCCCCTTAACGAGAAGGATATTATAACAACATCTACAGGAGCAAGGAGTCATCAACATGATACATCTATAAATCATTGGAAGCTTTCTCAACATCATCAGTAACTCAACCAGTTACTGGAACATCTTCAATACTAGAACATCAACATCTTTAGTACTGAGTCTTTATCTTCTGCAACACTCAAACAACTACAACAACATCAACATCTGGGTCCTCACAATCATCAGCATCGTCATCACACGATCATCGGCATCGTCATCAAACGATCATCAGCATCGTCATCATATGATCATCAACATCGTCATCATATGATCATCATCATCATCATCACACGATCATCAACATCATCATCATACGATCATTAACATCGTCATCATACGATCATCAGCATCGTCATCATACGATCATCAACATTGTCACCATATGATCATCAGCATCGTCATCATACGATCATCAACATCGTCATCACACGATCATCATCATCGTCATCTCATCATCTCGATCTACAGCATCTAGATAATCACGATCTACAGCATCTGGATCATCTCGATCTACATGATCAGTAACATCGTCATCTAAATCAACACGATTAGAAACATCGTCATCTAGATCATCAGTATTAGTATCTACACCAATACAAGTATACACATCATCAATACAAGTATCCTCATCAATACAAGTATACATATCATCAATACAAGTATCCTCATCAATACAAGTATACACATCATCAATACAAGTATCCTCACTAATACAAGTATCCACATCATCAATACAAGTATACACATCAATGCAAGTATCCACACCTATAAAAGTATACACATCATCAATACAAGTATCCTCACTAATACAAGTATCCACATCATCAATACAAGTATACACATCAATACAAGTATCCACAATAGCAGCATACCCTGCAACACACACAATCATATTACAGGATGATCAATCCTGCTCTCTTTAGGACATAGGTCCATGGATGATGCAATCCTATCATGTACTTTTTGAATCGAGTTCCAAGGATGATCTAGTCCTACCATGTACCTTTTGAACCGAGGTCCAGGGACGATCCAGTCCTATCATGTACCTTTTGAACCGAGGTCCAGGGACGATCCAGTCCTATCATGTACCTTTTGAACCGAGGTCCAGGGATGATCCAGTCCTATCATGTACCTTTTGAACCGAGGTCCAGGGATGATCCAGTCCTATCATGTACCTTTTGAAGCGTGGTCCAGGGACAATCTAGTCCTATCATTCAATTCTCGGAGACCTCTTTTCTATGGCTCAATTCAAGGGACCGAAGTCCAGGGATGATTCGATCCCCATTATCGGAGACATCATGTCTATGGCTCTGTTTAGGATTGAATTCCAAGGATGATCCAATCCTCATTCTCAGAGACATCATGTCTACGGATCTCTTTAGGAATGAAGTCCAATGATGATCCAATCCTCATTCTCAGAGAAATCATGTCTATGGATCTCTTTAGGACTGAAGTCCAAGGATGGTCCAATCCTCATTCTCATATACATCATGTCTATGGCTCAATTCAAGGGACCCAAGTCCGGGGACGATCCAATCCCCATTCTCGGAGACATCATGTCTCCGGCTCTCTTTAGGACTGAAGTCCAAGGATGATACAATCCTCACATGTCCACGAAGGACTTCATTCTCGAAGACATACGTCTACGACTCTCTTTAGGACTAAAGTCCAGGGATGATCCAATCCCCTTGTCAACTTAGACCCTGTCTAAGGACCATCCACCAACCTCTTTGTCGGCATAACCAATATAGATATCCACGTCATCGACCTCACTGTCGATGCAGGCAATCTCATCATAAGTGACCACATCACTCCCCCTTTCGAGGAGGGTCCTTCCAAACTTGTCTCAGAAATATTCAAACTTTTCTTGAGGTAGAGGTTTGGTTAGTATGTCAGTAACTTGTTCACTTGAGGTAGAGGTTTGGTTAATACATCGGTAACCTGTTACAAATTCAAACTTTATAGTTCCTTTCTGCACCATATCTTGTATATAGGAATGTCAGATCTCTATGTGCTTTGACTTATCATGGAACACTGGATTCTCCGTCATCTTGATACAACTCTGTTTGTCACATAGGATCACAGTTGGGTCTATCTCTAAGTCAAACAATCCTGAAGCCATACTTGTTCACAACTAGTAGAACAAGCAGCCATACATTCCGCTTGTGCTGAGAGCCACACTGGACTACTTCCTGCTAAACCACAAGATCATGGCTGATCCCAGACAATAACATCCTTTCGATGTGCTCTACCTATCTGATACACTTTCTGCTCAATCAACATCTGTGTAGCCATTTGAAGTCATGATCTCCAAGATAGCATAGATCAAAGTCTATCGTATCCTTTAGGTACCTCATCACATGCTTTGCAACTATCAGGTGAACACATCTAGTTTCCACTAGATACTGACTCAAGGTGTTCATAGCAAAGCATATATCTGACCTAGTATTCGTTAGATACATCAATGACTCTATAATTTGTCTGTACAGATTTATATCCACTAACTCTGATGAGTCATCTGCTAACAACTTCAAGTTGGAATCCATGAGAGTGGCCATTCCAACACATCAAGTCCTTTTAATATTTATCAGCATACTTTCCTTGGTTGAGAAAGATTCCTTCTGAGCCTTGACATACTTCCAGACCTAGGAAGTAATGCATCAATCTGAGATCTTTCATTTTCATTTCTGTAGCCATCTATCTATGCCATCTCTTGTCAGATGGGTCTATTGATATGATCCTCAATATCATTCGAACTCTGTGGTGAGTTCCTTCTTGCATCCAAGTCATCTATGTATAGAAACCATATTCAACCTTGTAACAAAGGTTGAGATCCACTTCACCCATGGTGATCATTAAGCTCATCAATTTACTATCGATCCTGGGTACCCATACAGAACCTGATTCACACTTCTTCTTTAATTACATCATTAGGAGAATGGTCTTATCTAGTCACTCGGAGCAAACATCTCGTCATGATTCTCTTCCTCTTTCTAAGAGAATCTTCTAGCCACGAGCCTTCTATATTTTGATTTGTAAATCTTATTGTTGAACATCCATCACTTGTTCGGTGTTCATCATTCTTCATGATCTTTCCTACAAATCAAAATTAAGTACATGATTAGTAATACTTCATAATCATGAAATCATGTTGACATGATAACCTATTATGCATACAGATATCATTTACATAGTTATGCAACTATCTTGACCAATACTTTGGCAACCCACTTTTCCATATCATGTATGCATACAGTGGCTATCTAGATGCCTTCCATCTCTACCAGAACATACTATCGAGAGTGTGCACAGCTCTCAGCATGTCATGTCAGCAAAGAGATTTCATTCTAGACAAGCTACAATGGAATGTTTGTCCAACTTACCAATCATATGCATATTAGTAGTATACTATTCAATGCTCTATGAAGGTTTACACTCAGCATGATATATTCTAGGAATACAAATATGCATACAATCTATTACAAGCAATATCATTTACTATTTCAAATAACAACTCAAATACTTATCTTTTATGTTTGTATGGTTTCCTCCCGCTTGATATTCTAAATGTCTTTTGAGCTTCTATTCATTATGTACCATTGTGCATACTAGTGTTATCCTCATGATCTCATACACAAACATACATTCATTAGTATATTATAAATATTATCAAAACAATATAATTCTAAATAATCTTGAATATGTATAGTCATGATCATAGATACGAAACATTAGTATTCAAGATTTCAGGGAAGTCTTCTTTTACTCATGCATATCATCAATCAAGATAAAAGACATAATATGTATAATCCCTTGATTACTAACTTTATGAATAAACATATCTAATCATACCAAGTATAATTATATAAGGGATCCTAACACAAGGTAAGATTCATAGGAAACATACCTGGATTAGTATATCTGTTTAACATACCTAATCAATATCTTCTTTGTTCTCTTCAATGATTTAGAGATCATATGCTGGAACCTACATATCTCATAGGTTAAGCATAATAGAACAAATTCATACATACCTCATAAGTAGAACTTCTATGTGATCAAATATTATGGAGGATTCTTTGTCTTCATGTTGTCATGGTCATGGAACTTGATTTGTCTTTTGTGATGTACCTGTATCTTGTTAGCAGACAACATCAACCTCATACAACACCACAGTGCATTAGTACAATCATATAGCCCTAATCAATGAATGTCTTCTATCATTCACATGCATTCATACTGTTACTAGGGTGATAAGACAATTCTAACATTAATTGAGATTGTACTAACCTAAATAATATGAGGACAAACATATTATGAACTTAATCAAGAATAAGATTTCAAGACATACCTGTATCTCCTTAAGACATACCTGTCGAGTCTTCTTGTAGTCTTCTTATGTAAGGCCTTAGCCTCAACTCCCCCTGAAAATGGATCTAGAGCTTGAGTAGGGTTTGTTAGAGAAACCCTTAAAAATTGAATCTTTGACTCACACTCTTCTGAATGGATGGATAGATGTGTCTTGCTGAGCTGATCAAACTAGCATACTTCAATTTTGAAATCTCCAAAATTTGAACCCTCAAAATTGCCTTTGAAACTTCTGGGTCTTCTAGACAGGATCCCGAACTAGGGTTTGATGAAGCCCACCCTTCTGTCCAATCAAAAGGTTCGATCCAAGGCTCTAAACTCTTATTTTTTTGAGGAGCTTCCAGCCATGGTCACAGACTTAAAAAATTCCAACGTTTCCTGAAGCCCTAATTTTCCATCTTTCCGATCAAAATCCCGAACTGGGGTTTGATCAAACCTGGTCTGCTACCCAACCAAAAAATTTGATTTTGGTCTCTAAATTTCGATTTTCCTGAGTAGAATTCAGCCGTGGACTCCGATTCCAAAAATTCTAACTTTCTCCGAAACCCTAAATTTCGGAAGCCATGAATGAAGGTGCTCCAAAAATAATTATGTTTTGACAGAAATATGTACCTGATTGTTTCTGCTGTAACTCTGAACTTTTCAATCCAAATGGTCTAATTTTTTTTTTTGTCGTAGCCTGACCTGTCATATTTCCATCTCGATAGTTCTGACCTCAATTGTATTTTCTGAGAGAGAGTTATGCCAAGTGTCGCAACGTGACCCGTTTATGGGATAAAACATGAGAGCGAACTTGTATGGTGTTCCACATGTCATTGGTTTAACTTCGGCCTCTAAAAACGTTTTCTAAGATAGTTCATTTGGTGCAATGCCTTCCACTTTTTACGAAATTTCATTTGGTGCTTCCTAGCCCAATTTATGATCTTTTTTCCTAGGTCACCTGATTTTGACTGAGATCTGGAAGAGGCAGAAACCCTAACTTGTACTGATCATAACTCACAAAGTACAATGAATCTGAGGGTTCTTGTTGGACACAAGGTACATAGGGATGTTATCTATGAACTGTAAACTTTTCAGATCCAGCACCTTTGCCAAAATGGATTTATAGCGAACGTTCCACGATGACTAGTTTTTTCTATATAAAACCCTAACCTTCAAATTGTCGCAAGAGAAGCAAGTGTTGTAAGTGCCATACATTGCCTTCCTTCAAGTTAGCTCTAACACCATGTTAAAATTCAATATTCTAAGACAGAAAATAGCAGCATTACATTCCATTTCACGATAATAGCATATACAGGATCACTGAAGGAACAATAAGCACAGCATAAACACAAGAGACACAGATTTATCCTAGGAAACCCTGATGGGGTAGAAAACCCAGGAAAGCTTGCTCAATATAGATGACCAGCAATATACAAAGATGCAAACCAAAGATATGATATCCTCCTCCACCATAGCAGACTTCTCCTCCACAAGTGCACTACATTTTGAGTGAGGGAAGTGTGTGTATAATGAGGAACACACCTCCTCTATTTATACACATCTCCGACTTGTACTTTGTATTAACTAGGTCGGCCCCAACTTTACCACCGGGTTAAACACCCCACTACAACTGACTAGGCCGACCCCACTAGGGTGGTCTAACAACCCTTTGACCCACATAACACATACAGGGACGACCCCCACTAGGGAAGTCTAATAACCCAAGTTACCACAATCCGACGGAGGAATAAACATCTCCGGATATACAATAAGATCTTCATGGAGGAATGAAACATCTCCAGAATAATAAAGTACAAATATAATATTCTTTGAAGTTACAATATTTCAACACACGCTACAACAAAACTTATACTTAAATATTCAACCATGAGTTTTCAAACTCATAAAGACAGAGAGGAACATAACAACAATATTACAGAGTTGAAACTCTATTTCATATTTAACTCCATATCCCTCTTACAAAACCAATACTACATCATTATGTATACAACAGAAATATAGTCGGTCATTTAATTCAACTTGAGCTTTCGCTGCACCAAAATTGATTGTTCAGAATTTAATTAATTCTCCGCCTTTTCATGAGCTGCAATAGAAACGATGGACGCCCCTTCTATCTTTGACAGGATGTAATAGAGATGTCCCATGCTCCTCCTTTAAACATCTGACCAGCTGGAATAGGTCTGTCACCTACCCAATTTTTGAGAATAATTATTTTCTACTATTATCATTTTGCAAAAAAATTCTTTGTGTTAAATTATAATTACAAGTTTGTAATTATGACCAAGTAGGTCAAAAATGAATGTAATGACTCATTGTTATTATTTAATAAATGAAAATGGGAGACAAACACTCAAGAAAGCTGTTACAAGAGCGTCCACTGGCCCACTAGGAGGAATGGAAGCTGCTGGAAGGAATTGGACAGATGCCAGCATTTGCACTCTACCATTAGCTGTTGGTATGGGACAACTCCCCCTAATTTTGTGGCATTTCCCTCTCCAGGTGGAGAGAGGTGAGTACGAAGCTCACTAATGACCAATTAATCACTAAAAGGCCTAGGCAGCCTATTAAAGGCAATTCGAATTGAGCAGGCAGCTCTTATAATATTTTTTGCAGAAACATTCCTCATGCTCATCAGGTGATGGCTGAGAGATTCGAATAGGGGAGGCTGTAGAGAGTGCAAGTATAAGTCTGCAAATGTTATGAGAAGGACAGACCAGAGGTGTTGGTGCTGATCCCATTGATTACTAAGCCTGTAAGGCTAGAAATATAAATTTTCTTGCTGCTGCAAGTAGAAGTCCTAAGTTGCAAAACCTTCTTCCTCCTGGTGGATTAGTGGATAGGCTCGGGGGTCCTAAGGAAGACATCTTGGTTGTTTGGGAGTAGGTTGGGTGGAACAAGTTTCTTGAGTGATTTGTTCCTCCCATTACACTCAGGTTCTATTCTTCTATGTTTTCTTTTTCAAATCATAAGAATGCTCTTAGAAAATGGCTTAGTATTGTTATTTAATAATCAATAGTAGAAAATGTCAGATCCTCATTAATTTAGATTTGTTGAACTGATAAAATGACTCCTCTGCATTTTTCCCCATGCATGGAGTTGCATCGTACTCCAGTACAGAGAGGTGGCATTAAATCTGCCCAGTTAAAAGTGAAACCTTGCATGCATCTAAATATCTAAACCAAAGACCACCCATGCACAAACCTATGTTTATCATGTATCTTCTATTTTAGCAGCTATAGATTAGATCTCTGCATGTATTGTTTTACTGTTCAATTCTGTATGCTGAAACAACTTAACATAAACTAATTATAGCAATAGGTTCTTTTCTGATTTCTGAAGGTGGACACTGTGTCAACATTTAGGGTTTACCAGTCTTCAGTTATTTGTTCAAAAGAAAACAATATTATGCATTTTGTTTAACCACATACTTAATCCTCTATTTTATTGTTGAATCTATCTGATCTTTATAGAAATTATTGCCATCACCGTATTATTCTTTTATGCGAAAAAAATAATACTGCATTGTTCTTTCATTTTCTCCAGAAGTCCCAATTGGGAAAATATAGGGAGATAGAATTAAAATAGAAAAACTGTTATATTCATAAGCAATTAAATTCACTGACAAATGCACTATCAGTTCCTTTTTTTCTATATTATCAAATTGCATCCGATAGAATTTACATCATAGAATACCAAGTCATTAAAAGCAAAGACAAACATAAGAGTGTTGAATTGACAGAGTAAATTACAGTATCTCTACACCCAAAATTGGGGTTAACCATCCTCATTACATTATTATTTGCAAACATTTAAACAGCTGCCAAATCAAAGGTTTCATTACCATAGACAATCTAACTGTAGAATCAAGAGTTATTATTCTTGTTCTTTTAAAACATCATTATAGACCTGCAGATTTCATTCACACTGACAGGCTAGGGTTTAGCATTATCACAGTCGTATTCCAACAAAACGAACACCCTTTTATTATCGGCTTATGGCCACTATTTAATTAGACAACTTAAACATGCCCTTCGTTCCTTGGATCAGGGTTCAAGAATGAGGAGATCGAAACACCTTATGTAGACGCGAAAACCTTGAATATGTTAATAGGCTTTTAGATACAGATGCAAAACGAGAATTTCAAATCACCAAACATAGCCATTAAACGTTAGATAATTATCGTTCCATTTAAATTAATAATGGTTACACCCTATGGTAGTCGCATTCTTTTGCTGAATGTTCCATGCGAAACCCCATGCTATTTTTACACACAACAAATACCGAAACAAAGTTACAGTCAACATATCTCTTCATTCATCAACCCAGAGGTACCAAAATGACATACATAAACATTTAATCTATAAGAATCATTGCTAACATGAGGGTTCGACCCTACCAAGTTCGCCGAGCTAGGAATGGATGGCCATACATTTTAAACACTTACATCATCTATACTATCATTAAAGCTTAAAACAGTAACATTTCCCCAAACGCTGCAGGCGAGACAAAGCCACTGCCATGAAGGCATGCTACCAAAACTCTGCTCATCAAAGTCCGATTCCAGGGGAACCACTAAGGAGGGATACCACCGAAGCTTATCAGTGGATTTGCTTAGTTCTTTTCCCCTTCATCTATTCCGGCACCCTGTTGATTCGCCGAGGGTTACCTTCCATCAACCATCACTGAGTTAAGTATCGGATCATGAGGTAGTAAGACATGCAAAAAAAGAATAATATGAAAACCCTTGCACGTTACAATACCTAAGTCATGACAGTGAGTCGACAAAGCCTGCATCCATCCACTACGAAGGAGAAGCACTCAGTTCGAAAACCATGACGAGGGACACCTCGTGAAAAACTTCCAACTCAATTGAAAACCCTAGACTTGTAAGCTACTGCAACTCCAGAATAGATGCACTCATCCCACCCAAATATTGCTACACAAATCACTTCGAGACTTGGCTTCTATGGCTAACAGTTACTCACAGACCGAAGGTTTCTACCAGTCTCAGGATCGAGCCCGTGGGAGGCTAGAAAAACATCGAAACCCTAAGTGCCTCTCGGCCGGTTGGCCTCACCTCCAAAACCCTACCACCGAACAATGACCAAGAAACATTACAAGAATCCATAAGTTACACTAGGGTTCAGATCATCCCAATACACAACGATCAACGATAGAGATCCACATTCATTAAGCCTCGTTGGGGGATGGCATGAGTAGCATTAAATTGCTCATCTACCTCCCTAGCCACGGAGTTTCCATTTCTGTTGACACCAGGGTAGGAGGCCCGTCACAACTCAGCAATTGCCAAACCTTATCACACGCCGAAACATCCACATAGACGTGCATGTAACAATATCCTTAACACGGTGGCCAGGTATAATAATTGCAAACCAAAGCATTTAATACACCCTCGATTCGTACGAAATCTTTTGTAGGGCCATCATTCCACCGCCAATCCATACGAATCATCGTTAATAGCATCAACATATAAATATTATCAATGTATAATGATCACCGATAGAATATAACAAAGGTCTCATACGATTCCATATAATCAATTTCAAAACACACTCATACCATGAATATCCACCAAGGTAGCGAGCAATCATAGGGCATGGATTGACTCTTCCCATCACATAAAGTCTATCATAAAGTTCAACATAGGGATCATTGTAGAGCTTATAAAGCTTGTTCACACCATAAGTTGTATCAACACATCGTTAGGGTATGGTTTCCACCCAAGGACCCATCGCATTCATTGCATGGTAGGGTATTAATGCTTAAGGCATCACCATTTTAACTACCCAGGCAATAGAGATTTAAAACCAATTTATCATTCTCTCCATAGTATGACTTAAGACCTTGCGCCTTTGTCATCAACCTGTCACCATCAATTTTAGAAAAGAATTACTTTAACAGCCGCAAGGCATTTATGGAGAAAAGAATTACTTTAACAGCCGCAAGGCATTTATTGAATGACCATACGTAAAGTCATCAACACTTAACGGGAACATTCATAACAAACACACCTAAAATAGACGTTATCTGCAGTCTTGAGATAGATAGGTTCATCTTACAGAATTGGAAGGAGGCCATACCTGTTGCATCGAAATTCATATGCAGTTTTATTGCTAACACGGTTATTAAACCCTATGAGTTATTATCACTATCTCTTACCTGCGAATCTGCGCATGGAGGACGAGTACAATGCTTTAGCCGAATAGCTAAGTAAGCCTCGGGGTGCCACGTGGGACCCCTTTCATCATCATCTAGAAAAATTAAACTGTTAGCACTTGTCGAGAATAATTCTGTTTCCCAAACGCATCCACATTTTCATTCATTCCAGCATTTAAATAAGAACATAATCATTAATTGATTTTCATTATGCCATCAGAAGACAAAAAGACACAACCATTAAATTGTTCCTACCAAGTGACACTTCTATTAATTGTTGAATATTGAATATTATTATTTCCGCATTTTACAATATTAGCTTTTTATGGCAATTTAATTTTTTTTATATTTTATGAAAATATCGGGATGTTACATGTGCTATCAGAGCTCATGTTTGAACTCTAGGCCTAAAAACGGTCCAAGAAACATGCAAACAGAAAATTTATAACTGTGAAAATTTTCACTAACTCAAGTTTAAATTATTTTGTCCTATACAGAAAATTTTCTTTGATTTACAGATATGGAAGGATCAGTTGAACACATAAGGTGCAGATTTCCGCCAAACAGCCCAAGTATGGAACAACAATTCTAGGGAAATCGGGGTAATGATTCATCAGAATTATTGCATGCTTTTCATGAATTAAAAGCAGATATCCAGTCAGTAAAACAGGACAATGAAAGAATCCTGCAGACATAGGAAGAGTTGAAGCAAGCACTATTTGAACAATATCCAAAATATGAATAGAACCTGGAACATACTTCTGAAACTAAAGAGCTATCCCAAGAAGGCAAGAACAAACAAACAGAAACAGCTGAAGAAAACAACAACTCAACATCATCAAGAGCTGCCAAACATCCATGTAAAAAGAAGCATAACTACTCTGGTGATAGTAGTGAAGGAGACTGTAAGCCAAAAAGAAAAAGCAACAGATAGTATGAATAGATATCTGTTTAATTCAAGAAAATCAAACCCCCAACTTTCAATGGCGAGACAGAAAAAGGAGAGACAACAGAAGCATGACTGTCCAGCATGAAAAAGTATTTTTAGATCTACGACTACTCAGAATCCTTGAAGGAAAAATGGCAATTTATAATCTGACCGGGAAGGAAGATATTTGGTGGAAAGACCTTAAAAGGGTAAAAGGTATAAAAGACCGAGATGTGAGTTGGAGTACTTTTAAATGACACTTCAAGAAGAAATTCTTATCTGAGCAGTATTATGAAGAAAAATCCAAGGAATTTTATGATCTGAAACTGGGAACGATGAATATGAAAGAACTGAACAACAAGTTTTTAAGTCTGCTAAGATATGTGCCGTATATGGTGGAAGAAAAACTGAAGGTCCAGAGGTACCTAAGTTGTCTACCTTTCCACATCAAGGACAGGATAGAGTACGATAACCCTAAGACCCTAGAGGAAGCCATGAGGAAAGCCACTTTTTGCTTTGACCAGAATAAGAAAAGAGAAGGGGTACCTAGCTGGAAAAACCCAAAACCCAGTAACTTTGAACAGAAGAAGAATAATTTTACATATGGCGGCAATTCCAATTTCCAGAAGAGAAATTTTCGAAATAAAAAATTTCAGCAGAACAGAAATAATCAGCAGCAAAAATTTACAGCACCCAGAAATGTCCCCATTGTTGCCAGGACCAATGAACAGAAGCCACCTATAAAATGCTTTGAGTGCCAAGGGCCTCATTATGCCTGAGACTGTCCCCTCAATAAATGGGTGGCCAACCATATTCACTCCATACAATCTGAAGCTACTGTAGGAGATGTGGCAAGAGAAGTACCCAAAATTAGTGCAGCATTAGACAACCGGCAAGCAGAACACCAAGTCTCAATGGTGGACGTCGAAGGTATGCTGCAAAATCACCCAGTTTCTATTTTAGTTGACCCCCATGCTAGTCTAAGTTATATATCACCAGTTGTTGTAGAAAGACTTGATTTGAAAACAGAGAAATTCGATAAATTCTGGTTAGTTAGATTAGTGACAGGAACAAAAAGGAAGGTTTCTGATTTTGTGGAAAATTGTGCTTTATCTATGAATCAACTAACAACGCAGGTTAAGCTAAATGTTCTGCCATTAGGGTCATATGACATCCTAATTGGTATGGATTGGTTAGAAACCCATTGGGTCATTCAGAATTGTTATGAAAAAAGCTTCAATTGCCTGGATGATGAAGGAAAGACAACAGAGGTAAAAGGCATCCCCAGAAAAACATCCGTTCGGTAGATTTCAGCCATGCAAGTAAAAAGGGAAATTAGAAAAGGGTGTTAGATGTTTGTTGTGAATGCGGTGCATGATGAGATAAGTACTAAGGAGGACAAACTAAAAATGGAAGACATACCTATCTTGCAGGATTTCCAAGATATTTTTCCTGAAGAGATCCCAGATTTACCTCCCAAAAGGGACCTAGATTTTACTATTGAATTAATACCTGACGCTATACCAAGTTCTAAAGCTCCATACCGGATGAATATACTGGAGCTGAATGAGTTAAAATCTCAACTGAAGGAGCTGATCGATAAAAAATATAGAAGGCCCAATGTGTCCCCTTGGGGAGCACCGATCATTTTTGTCAAGAAGAAGGATGGTACCCTAAGACTTTGCATAGATTATTGTCAACTGAATAAAATGACGATCAAGAATAGGTACCCGCTGCCCCGCATTGACGATCTCTTTGACCAACTACACTGGGAAACAATGTTCTCGAAGATTGATTTACGATCAGGATATCATCTGGTCCGTGTGAAGGATGAAGAAATTTTCAAAACAGCCTTTAGAACTTGTTATGGACACCATGCATTCATTGTCATGCCGTTTGGATTAACTAATGCACCTACTATATTTATGTGCTTGAACAAAATTTTGCACAAGTACTTAGATAAATTTGTAGTTGTGTTTATCGATGACATTTTGGTATATTCTAAGAACAAGGAAGAGCATGATGAACATCTACAAATCATTCTGCAAGTTCTGAGGGAGCACCAATTGTATGCAAAATTCAGCAAATGTGATTTTTACAAAGACAAGATTCAGTACTTGGGACACATAATCTCTGAGGAAGGGATTGCAGTTGACCCCGCCAAGATAAAGGCCATTAATGAATGGATGGTTCCTAAAGATGTGCCAGATGTGCGATCGTTTATGGGCATCACTGGTTATTATAGAAAATTCATTGAAAGGTTTTCCAGGATCGCAAACCCCATAACGTCGCTGCAGAAAAAGGGAAAGAAGTTTGTCTAGGACCAAAAGTGTGCGGATAGTTTTGCAAAGTTAAAAGAATTACTGACTTCAGCGCCTATTTTGAGGATTGCAGATCCTAATAAAGATTTTGTAGTATGCACAGACGCATGCAATGATGGACTGGGAGGAGTCCTAATGCAGGAAGGACATGCTATAGCATACGAATCAAGAAAACTGAAAATACATGAGAAGAACTATTCCACCTACGACCTAGAATTGCTAGCAGTGATTCATGCCTTAAAAATGTGGCAACACCACCTTACCGGTAGAAAATTTACCTTGATGACAGATAATATGGGGATGAAATATTTGTTAGATCAAACAAATTTGAATGCCAGGCAAGCCAAATGGCTAACTTTTATGAGTGAGTATGATTTTGAAATTAAGCACATTAAGGGGAGGGAGAATTAAGTTGCCAATGCATTAAGTCGTAATGAAAAGATACATTTTGTTTCAGCCATTAGCACATATGCGACAGATTTGGAGGAACAAATTTTTGAAGGAATCAAGGAGGATGGGGAATATAGAAAATTACAGGAAAGGACAACAGAAAACAACTCTGAAAATTCTGTAACAGATTTCAGTTTAGAGGAAAATGGCTTATTGTTGTACAAAAATAGATTGTACATACCGAACGTACCAGCAGTAAAAATTCTGATTTTGGATGAGATGCACAAAAGCCACTATTCTTGCCATCCAGGTTACCAGAAAACCATCACAATGCTAAGGAAGGAGTACTACTGGCCCAGGATGAAGGATGAAGTAGTGGAGTATATAGCTAAGTGTTTTAACTATCAAAAAGTGAAGGTGGAACATCAGCATCCTGCTGGATTGCTGCAGCCCTTACCTATGCCCAGCTGGAAATGGGAAATCATAAGTATAGATTTCATCACTGGTTTACCAAAGAATAAAAAACAACACGACTCCATCATGGTGGTAGTAGAAAAACTTAGCAAGGCATCCCATTTTATCCCTGTCAAAACTACCCATAAATCCCATGATATCGCAGAAATTTTTATGAAATAGGTTTTTCGACTACATGGCATACCCAAGGTAATAGTTTCATACCGAGATTCGAAGTTCACAGGTGATTTTTGGAGGTCTTTGTTCAAGGGGTTAAACACCACCTTAAATTTCAGCACTGCATTCCATCCGCAAACAGACGGATAGATTGAAAGGGTGAACCAGATATTGGAAGATATGCTCAGAATGTATGTTAAGGATCAGCTTGGTAAGTGGGAAGAGTACTTGCATTTAGCAGAGTTTGCATATAATAATCACTACCATGCTTCAGCCAAACTTAGCCCATTTGAGATCCTTTACAGAAGAAAGTGTAACACACCGGTGTCATGGAGTGATCCGGTTAGCAGGGTCACTTTAGGGCCCGAATTATTGCAGGAATTAGAATTAATCGTGAAGCAAGTACAAGGGAATCTTAAAGCTGCCTAGGATAGACAGAAAAGTCTGATACGAACTGTTACACCAAAACCTCGAGGTGTTAGTGAAGGACTCCCACTAGGATCTTAACATCCCACCACGCTTCCGCAGTCCAGACTCTAGGCTAGATGTGTGCCCGTACGGTGGTGTCCCCTTTGTGCCGTGCGAGCCTCAGGTGAACACTCCAATGCCGACGTTGCCACCCGCTATGTGACTTGAACCTGGGTGGAGGCTCTGATACCAAATGATACGAACCATTACACCAAAACCTCGAGGTGTTAGTGAAGGATGCCCACTAGGATCTTAACATGATCATTGACTTTGCTAACCCTTGCCCCTTTATCAGTTTGGTGGGCTTTATGTCCAAATCATACTCCAGCAATACAACAATCCATTTAGATCTTCTTTCTTTTGGGTCTTCTTGGGTAAGGATACCTTTCACAGCACTGTTTGGGACATGAGCAATGATGTGTGAATGTAGGATATAAACCCTGAAATCTTTCAGTGACTTAATTAGGGCATAGGCCTGTTTTTCCATGATATCATATTTTAATTCTGCATCTCTTAGTACTCTGCTGAAAAATGCAATTGGTTGTTCAGCATCATGGGCATTTTTTTGTAATAGTACCCCTACCACGGTGTGTTCAGAAGCGTAGGAAAAAATCAAAAAATCTTTAAAGAAATCTAGACTGGCCAATACCAGGGATTCGGTGATAGCGTTCTTAATTCCCTTAAATGAATCTCTTGCTTCTGCAGTCCACTTAACCTGATTTTCCTTCCTCAACATATTTGTGATACTCATCATGATTTCGGAAAAACTGGGAATGAATCTTCTCAGAAAACCCACTTGCCTGATGAAAGAATGCACTTCTTTTTGGTTCCTTGGCTCTCCAACTTTCTGGATAGAACTAACCCTTTCAGGATCGATCTTGATACCTCCCTTGGAAATGATATGGCCCAAGAGTTTAGCCTCTTCTAATGCAAAGTGTGATTTCTTAGGATTAATAGAGATACCATATTTTATACATTTCTTAAAAACTCATTCCAAATGCTTTAGGTGTTCCTCATGAGATTTTGAGTACATAGTTATGTCGTCCATGTATACAACCACGAACTTATGTTTTTCTTCAGCGAGTGCTATGTCCATTGCTGGATGAAAAGTAGATCCTGCATTCATCATCCCAAAGGGCATCTTAGCATACATGAAAGTACCCCAAGGGGTGGTGAAAGTGGTCTTCTCTTGATCCTTGGGACATACCTTGATTTGATTGTACTTGGAGAAACCATCCATAGTAGAGATCCTTTCTGCCCCTACTAGCCTTTGTAAGATATGTTCCATTTTGGGTAGCGGGTAATTATCCTTTAGTGAAGCTCTGTTCAGGTTCTTGAAATCTATACAGATTCTAACTTCGCCATTCTTCTTCCTTACAGGAACCAAGTTTGCTATCCATTGAGAGAATCTCAAAGTGACAATGATTTTTGTATTAAATAATCTTCTAATCTCTTTTTCTATCACCGGCACCAACTTAGGGTTTATCCTCCTTAACTTTTGCTTGAAGGGTTTCTCTCCTGGTCTGATCGGAATAGAATGTTGTATTATTGAGGTATCATATTCCTTCAGTTCTTCATAACTCCATCCAAATGAAACGGCATATTTCTTCATCAACTCTACATACTGCTCCTTCTTTTCAGCAGGTAATCTCTTAGATAAGTTTACCATCTGAGGCTTTTCTTTAGTTCCCAAGTTTTGGTCTTCTATCGCCTCTTTGGGCGGTTCAAACTTTGGGTTTTTTGCCACATCATTCTAGCCAAACAACCTCTCCAAGGGTGTCAACCCTTTGGGGATATAACTAGTTTTCAATTGAACGATATCTTACCCACCCAGCATGTTTTTCCATTGTTTGCTTTCTCTATCTTCTCCCTCTGATGGATCTTGGTCTATCAATCCTTCTATGTTCTCATTTTCATCATCAATCTGGACATTAGCAAACTCATCAGACAATTCCAAAAATCTTTTGATTTGTAAATCATCTTCAAATACTTGCCAGTATTTAGAATTGTCTGGGATAGAAGGCCTATTCACCACTTCTACCTCGTATTTTTCTTGAGAGAAAATAGGAGTTTTAAAACCGCCGGTAGTGGTAGCCAAAGAGTCTGATACCCAATTTTCAAATCTCAGGATCACCCAGATCTTATGTTCAGTGAAACATTTTCCAAACATATCCCAAACTTCATTCCTGTGGGCCCTCATCCTGCGGTTTTTTGCCTGATAGCTGTCATTTACTTGATTGACCACCAATTTTGAATCTCCAAAAACGTGTATCCTTTTCGCCCCCGAGTCCTTCAAAGCTCTTAGTCCCAAGAGTAAAGCTTCATACTAAACCACATTATTAGTACACTCAAAGGTTAGCTTGTACGACAAAGCTCTGGACTCTTGATCGAGAGGTATAATCTAGACTCCGGCACCAGCTCCATTTTTGCTCAGTGATCCATCAAAGTACATCTTCCATAGACCTTCTTCGCTTTTCTTCCTCTCTGATGCCTTATGCCTTGCTACAAATTCCTTGTCTTCCTTGACTTCATGGAAAAATGGGGGCACACGATTAGTATGTGGAGCATCATTGAAAAGGATAAAGGGACCTATGTCTGTATCTACAGCAAATATAGGGTGATTTTTAGGTTTGTCTTCATTGCTGACCACATAAGCCATTATTTTCTCTCTGTATAACTTCCTATTGCTTCCAAAAAGTGGTATAGTAGCATAAGATAAGTCCATCTGCATGGTCCCTTTCAACTTTTTTGCCCAGGATCTTGATAACAACATCCCAAACTTAATAGGAAAATCAACCACTACTATGTCCATCATGACACTCTTCACTAGGATCTGGGAAAGGGCTACTACCACATCTTTAATCAGACCCAAACATGGTACCTTTTTGGAATCAAAAGAATATAGGTCTTTGTAGGATCTAGTGACTTCTAACCCAACTGGTCCACCACTGACTTTGGCATTGAGTTGTGTGAAGCCCCAGAATCTATTAGGGTGTTGTGTAATAACTTATCATGGATATTCAAACTCAAATAAAAGGGAGGGACTTCTTCATCATCTGGCTCTTCCAGCTTGGAACCAAATATTATAGTGGGGGCATCATCTGTCACTTCCAACATGTCTTGTGTATTTGCTGCCTGCCCCTTTACTAGGCTATTTATCTCTTCCCTGTATTCATTGTTTCTTAACAACTCATTTAAAGGGATAGAGATCTTTACCTTAGAAAGATCATCCTTCAAGATGAATATTGAAGCTGGCTTCCCTACTTCAGTGACTTCTGGCTACCTAGCTTCTTTAGAATGTTGTCCCTTATCTTCTGAGGTTTTTTGTGTAACAACCTCTGGCTGTTTTTCTTTTAATTTCTCCATATTCTGCTGAGTCTTCGAAGACTGAACATGGTCGACCTTCCCTTCACTAATCGGTATCTCCATGCTCCTTAACTTCATCTTCCTTTGAATATCATCCATAGAATTCATGTAACCCATTTGGTACTACTCAGAATCAAATTCAGCAACCTTACCAGCATTCTTCATGTTGAAAAATTCATGCTCCCTTTGGGTTAAATGTATTTCATGGTCTAGAGTGTCAAAGAGATAGATTTGGTCGCCAACAGGATCTTCAGATCCTTCCCCATCCACCAAATTCTCGGGGAAACGAGGCCTCATCTGGTGGTCTTCTTGATTTCTTGGATTTCTTGGAGGGGGTGGCCTTCTAAAGTTAGGATTCCTTATCTTATTTTCAATTTGTTCTCTAGGAGGAGGCTTATTTTCCATGGCTAGCCTATCCATCATCTTTTCCATGGTTTTCATCATAGTATCAAACTTGGCATCACTAGAAGAGGAGGAGGCAAGGGTTTGGTTTTCTTGCTTCTTCTTATCTGCTTTTGTTTTCCCCTTCATTTTTCCTGAAGCCATCATGTTGGCTTCCACCTTTACTACATCTTTCAGCATAGCAGGCAGGGTGGCAGATTTCCTCTCCCTTAACGTGCATGAGAAGTCTCCATCAAAAGCATCTGCGTAGTGGAGCTTTGCAATGCCCACTGAGTGTCTTAGGTCATCTGGAATAGAATTATAGGCTTTCATAAACCTAGCAAAAAACTCATGAATAGATTCAAAACCTCCTTTCTTCAGGTGGTTATACCGGGACAAGACTAGGGCGGGACTCCCTATTGTTTCCCATCTCTCTAAGAACAGGGTCTTAAAGGCTTCAAAATCATTTGTAGAAGCATTTGGCAATTGTCTGAACCATTTCTTGGGTTCTCCAAATAGAGTTTGAGCAAACAACCTCATCTTAGCATCATCATGGCCTACTTCCTCCAAATCAATGAAATCTTCAAATCTGTCCACATGCTACTTGGCAGAAAAACCTCCTTCTCCATCATAATAGACAATTCTCTGGGCATAGTTCTGAGGGAGGGCTTGCAAAGTGGCTGGTAGGGCCAATGGTGCGAATCTAGCAGCCATGGGTCTAAGTGGATTCTGAGCTTGGGGATGAATATTTAGGGCAGAATTACCTGCAGGAATTGTGGTATTGGGTTGAGGGATATGAGAACCAACTATATCTCTTTCTGCTTTGATAATATTTTGTAACCGAAACCAGACTAGATCTAAGAAATAGGATTCAGGGGTATTCAGCCCTTCTTCACCCATACTTAGATAAGATTCAAATCTTGATCTTACCAAAGGTTTCCTGACATCTATCTCTATATCCAATTCTTGAAAAATAGGTAACTCTTCTTTAGACCCAATTCTTTTAAGATTGGAAGTATTAGCTTTGTCCTTTCTGGTCTTATGTCTAAGTATTATTTCTGGATTTTCCACACTTAACAAAATTTTGGAAACAGGATTACCTCTCGTATGGCTCCTTCTTGAGGGAAGGATGCCTGTCTCAAGATCTCTTAAAAAATGAACTTGTCACATCAATCTTCCCCAGTGGAGTCTTTCTTGAATGTGGATCTTTACGAGTGGAGTTGCCAGGGAAACATTGTGCAACCCTCTAGAAATTTGGAAATCTCTGTTCGCCCACAACGATCTCTCTTTTTGTCGAATCTTCATAATTCTTTGTCATTCTTCCAGGGATAATAAAACAATTACGTCCCCAGCAATGACACCAATTTGTTAACACCCAAAATGACGCCCTACGTTGTGGGAGAGGGAAAACTGGGGTAACCACTAACCAATCTTTAGACTTAAGCTACTGACCCAGCTTAGTCTGAGAGGCCTCTCTCTACAGCTCTATGAAATACTGGAATAATCAAAGTTGTCAACAATGAAAACATGTGCCAACATTCATCATTCAAGATATTCAATTACAACAATACAAAAGATCAGATTTCTGTTGGGAAACAAAATGGTTTAAATGTAGCTTGGCTGAAACGTATGAATCTTTATTTGGGCAATGGCATCACATTCAAACAAGCTCTGAAAATTCATTTACAAATGCTTCACAAATGCATTAACACAGGGTCGAGGTAGTAAACAGCTGGTAGTCAAAGTGATTTTAATTGGTGAAACATAAGAGAAAGAAACAATCCATTAACATAAGGCATAGAATGATGAATCCTATATCAAATTTAGCAGAAACGTAATGGTGAAATACTTGGAAAAAAGAAAAGTAGAGCATAATTTCTATGAATTCTACTTAGCTATCACACTACACCAAGTATAAAAGAAAGTTACAGAATGGAATTAACAATGAGAGATACACAATTCACATGGAAAAAAGAAGGAACAGACTACAAGACCAGTTACACAAGAATAACTGAGAAAACATTGCCTCGGCTCTGCAAACTTTATTCAAAATAGCTCAAACGCTTCTTAAAGAACAATACACCAAATTTCTCATAAGAGTTTTCAACAATATTTATCAACGCTTTATCATTCTATTACATCACATACATATATGCTGGGAGTCCTCTTGCTTGACTCATCTAAACCAAAAACAGTTGTATCGAAGTGACACCTCATTCAGGTTGTTTTTCCACTATCACAATAAAATAGAAAACAAGTAGAAACTGGCCTAACTACTTTCTTACAATCCACCGGTATTCTTACTAAGTAACATTTACTTCAAGTAAAAAGGTAAAGATAGTAAAATAATAGTTCCAGCTGACTATTTATATAGCCGCCTCAAAGAATATTACAGATTATCAAAAATAGGAAAGTCTTGTGAGAAGTCTCTGATCCCAAACAACATCAACAATTATAAAAAGACAAGTATCACTATGGAAGACGGAGAAAATATAGCGATTTGCTGTAGTTTTCTACATTATCCCATTGGTCTGCAGGTGGAAGCTCATAGTCCACCAATTCCTTTAGCATCACTCGTATCTCGATATGCTCTGCGTAGGAAAATGGGGGAAGCCTTTTGCTAATGGCGATCAACCGATTCAAGATTTCAAAGTCCTCTTCGAGCAACTCCATCAGGGCCTTTGTTGGCGGGCAAATCTACCCTATAGCAAGGAAACTAATGCTATCAACTGGAGTGGGGTGACAGGTAAGTGTATTGATGATATTACAGAGATATTTATGAAAAGAAATAAGTTATGGATCTTGAGAACACACCTTTCAATCGAAGTTCGATCCTAGCCTTTACTTGATCTTGTGCTCAACCTTCAAATCCACCTTCCTTTCAGTAAACCTGCAATAACAATACCTTTCTCAAAGCATCTTGGACAATATATAATGTTTAAAAGAAACAAAAACAATGTTAAGCATTTGATATTGACCAAAACAGATCCAAATTAAGATGTCTTTCAAAACACATTTAAGTTGGAACAAGAAAGACACTTCAACCTTTATTGTCAAAAGTAAATTGATGTACAAGTATACCTGACTCTATTACAGGCTCCTGCAACTTGATTCTGGGCTCTTGATCTTCTCTGGTTTGGATATCTTCAGCATCAACTCCTCCAATGCAAGCTTCTTCTTTAGATCTCTATGTTTATAAGTTTCTTCATTAATCCATCTAACCTTTCTCTTTAGTCTTCCTTGTATTTATAGGATTAGAGAAGTAGTTCAGGTCGATGTATGGTTATGGAGGAAGTTGGGGAAGTTGGGAAACTACTAGCAACTAATCCTCCTCAAGAAATTAATTTATTTTTTAATCATCTTTTGAGATGTACGCGACTATTATTCAGTGAAGTGGCGTTTAGGGTGCTACTTTAATGCTTACCAACTAGTGCTCATCCAATTTTAAATGTTGAGCACTACTATGTTGAGAAGGAGTAGCGCATAGAAGGATATGGGCGCTACTATTATACACCGGAGTAGCGTATGGGCGTTAGTCTCTTTAAGTAGAGTAGCGCTCATATCTCAGAATGATATTTTTTGGGTTTTTTCAGTAATGTCAGGAAATGGATTGAGTTAAAGTATCATCTAAGGTCAACATGCTCCTCCATCCAAGTTGTCCTTTTGTGAGATCAACAGCTCAAGGTGATCACGGACGGAGAGGTGCAAGTTTGACCTATAATAGATGCCCCCTAATGTGTGAGGTCAGAGGGAAACGATGGCCGAAATACATTATAATCCAAAGCCAGAGGAGGAGCAAAGAACCACAGAAAACAAGTCACAAGAACACCTGCAACAAAGATCAAGGTCAGCTGGCAATTACATCTTTAACATCATATAGATGTGCAGTGTGGTACAACATTATCTCCGATACATAACAAGGAGATGTATATAAAGCATGGCCACTTGAAATACAAGCGTGGATCCATGTCAAACTGAGAGATCATAGCCATAACAAGAAACTGGATCTATGTCTCATGGAGAGCCAAATATAAGTGGGGCTCAGTCTTGCGCAACTTGGGTGATAACAAAATGAGGTATTGTCATCCAAAATATCAAGGTCTTCATCCGAAACAACTCTAGGTACAAACCCTAACCATGTGAATAGATGAGCTGACAGTCGAACATGGGGGGTATCGTTTGATTACCGGTCATTGATGTATACCGTTAACAAACGCGAGGACTTCCATCGATAATGATGATGGGTTCCAAGCTACCAAGTACGATATGCCAAATGTGAATAAATGGACTTGGAGTTGAACACTTGGGGATCCTGTCGAAGAAGAGACATTAATGTATTCTCATCATTCAACAGTGAGGAAAATTGCCGCTGGTGACTGCAATCTCCAAGGTACTAACCGAAACTCTAAACTTCATTCCCAGAGTAAAATGAGTTGATGTCGATGGGAAGAAGTCCATTTGAAGGGAGGCCTTAAGGAATCCTCTATCATCCAACTCGAGAAACACTCAACTGGTAAGAGCTAATATGAAATAATATGTAACAAGACTAACACTAGGAAGGCCGACACATGAGGTCAAGGTAAACTACAGAATGGCCGACAGATGGTATATCCTTGAACATTGAGCACGACACAAAGTGACTGAGGCAGTTTCTGACATAATGGGGTAAATAATAAGTATGAAATGTAAGAGACATTATCAGACCCTTCATATGGTTGGAAGAATAACCAACCGGGGAAGTAAACAACTCGGAGGAAAGGTTCACCCTGAGGTCAAAAACTAAACCCAACCGACAAGATAGACTCAAGTAGGTGCTGTGTTCAAGGATAGAACTGACTGAACTGCCTTTGACAATGAAGATATGATATGTCTTTCCCATTCCTTATTCATTTTAGATAAAAGAATATCTTTCTTGTTGTTTTAATGAGTCTAAGAAAGAATGAAAACTCAATAGATCCAACCATGTAAATAGTTTAACGAGCCCATGGGAGGAAGACTTAGGACCTTCTTCGTTTTTTATAGAGTTCGAAGAAGAGATAGAAGATTACTCTATATTTACTTATCTCTAGATTTTAATATCGAGCCGAGATCTGTTCTTGCTTGCTGGTGTTTTCAATTTTAAGGAGTCTGAAAAACTTAAACAATAACTCCATATATCTGCTCGTGGATTTTAGTATCGAGCCCAAGCAGATTAATGCTCACCGGTGTTTTCCTGTTTATAGAGTCTGAAAAACTTAAACAATCCTCTTTTCACCTATCCGTGGATTTTATATCGAGCCCGAATTGGTTTGTGTTCGACGGTGTTTTCTTGTTTATAGAGTTGAAAAACTTAAATAGTCCTCTACTTACCCTCTTGTGGATTTCACATCAAGCCCGAGTAGGTGAATGCTCGCTTGGTATTTTCATGTTTAGAGAGCCTAAAAACGCTAAAGAAAGGCTCCAAAAGGTCCTTTTTCATGCAGTTAGTCTCCTCCCCCGAAAAAGTATAAAACAATGAGAGAAGAACTCTTCTAGCGCATACAAAAGTATACCTAGAGTATACCTTTTCCGTAGTTAATCCACCTAGGCCCGGAAAATGGGTAATTCTATACCTGAGTGGATGAGCCTTTGATTACTTTAACGAGCTCGAAGAGGACAAGCTTGCTCGGCTATCTTGTTTAGGTTTAAATAGTCCAAACAAGAGCTTAAAATGACTTAAAGGTCAGCTTCTAGGATCATAGCTTCATACTCTGCCAAAACTAGGTCTTCAACAAAATATTAGTCGATGCGGCAAAAATCTTGAATGTTATATGAATTTGAACTATTTAACTAGTCGACAAGGTCTAACATCAAGAGTTTTTGAACTCAGGGGATTGATCCTACAAAAATTAAAGGAAACATGAGCTTGGATTAGTAATGCACCATATGTGTGTTCCAATTGATTAATTAGGTATTTTTGAAAATTTTTGAAACTATAGGAAATTAAACAATGGTGGGTAAAAGTCAAACTTCAATATATATATAATTTCATTTTAAAAAATCAATTTCCAATTTGTTTTGTAGGGAAAAGATTGGGGCAACCTTTTGCAAATTTCAAATCTCCGTGGCGGTCAAACCAGGCATCCAAACGTCGTTTCTTCTCCACCAAGTAAGTTAGAATTCACCTTACTTGCATTTTCATGGTTTAGTTTTCATTTTTTGAGCAAAAAATAGCTTGCAACGTGATGCTCACAAGTGTTGCTGCACGGGAGCTACTGTGTAACCACAACAGTAGTGTATAAATACGATGGGCGCTACTATGCTCAAGCAGAGCAGCGCCCATATGTGACTGTGTAGTATACACAGTAGCGCTCATACTTGAAAACCTATATACAAGTGTCAAGACTCAAAAAAATTTCATTTTTTGTGCAGGATGGTTCTTCAATGGAGGGAGAGGGAAAATGAGGACATGGATAGGTTGGCCATGCAAGATCCGGCCACCCTCCATGCTCTCCGAAGATGCGGGTTATTGAAGTTTACCGAACCGTAAACATGAGGGCTTTAAACAAACTGTTTCGAAGACTTATTCAGTACTGGGATGTGGATACCAATACTTTTGTCATCCGTGGGCAAACTTTGGAGCTTATAGTTCATGACATATATTTCATTACTGGTCTCTCACGGAGAGGAGATGTGACTAATTTGAAAGGGTCTTCTCGTGTGGGTGTAAGATCTGTGCAAGAGTATGTAAATACACATTGTGTTGCTGGAGCGGAGAAATTGGGAAGCCAAGTCTTGATTTCAACCATTGATGGCCTCCCTTTGAAAGTGATAGTGAGCATGATCAACCGAGTGGCAGGTAGTGCCTCGCAACACTTAGATTCCAGGCACTCTATGCATATTGGTGTACAATGCTTACACGGTCATGTCTATGATTGGTGTACTAGTTTACTGGTGAACATGAAATCTCAATTGACAGGTTGCAAATCCGGCTTAATGAAGAATTTTGGGTATGGTAGTATTTTGTGTACTTTCTTCTTTGAGAGGATGCCTGCTATCAGTTTGGGGATGCCTCTACCTCAAGTTAACCCCCGTGATCCCAGACTAGGCCGTTGGGGTGACATATTCCTCCGCCAGGGTGGTGGGGAAAGTCACTATTGTTATCATACTGATGATTTCTGGGGGTGGTGGGAGAGGCATGTGCCCACTTTCGAGCAGTTTCCATATGCTGGATTGGATTTCCGTCATGATCCAGAACTGGTGCTTCCTCCAGGTGGAGCCTGGGGAGATATTGGTATGTTTAAATTTTTTATGAATTATTTAATTTTTTCAAACTTTTTCAAGTATTTGATTTTTATAAATGAATTTTGAAGTTCTAATCAAGTGTCATATGCAGATCTGGGGCCTGTTCGTCCTGAGGGACATCCTACCATCTTTGTGAGGCCAGCTGATATTGCTGCAGCAGATGCTATGTTGGGGACCTTAGAGAGAAAAATGAGTCGGTTGACTCACGAAGTTCCTGCATGCCGTATGGATTAGATACCTATTGATATGCAGGAAGATGTTGTTGGGGTGCCCCCGGCATGGTTTAGGGTGCTGCGGAAGATAGCTAGGCTAGTCATATGTTATCGTAATGCAGTAGATGATGATGAGATCCCTCCTTCTCCATAGGAGAGGGATACATTCTATGTATATATTTTTGAGGCTACTGTGCCCAGTTTTTGCACTTTTATGACTTAACTTGATAGACTTGTGACCCAAAACTCATATATTTTTTGATACAGTATAGGCTATATACAGTATCGGTTATTTACATGTGTATGTGTTTTATGTGTGCAATGTTGTTTATGACAATTTATGATGCAAATGCCAGTCTAACACATAGTTTGCTAATGAATCAGCTAATGTGTTTAAACTTCTTGGAATGTGTTCATATCTAATAGAATCAAATTGTCTTTCCAATAGTCTAACTCGTAGAAACTGACGTACCAATCCAGGATTCCTAATCTGATAGACACCTGTTAACTGAAATACAATTAATTGTGAGTCAAGCCTTACCTCCAAATGTGAAATGCCATGACTGAGAGCATCTTGGAGAAGTTCTATAACTACACTGTATTCAGCCACATTATTCGTGGTAGGACCCAAACAAAGCCCCCCCGAAGAGATAAGTTGGCCAGCGGGTGAATAAATGACCCAAGCTGCTGCAGCCAATTGACAGGTGTGGCTACTGGCGCCATCAGCAAATCCTAAGAAATGTTCATTTGACATCTGATACATGAAACGAGAACACACATAAGATTAACTAATGAGCATAACAAAACTAGCTTTACAAAAATATACAACTATGTTACAAGAAAAAGTACTTCAGCCTAAGCGTAGTACTTCTTCAGGTAGGGTCAATGCTTGGATCCTCCTCGTAAGGTTGGGAAAATGTGTTATGGAAATCACAGAAAAGATTGGTATACGGAATGATCTCATCGAGATAACAGCCCGTTTCAAAAAAATGTTTCCGTTGACCCCAGTGAAAATGTTCACCAGTAAGGTATTCAATCTATTCCCTTCAACAACACCAACTTGTGAAGGAGTAGAATTAGTATTTTCATTGGGTGCTGGACAAAATTCACCTCTCTCTATCAAGTTAAGAAAAGGAAACAAGAAGGACCCGGGATCTATATGTTCACGAGGATGGTCCGGGTCGGTCATGGCTTCTAACATTTCCTCTTGAGAAGGTAAATTATTATCTGAACTGTCAAGATAGTGGATCGGGTCTGGTGACTGAGTAGTAGAACAATCTATATTTGACTCAAAAGACACCAATGGAGTCAATATATGTTCTGTTGTAGTTTGATAAGGATCCAGGTGGGTAACTTCTGCAACAGCGGTGGGCAGGGAGGGGTTTGTATTAGTTGGGAGAAACCCATAATCAGTTGTTAAACTAACCATGGAAGTTTCAGACGATGAACATCCCTCAGTACCAATGAATAAGGTAGGAGCCGGTAGGTCAAAAGTGCCAATTAATGACCCGTAAAGTCCTGCTCCTAAAATCTCACCAACTAGGGTGGTTTGATCAATCAATGGAACCGTGGTTTCTGAAGAAGTCTGGCTGTTTCTCTAAGTGAAAGAAAGTTGATCGACTGTAACAATCTTACCCTGAAATGGGAACATAACCACTCGAAAAATTGCTGATGCAATGGCTCACATGGCATATGTCCAACTCCTGCCCAATAACATATTGTAATCAAGCGGAGTGTCTAGAACTTCTACTTCTACAGCAACTGTCTTACCGGCCAAAGTGACATCAAATGATGGAAAAAATCCATGTGGACGGAAAGTTCTGCCATCAAATGCACTAAGCAGTGTGTTAGAAGGGGCTAACTCACGAGAACCTAGAGCTTTCCAATAGGAAATTGACATTGCGCAAGTCGATGTGCCCTCATCTACAACAACTCGTCTGATGGTCATTGGACCATGAACGACTTCAATCTGAAGGGAAACGTGGTAGGGCAACCGGTATTTGACATCAGTCATATCAAATTGCGCAGACATGTTAGAGGATTCCATACTTCCACTAGCTGCCAGAAGTGCATTCCGTTGTAAAGGACAACTTTGCAAGACTTCTAAAGTAGACATGGCATAAGGGGTCTAGGCTAAACCTTCAACCATGTTGTAGTTGGAAGCATCCCGAGTGTTGGGATTGTGCGATGCCCGTTTCAAGACACCTTTCGGAATCTTGGGCATTGGGTCCATAGGTATGTGGAGTGGAGTGGACGATTGTGGAATCTCTTTATCCTTTTTCTATGCGTCCGGGGTATAGTTCCTGGCTCTCGTTTGTAAGAGTGCATTTGAATTAACCATGTTGATAAAAGTTTGATCAACCGTAGCATGTGTAGTGCCCCCAGTGTTGGAGGTGCCAGAAGTTGAGCTCTGCCCTTTAGGGAATCGATCTTTCAGGACAACAGGCTTCTTTTCTCTTAAGAGCTTCTGGGCTTCTTCAAGTAGAGGGCATTGGTGAGTAAGGTGGTTCTGCTTGCAAAGTTTACAAGGTAACTTAACCATCTTTTCCTCTTTGTTACCGTCTTCGGCATTCTCTTTTTTGGGCTTTTGTTGGTTCCCCTCTCCTTTCTTGCCCTTCTTTTTGTTATTGGGTTGCTGAGGGCCCTTTTGATTGTTCTGAACCTGGTTGACAGGCTCAGAAGTAGAAGGAGAGGTTGTGACGGACGAAACATCTGCAGTCGATTGTTTGATAGATAAGGAGTGAACCTGTTTGGTCAATGCTTCGAAAGCTGCAGAGTCAACTGAACCCACTATGCCGTCAGCACATGTTCCAGGCTTGGGTCTACTCAGATCGGTATTCGACCGCGGTGCATCAGGTATAATCTCATACAATAACCCAGATTGTGCATAAATGAGATCTAACTGTTGGGTTCGTAGGATGGCTTCTTCCTCATTAGATACTCCAGATGTTGCTACTTCCTTAGAAATATAAGGAAGGAGTGATTTCAATTACCACTCAAGAAGGAATTCTGGAGGTATGTTGGCCTTAATGAGCCTCTTCCGTCTTCGCCACTCCTGAATGTGGTTAGATAAATGAGTGGCTTTATTTTTCCTAAATGTAGACAAAAGGTCTGTTCTGGCATCATACCGAACAGGAAGATGGAAGTGATTCAAAAAGACAGTCGCGAGAACCCCAAAATTAGAGAATGTAGTTGTAGGTAACTTAATGTACCATTTGGCTGTAGCACCGGTTAAGGTCCTTTGGAACAGTCTCAATCTAATGGAGTCTTCATTTAATGAATTCGAGGAACACCATAAGTGGAAAGTAGTGACATGGTCACCAAGGTCTTCACCTGCTTTTCCTTCAAACTTTGGAATGTCCGAGGGTAACTTGGTGGGAACTGATGGCCATGTAGCATTATGACACACTGGATTGTTGGTCAGTTTGGAAAGATCTGGCAAGTTTAAAGTTGCCAAAAATGGTAAACGAGGCCGGTAAGACAGTACTTGATAAGCTGGGGTCGAAAAAGGGGAACCACCCATAGTTTGACCCATGAACTACTGGTAGGGGTTTCCCTCAGCCGTCTGCTGGTAGGGGTTTCCCCCAACCATCTGTTGATAAGGGTTTCCCCCGGACATATGCTGATAGGGGTTTCCACCTACCATCTGTTGATAGGGGTTGCTTTCAGCTACTTATTGGTAGGGGTTGCCCCCTGCCATCTGTTATTGTACAAAAGAATTATTGAAATTTCCCCACCCATAAGAAAGTGGATTAGTGCTCTGTGGGTTCGTCCACTGTGGCTGGGTATTAGCCCCGCCATATTGCTGGTTAAAAATATTACCCCCTCCCCCTGAGAATAAGGAAAATGGGACATTACCTGCAGGCATATTACCTTGATTCATGTTAGGGCCTACAAATTTATTAAAACCAGTGGTAGTTGATGTAGATGGTGCAGTCATGGTACTCATGACTGGCATGGTTGTAGAAGCACTTGGTCCTACAGCAGGTGTGGAAATCCAAGTAGTAGGTATCTGATATAGTGGTTGAAAAGAAGGAGGTGGTGCAAAGTTGGCTGTACTGCTAGGTCCAACAGTATGTATAGGGATAGATGCCATCGTTGTTGAACTTGGCATACCTAATGTACCAGTATTAAAACTGAAAGACGGAGTAGACACAGAAGTTGTATGTGCCTGACTCGGTGTAGCAGTAAAAGAAGGATTTACTGCGTTAGTGTTCATACCTATAGTGGGAGTTTGGGGAACTCCCTATTCACCTCCTAAAGTAGACATCAGATGTTCGGGCAAGGAATTATCTGCACTGAAATGGGGCTGCTAGAAACCAACACGTGACAAAAGTGGAATTATAGTATTGGTCAAAGGAGGATTGAAAGGAGTGCTATACTTCGCAGAAGTAAGATCTTCAACCTCAACTGAACTAAAGTGTCGCTGATCTGGGGTACCTGGTAGTGGTTCCTCAGGAACCTCTATTTCAAGGTTTTCTGTTGCTGTTTGTTGTTCTTCAGGAAATTCAACTTCAGGTGGTAATTCCTCAAGAATTCCTATTTCAGGATTTTCTATTGTAAGAATTTCCTCAGGAAATTTTGTTTCAGGAGTAGTTTCTGAAGAAATACCGGGGTTTACCTGCTGTCGTCTAGCTGGCTGTAAAGGTTCTGTTCTAAGTGATGGAAGGTTTTGAAACCTTCTCGATCTATGAAGCTCTTGATTCTCCGTGATTATATATATAAAATAACAGACTAGATCCTAGTGGCCACTACAGCTAGGGGGAAAACAACATGCCTACTAAAAAGTCCTAAGTATGCAAACCAGGCAAACAAGGTGCCTTCCGGAGAAGAGTCTAGGATGATGAGGGCCCAGAACAGATCAACGAAGGAAGAGAGACAGTTACCCGGGGTCCACAATACAATGACTAAGGGTGCAAGCGTTGGAATCACCCAACCACCCTCCCAAAGACCTGCAAGGGATTTCCTCCCATGTCTATCTTAGGTATAGCAGATATACCCTCTGCTGTCACCTGTGTATGAACCTAAAGTCAGATACTAAGGATACCACAACACCAAAAACTCCTGGGGGAACAGTCACTGGTCGAATCAGAAAGCGTGGGCAAGGTAACTAAGCCCGAAACTCGAAAGAGTCCCCAAACGCAATCCAATCCTGACGTATGCTCGAACAGAAAGTAGGAGGAGTATTCCCAACAATCTGATCTTGCAATGACCAACTGCATAGATCCCAAGCAAGTTTTGAGTGAAATGGATTTACCTGTGATAGTCAAACTATGATTTTTACGTAATGTGTGATCTTGAGTGGTTTAAGGTGATTTAAACTTAAGATCCTAACCAAGACTAGTTGGTGTAGTGTATCCCTAAAAAAGAAAAATTGTTTCTAGTTCATTTTATTAAAAAAAAAAATTAGGGTTGTTATTACTCAAAAGGTAGTGCTTTTGTGTGGCGTGGTTGCAACAAGAAAACAAAAGTGCATAAAATCAAAACTTTCTACAACAAAGCTCTTTTCATTTTTTCATTTACTTCTTTTCAAAACTGAAATTCTGAGTAAATCTACTAAAAGTTTTTTGTTTTCTTTTTTGGAATTGTACAAAATATCCTATGCTATCTTGTAACAAAAAAAAAAAAAGTCTTATTAAACTTAAACTACCAATTTTTTTTTCTTTTTCTATAAACAAAAAAGAACTGTAAAGATGGAAAGCAAAATAAAACTTATGTGCAATGTGTGTAAGTATGGCTAAAAAAGTTCTTAAGCTTATAGATGTCAAGACACTAGCTCAAAAAAGACTTGATCTATAGGTTTTTTGCAAATAAAAAAGCCTCTAAACGTGGGAGAAAACAAAGGAGATAGATACAAGAGGACTGACCTAAAGCATCTAACCCTAGCAAGACCACTATGCCAAGCAAAAAGTAGACAAGCAAGCTGCTAATTACCCTACTAACACAAAGAACTAAGAAATGAATCAGCCTATAGCAGTTTAAATACACTTGAAACCAGAAAAAGACAATAAGTCTAGGAAGATTGGAAATCAACAAAATTGGAAGACACTCTAGAGGCTCTAGAACAGACCAAACCCTAAAACAAAGGATAGGATAGGTAAAGAGCAGACAAATGTTGCCACAAACAGCGGATACAAGAGTATGCATGTTTGTAAACTAGCAACATACAGTCAGGGCCTAAAAAAGTGGAAGTGCTCACCACAAACCACAACCTAGTCTTCAAAAAAAGTCATAAACAGTCCAAATGTTCCAAAGGTAAACAAGCGATTCAAAAGATGGAAAAAGACTCAAAGAAAAGGTTCTATGACTTAAACAAAAGTTAAAAACCTCATACACCAGTCAAGGAGACCTAAAAGCAAAGTCAGCAAACCACCAAAAGGCTAAAAACTCAAGCAGACCACTAACAAACATCTTCAGGAAATGTACCCTACTGTGCAGTAGGGAAACTCGTGCCCCTGTAGAGATGGGCGCTACTGTATGTATAACACAGTAGCGTATGGGCGCTACTGTATGCACAACAAAGTAGCGCTCATATCTTAAAGTTTAAAAAAATTGGCTTTAAAAGATACCAAAAGACTGATGGAAACAGAAAGAAACAGGTAGGGGATACCTACAGGGTTTCTCAACACACCAAAGGAGTCAAAACAATTCTGGGAAGACAAACAAGAACAAGGTTTCCTAGAGAAAAAACTCAACTATCCCCAGCGGAGTCACCAGTCTGTTGGTGGGCAAATCTACCCTATAGCAAGGAAACTAATGCTATCAACTGGAGTGGGGTGACAGGTAAGTGTATTGATGATATTACAGAGATATTTATGAAAAGAAATAAGTTATGGATCTTGAGAACACACCTTTCAATCGAAGTTCGATCCTAGCCTTTACTTGATCTTGTGCTCAACCTTCAAATCCACCTTCCTTTCAGTAAACCTGCAATAACAATACCTTTCTCAAAGCATCTGGACAATATATAATGTTTAAAAGAAACAAAAACAATGTTAAGCATTTGATATTGACCAAAACAGATCCAAATTAAGATGTCATTTCAAAACACATTTAAGTTGGAACAAGAAAGACACTTCAACCTTTATTGTCAAAAGTAAATTGATGTACAAGTATACCTGACTCTATGACAGGCTCCTACAACTTGATTCCGGGCTCTTGCTCTTATCTGGTTTGGATATCTTCAGCATCAACTCCTCCAATGCAAGCTTCTTCTTTAGATCTCTATGTTTATAAGTTTCTCCATTGATCCATCTAACCTTTCTCTTTAGTCTTCCTTGTATTTATAGGATTAGAGAAGTAGTTCAGGTCGATGTATGGTTATGGAGGAAGTTGGGGAAGTTGGGAAAATACCAGCAACTAATCCTCCTCGAGAAATTAATTTATTTTTTAATCATCTTTTGAGATGTACGCGACTATTGTTCAGTGAAGTAGTGTTTAGGGCGCTACTTTAATGCTTACCAACTAGCGCTCATCCAATTTTAAATGTTGAGCACTACTATGCTGAGAAAGAGTAGCGCATAGAAGGATATGGGCGCTACTATTATACACCGGAGTAGCATATGGGCGTTAGTCTCTTTAAGTAGAGTAGCGCTCATATCTCAGAATGATATTTTTGGGGTTTTTCCAGTAATGTCAGGAAATGGAGTGAGTTAAAGTATCATCTAAGGTCAACATGCTACTCCATCCAAGTTGTCCTATTGTGTGATCAATAGCTCAAGGTGATCACAGACGGAGAGGTGCAAGTTTGACCTATAATAGCCTTTCCTATAAGTAGCTAGTTCGAGTGTTTGAACTGTTAAATTTTCAGAATTTACTTCAATCTGATCTAGGATATTAACTGAGAGAACAACATGTATAGAAAATCTACAGCATATCAATCATGGACACAATAATGCAAGTACATAAGAGACACAGAGTTTACTTGGGGAAAACCATAAAGGTGAAAAAATCCAATAACTTTCTCAGAGATAGATAGAGCAATGATACAACCAAAATACAAGAGATAGTCTTCTCCTAGCAGTAGAGCCTCCTCCTCCACAAGTGCGCCACTCTCCACAGTGTGAGAGAGACACACTCTCTATTTATACACTAACTTGACTTGACCTTTACTCAACTAGGTCAACCTCAACTTAACCACTTAACATAATGCTGACTGGGATGACCCCCATTAGGGTGGTCTAATAACCCTTTGACCCACATGGCCGACCCCCAATAAGGTGGTCTAATAACCCTTTGACCCACATGACTTATACAGGGCTGACCCCAACAAGTTGGTCTAATAACCCATCAAGTATAAGTTACGACACTTACAATATAAATGACGACACTTTCGTATAGAGGAATAATAACATCTCTATAGGAATACAATATACATATATGTGAAACACATTCCGAGGTTACATATACATCAACACTCCCTCTTAACTAGGAAGGTATTTATCGACAGAGGTCTTCTAGCACAAGTCATCTTCTTTGGATCATCGTCATTGGATAATCGTCATCGAGTCATCATCATCGTCACTGCTGTTGCTATCTCAATCAATCTCTGAATCTACTCATCATAGGAATTTCTACAGAGCCAGTCCTTTTTCATACTGGATGTAGGCCCACCACCTTCAAGTCTTCATCATTTTTGCGAACGGTCTGATAGAGGTGGCTTTGAGGACTAATTTTATGTGCGGATGCAGTACCGGAAAGAGTATCCCAGGAACATTTATGTGCCTAAGCACGACTGGCAAGTTCTCCCAAGATTGATTACATGCATCTCCTCCATAATACCTTTAAAGAGCATCCCAGGAAAATTTATGTGCCGCAGCATGACCGGCAAGATCTCTAAAGAGCATCCCAGGACTTATTACGCGCACACAGCTCAACCTCTCAGATCTCCAGTACTGATTACATGTGGATAGACAAAACCTTTAAAGAGCATCCCAAGAACATTTATGTGCTGCAACATGACTGGAAATATCTCTAAAGAGCATACTAGGACTAATTACGAGCACAAATCTCAACCTCTCGGATCTCCAGGACTGATTACATGTCTCCATAGTAATACCTCATCCCAGGACTGATTATGAGCACACGGCTCAACCTATCGGATATCTGAGGACTGATTACATACTACATAGCAATACCGGAAAGAGTACCCCAGGAAAATTTATGTGCCGCAACACGACCGACAAGATCTCCCAGGACTGATTACATGTTATTTGCACAACCTACCACATATCATCTCTGACCTCCAAGTATCAACCTGATACTCATGATCCAATGGATCATCATCGCACGAGGCATCATCCTGATGCCCATGATCATACTAATCATCATCATTGTACAATCCTGATACATATCATCTGGAGCAACACCTTGAAGCTCATCATCCTGATCATCCTAATCATACAATGCATCCACCTGATGCATACCAAGTATCTACCTGATACATGTCATCATACATGATCCACCTGATCATACAGTTTATCCACCTGATACAAATACAAATACAGGATCCACATGATCATACCTGATACATATCAACATACATGATCTTCCTGATCATACAATGTATCCACCTGATACATATACAGATACATGGTCCAAGCATCCAATATGATGCATATACAAAATACATACAAATGATCCAATTGATCAAATCCAGCATCCAACGTGATGCGTACATACATATACATATAAATGATCCAACTGTTCATATCCAGCATCATCCTGATGCATATACAGAGTAGTAACTAGAGCATCGTCCTGATTCTCATCATCCATGATCCTCCTGATCATCATAGCATCGTCCTCTTTAGATCATCTCATCATCCACAAAGCACAGCCCAGATGCACATCATCCAGCACTTACACCACCGACATGGGAGAACACATCTACCACCATTCGGGGAAGGCTCCAGCCCTTACTTTTTCACCATGGGAGAACACATCTACCACCATGTGAAAAATGGCTTCATCCCTTACATCTACACCATGGGAGAACACATCTACCACCATGTGAGAATGGCTCAGCAATTACATCACGACCATGGGAGAACACATCAACCATGTCAGAAAAGCTCATGTGCATCTGCATATTCCGGACTCATCACTTCCTTTTGGAAGGAACCTCGATCTGAAGTGCACCAAGCCTCTCTCTGAAGTACTCAAATTGCACTCTGGCCAATGGCTTGGTCAATACATCTGCATCCTGCTCATCCGTCGCAACATACTCTACTTCGGCTGTACTCAATGTTACACAGGACTGCTTCCTGCTAAACCAAGAGATCACACCTGATCCCATGCTGAAGCAGCACCAAGGAGTGCTCTTCTTATCTGCAGCACTACCTGCCTAATCTGAATCAACATAACCCTGTAGGTTAAACTTTTGATTCACATCATACTTGAGCCCATAATCAACTGTACCCTTCACGTACCTCAGAATATGCTTTACAGCAACTAGGTGAACATCTCTCAGATCCATCAGGAACTGGCTCAATGTGTTCATCGCAAGGAAAATATCTGGTCTCGTGTTCATCAGGTACATCAAGGACCCAATCATCTGACGATACATAGGGACATTAATCGGCTCAGATGAAGCATCACACAGAAGCTTTAGGTTCGATGCCATAGGTGTGGCCATAGCCTTGTAGTCCATCATCCCAAACCTCTTCAGGATCTCTATTGCATACTTTCCTTTTCCAAGGAAGATTTCATCTGCACTCTGCCACACCTCCATGCCAAAAAAAAATAGTGCATCATCCCCAAGTTCTTTCATATCGAATTCGGCAGCAAGCTTCCTCTTAGTATCTGCAATCAATCTGTCATCTCCTGTTACAAATAAGTCAACCACATATAGGAGTAGAATCATAGGATTCCCTTCCTCGACCTTGTACTAAAGGTTGGAATCCGCTTTACTCTTGGTAAAGCCCAAACTGGATAGAAAGCTATCTATCCTACCAAGTTCTGCACACATATATGACTACACCATTCAAGAAAGTTGTCTTAAAATCCATCTGGTGTATCTTCTATTTCATCACTTTTATGTTTCTCTATGCTGCCATCTGTAGCATGTTTGATCTGATAGTTCCATTTGGAAGTCACAACAGACTTCCCTTTAGCTCTTGGGACCGCATCCCAAACATCTTTCTTCATGATCGATGGATCATGGCATTCTTCCCGTATCTTGGGAACTTCAATATCTTCAATAGATAATTTTGTTGCTTGAACAAATGTTGTAGTCCTTCTTTTGTAGGTGAAGGTATACGGTCTTTCCTACACAACAAGTTAAATTGCATGATTAGAAAACATCTCATAGTTTTCAGAAAAAATTCTTACACATAAAGAAATATGTCATACAGTCATGCAATTATCTTAGCCAATGCTTCAATACAACATTTATCCATATTCCATAACTTTCTAGATGCCTTCCAATCTCTACCAGAACATTGTTAAGAGTGTGCACAACTCCTAACATGTCAACAAAGAGGTTTCATTCTAGATAAGTAGCAATAGAATGTTGTACAGTGCCATAGGCCACTTACCCATGTATATTAGTAGTATATTGTTCGTCAATGCAACTATTCTAATATGCATAATACACAACCTAATTCTAGGAACATACGCATATACATCATTGAATAACATTATGTAAGAAATGACAATTCAAATACTTATCTTTGTTTGGTTGTTGGGTGGACTCCCTCTGAATCTTTGCAACTCCATTCTGATGTGGATTGTGAGAAGTGGTCAACTCCCTCTGAATATCTGCATCCTTGCAGAAACTACTGAAGTGTGCTCCTTTTATTTCTTGCAGGAACAACTGGAGTGTGCTCCCTCTTGATCTTTGCTTCCTGGATTACCTGTCCTTGAACTTACATCCATCCTTAATCACTATGCATGCTTATTAGTATCAACATTGTGTTATCCTTGAGGTCTCATACATAATCACACATTTATTAGTATAATCTTAATACTATCAAAACACAATAATATTAAACATGTATAGTCATGATCATTCACAGATAATAAACATTAATATTCAAGGTTTCAGGGAAGTCTTCTTTTACTCATACATATTCTTATTTGATCATAGGACTCTTCTGGTTAGTTGAATCATCAATCAAGATAAGAGATATAATATGCATAAAACCAATGATTATTCAAACCTATACCTTCATGATTCTTTTGGTTAGTCATATCATCAATTATGGTAAGAAACATAATATGCATACAACCATGATTATTCAAACCTATGACTTCACGAATAATCATTATCAACAACACAACAGTATAAGATCCTAACACAAGGTAGGATTCTAGCTTGATATAGGAAAAACATACCTAGATTAGCATGCTAGCTAGTTATGTCTAACATACCCGCATAATGTCTTTTGGTTCTCTTCAGTGACTTGTGCTAGTAACCTGCATGTCTCATAAGTTAACCATTGTAGAACCAAGTTATACATACCTCAAAAGTAGATCTTCTATGTGATCCATGACAATGGATGAATCTTTGTCTTCATGTCACCATGAGCATATGTTCTTGAAGTAGATCATGATTTGACTTTCTTGGTGTACCTTTTGTGTTAGCAAACAACATAAACCTCATACAACATCACAATGCATTAGTACAATCATAAGTGTCAAAACCTTAATCAATGAATATCTTCTATTAAGGTAATACGACAAGTCTAGTAATTAATCAAGATTGTACTATAATGATATGAAGACAAACATATCATAAACTTAACCATGAGAAAAATTCAGAACATACCTGTAAGCCATACCTGTCAAGATTGCTTGTAATCTTCTTATGGAAGGCCTTAGCCTCATCTCCCTCTGAAATAGGAACTTCTTCACTTATGCGGGTGACCAATCCATCCTCTTCTAGGATTAACCCAATCCACTTGATTTGCAGGAACTGGATCTCGAGCTGTAATAGGATTTGTCAGAGAAACCCCAAAAATTCAAACTTTGAATTTCAAACTTCTGAAAGGATAGAATTATGTGCCTTGATGAGCTAATCAAGCTGGTATATTCAGAATTTGAAAACTGCAAAGTTTCACTCCTCAATTTTGCCTTTGAAACTTTCAGATTCACTGGACATGACCTCGAACTAGGGTTTGATGAAGCCCACTCTTCTGCCCAATCAAAAGGTTTGATCCAAAGCTCTAAGATTCTATTTTTATGAGGAGCTTCCAGCCATGGTCACAGATTTCAAAAATTTCCATTTTTGCAGAAGCCCTAATTTTCCACTTTTCTGATCAAAGTCCCGAACTAGGGTCTGATCAAGCCTGGCCTTCTGCCCAACCAAAAATTCTAATCTTGGTCTCTAAATTTCAATTTTGATGAGTAGCATTTATCCATGGTCTCCAATTAAAAAAATTCCAACTTTCTCCGAAGCCCTAAATTCCGGAAGCCATGAATGAAGGTGCTCAAAAATAATTCTGTTTTGACATAAATATGTACCTGATTGTTTCTGGTGTAACTCTGAACTTTTCGATCCACAGTGTTTGAACAATTTTTATGACATATCCCGACCTGCTATCTTTCCATCCCAATAGGTCTGACCTCAATTGGATTCTCTGAGAGAGAGTTATGCCAAGAGTCGCAATGTGACCTGTTTATGGGATAATACAGGAGAGCAAACTTGTACAGTGTGCGACGTGTAACGGGTTCACCTTCGGCCTCTGAAATTTTTTTTTGAGATAGCCCAACCTGTTATGTTTCCATCCCGACAGGTCTGACCTCAATTGGATTCTCTGAGAGAGGGTTATGCCAAGTGTCGCAACGTGACCTGTTTATGGGATAATACAAGAGAGCGAACTTGTATGGCATGCCACGTGTCACTGGTTCAACTTCAGCCTCTGAAAACTTTTCTTGAGATAGTACAGTCTGTGTACTACCTATGAAATTTTATGAAATTTCATTTGGAACATCCTAGCCCACGTTATGACCTTTTTCCCAAGGTCACCTGATTTTGACTCAGATCTGGCAGAGGCATAAACCCTATATTGTACAGATCATAAATCACAAAGTACAATGAATTAGAGGTTGTCCTTTAGACACAAGGTACTTGGGGATCTAATATTCGACTTGTAAACGTTTTAGATCTGAAAAATTTTCCAAAACGGATTTATAGCGAATGTCCTACGATGACTGGTTTTTGCTATATCAAGCCCTAGCATCGTAAGTGCAACAAGTGTCATACATGCCATATCATGCCTTCTTTCAAGCTAGCTCTGATACCATGTTAAATTTTCAGAATTTACTTCAATATGATCTAGGATCTTAATTGAGAGAACAACATGTACAACAAATCTACAGCATATCAATCATGGACACAATAATGCAAGCACACAAGAGACACAGAGTTTACTTGGGGAAAACCATAAAGGTGAAAAACCCCAATAACTTCCTCAAAGATAGATAGAGCAATGATACAACCAGAATACAAGAGATAGTCTTCTCCTAGTAGCAGAGCCTCCTCCTCCACAAGTGCACCACTCTCCATAGTGTGAGTGAGAGAATAGAATGTGTAAAATGAGAGAGACACACTCTCTATTTATACACTAACTTGACTTGACCTTTACTCAACTAGGTCGGCCTCAACTTAACCACTTAACATAATGTTGACTGGGTTGACCCCCACTAGGGTGGTCTAATAACCCTTTGACCCACATGACTTATACAGGGACGACCCCAACAAGGTGGTCTAATAACCCATTAAGTATAAGTTATGACACTTACAATATAAATGACGACACTTCCGTATAGAGGAATAATAACATCTCTATAGGAATACAATATACATATATGTGAAATACATTCTGAGGTTACATATACATCAACATGAACTTTGTATGATCCATTCTTATTGTTCATAGTAGGTTCCTATAAGCCTTAGGGGATATTAGCTCCCGTTCTTCTTTCCAGAATGAAGGTAACCCCATTTCGACAAGCTTAACAAACAGTCCTTTGAACTCTGCCACTTGTTCTTTCATTTCTTCGGCTTTGGCTTCCACACTCTCGATCTGTGCATATTTCCCCAGGACCCTTCGTGCTGCAACAAGTGTTGCAATCTGGTTCCCAATATTCAGCTTAATCCTTTCTTATTCGAATAAATCATTCAAGAAAGTGATGGCACTTAGTGCCATCTCTTTAGGCCTTTGGATTAAGGTCTGCTTTGCAACTACACAACCTTCTAGAACATCACTAATGGTCCTTTATTTAATCCTTATAAACTCAAGGTAGGGTCTAAAGTTCTCAGCTTCCTTAATGATCTTGTCCCATACCAAGTGTTTACATCCTTGCAAAGCTTCCTTCCCGGTAACCTGATGAGTGAACTTTTTATTCATCTCAATCAATTCCTTATGCTTCTTTTGGATGACCTTCATCTCTTCTTCCCTTTTACTACTCTCTTCTTCCAACCTGTGAACTTTTTCTTTCAGCTCCTTGATTTCCACGTCTTTCAGGCTAATGTGAGACATAGCCTGCACCAGACTGTTGGTACTACTGCTTTCCCCTTTTTGGTTCAAATTGGTAGGCCGCATGTCCAAATTGGACAAGTTAGTTTTCAGCTCCTCAAGCTTCCTTTTTAAGCTTATTCTCTCCTTTTTCCAGCCATCTTCCTTTTCTGCAAACTTCAGCAATTCTACTTTGCAGTTGCTTATCTCCTTAGACAAGTCCTCTTTTTTCTTTTCGAAGTCTGTCTCTTCGGGAGCTTCAATCAACTGGATATTTGGAACTTTTTCTTTTTTCTGTAGCTTTTGAATCAGCTTGTCTTTCTCTGCTAACATCTTGCTCATGATTTTTCCTCCTCCGTCACTTATGACCAGGTTAGATTGTACCTTTTTGACTTTCTATTGAAGTGTGTGGTTTTCACTTTTCTATAGCTTCAATTGGTTTTCCAGTTTTTTCACAGTAACCAGCAAGTTATCACTCTTCAAGGCATCTTTCACAAAATCATCATACACAAGGTCAGTAACCTGTTTATGAAATTGGATTTTGTTTGGTACTGGTATCTTTTTCCAATTGATCCTTTCTTCTGTCACTCCATCCTCTGTTAATACTACTAAGTTTAAGATGTTATCATTTATACTTCTGCTAGTCATCAAGTTAGTCTTAGACAAACCTCTGGCGATAGGCATTGAATCAAACAGCTTCTGAGCCGAGGCTCACTTGTTTTGATCGTATTGTTCACAGAGGTTGGCCTTGGACCAAAAATTATTATCGACATCTCCTCCTTGAACATCTTGACACTTGTATTCTACAACCTGGATTTCAGGAGCCGAAGACTCCTCATCACCTGCCCCTCCAATATCCATTTGGACGGTCAATTCTTCTTGAGATGTTGCAACAACCAGCTCCTCTTCAGTTGGGGAAGCAATTGAATCGGCTTGAATAGCTGCAACAACTAACTCATCCTGTATTTCTAACTTGGGCCGCTTGTACATATCACCTTCTTCAGTGTCCATATCCACGACTTCTTCTAAGTCTCTTTTTCAACCCACCTCCATGGCATCTGGCACTTGATCCAAACTGTTATTAAATCGGACATCATGAGCTCTCCTCCCTATGTCTCCACTACTTCCTCCACCTCGGGTTCTTAACACAACAAATTTCACCCCTTCAGCACCCCTTCTGGTTCTGCATGCTCAAAAGCGCTGAGGTTGCATTCCCTTCTTCTCTTGGAAATTATATGCAAGGGGTCATATTTGATGGCTACATCCTTCTTGAAACCTAGAGACTTTAATAACTCCTCTACCTCTGACAAAGATTCTTTGTTCTTCACAGTGAAAGGCCCTACCTTCCAAGGACATTTCACATCTATGTTGTTCTTATGTTTCAGGAATTGCAACTCTTCCAGGGCAAATTTTTGTCTGATAAATTCAAGAGCAATGATCCGCATTGTCAGAAAAGAGGGTAGAACATAGGGCTCCTGCACAAAACTGTATAACCTAATAAATGTAGCCTATTTTAACAAAAACTAGTCACCGACTGCCAGTTCATCCCTCAACTGCATCATCGCCTTCATTTCAGGTAGCACTCTAGGCATTTCTTCCCCAAAAATGATTTTATAAACAGGGGGCAAAACATAGTTCAAATAATTGAAAACATTGTCTACCAGAACATCGACCTCAAGCAGTGAGGGGAAATCTAGGCTTTCAGCGTTGTTGTACATAATTACTTTCATCAGTTGTGTTTGATACCTAAAAAAACCTAGTATTCGGGAAATTGCTTAACTGTACATGCATCCTTTCTGCCAAAAATTCATCAAACTTTAGGGGTGAGATAAGCCTGCTTTCAGACCTGGCTAAACTTATGCTAATCCTAAAGAGTAAACCTAATTGGACTTCAGTCACCCACAAGTCGGTATCCAACCCTAGAAATGGAGCTAACAAAGAAATAACCAATTGGAAATTGTCATAAAAAAGGCTAACATTTTAGGGGTAGGGTTCCTCAGATATTATGGAGTCGGGTTTCAGGCATGTATTCAAGAAGGCTTGACAGCTTTCGGGGCTAATTTGGCAGTACAAATACACCACCGACTCTTCAAAAAAAAGATTCCGACTCTTGGTACTAAGACTCTGGAACGAAAAAGGAATCCCTAATGGATGATGCATTTATATTACAAATGACCTTGGACCTACGGGCATCCATTATTACTCTTTGAGGTTCTGAGTAATTAGAAGAACACAATGCTACAAACTCAGGAAAAGATAAAACCTGGTCAAGGAAAAAGAAAATGAAGGACGACCTAAAGACTCCATGGACATCCAATCCTTGTTCATGTAGGGTTTCAAGTCTCTTCTTAATTTATGGAACTAGGAGCCGAAGGCAGGTGTCAAATACATCTGCGTCTCTATCTTCCAGGGCTATCTTAGCCCTAAAACTAGTATAAGCTTCTTCCTCCGTCATCTTATGACTGTAAAAGACTTAGATTTTTTCAGAGAATGGCGATTATAGTCCTTGCCTGTCACCTTTGGAAGCCTTGCATGTACCCTGTCGAAGTTTCTGTCACCTTCGTCGTCTACCACCTACCGAGAGGCTCCTTGACTTCGACAGGCTTCTGAAACAAATGTCAACTTTTGCGAGAACTTCTTATATATATAACCGGGTTTCCATAACTTTCGTCCTCTTTGGTCTGCTGTCCTTTGATCTTAGCCATCTGAACTCTCACATGTTTATTTTCCATCATCAGATCTGACTACCCCTTTACCTACTAATTTGACGATCTACCCATCTCCACCGTCGGATTATCTCTGCTAGTCTTTATCTGGGTCGTTGATCTCATTTGAATGCACCTAAGGGGTAGCGTCGCATGCACCCAAAAATATTCTCCTATATCATCTTCTCTCTATGCGAAAAGAAGTGGAGCTGACACCAGTACAGCGGGACCCAGACCATCGCATCTAGCCATTCCGCTATCCCTCAAGCTACTTCTTGGTGCGACGACATATAACAACCGTTCGCTTCTTCTAAGATGTATATCCATGGTGAGCCTCTAGACTAGATTTAGCTTTTAGGTCCTTCGTCTGCTAGTGGGGTCCACCTTTTTATACTCTGTACATTTCTTCCTCCACCAATTGTTGATCTAGCTCTTCTTTCCACCCAAACTGTCGATCCTTTGGAGACTCGGGCTCTTTTTCCGGTAAATAGACCCGAACCCTTGGATCCCAAAAAAAATCATTTCTGCCGTAGATCTTGCATATGTCCCCACCATCGCATGCACCTAACTGGGCATTGTTCGCTGCTCTTTCCCTTTTGCGATGCACTCATAAGCCGACACCTGTCCAGTGGGCTCCAGCCCATCGCATACTCTTATTCCCTTTCTTCCGCACGATTTGGCCATGCGACGGTTCTTTAGAATCGTAGATCTTGCTCCCACCCTTGATCAACAGCGTCGATCTGTGTGACATTTACTCTTTCATAAATTTTACAAAGGACTATAGGTTTTTAGGGTGTTTCTCCATTTATATCAAGTCATTCTTTTCCCTATTAATACTTAGCCCTTTGACATTAGCCCTTCATTGCATCAGACCCTTTCTAGACCATTCTGTCTCCTACCTTAGCACCTGGCCATTGCTGATGGAGATCACTTCAAGATTTTTTCTTAGGTAGCTATCTGACCCTCCATCTTTCATGTACAGGTATTTATGCTGTAAAAGAGCAAAAATATAGAGGTGCTAACACCTATCTTTATTTTATTATAGGCTATTTACATAAATCTAAATATATTTATGTATTGATTTATTGTGCTCAAAACGTAAGGTTAGCCTTTTATCTCCATAACCTTTATAAGCTTCATATTCTTAATAATCTTTATAATATTTAAATGAATATGTATTTACTTAGAGATAGGGTATCTCTTTATTCATTTCAATACCCTTTTTAGTGCCACTAATATGTATTCATGTAACATACCCTTTTTGTTGAAAGACATTTTATGTTGGAAACATTATGTTAACTTTTATTGTAAAGTTTTATATTGGACAAGTGTCCAAGGATGACTGTAATTGCACAATATTTTATTATTTAATAAATCAAATAGGAGATAAACACCTAAGGGGACTGTTGAAAGAGTGTTTACTGGCCCACTAAGTGGAATGGAATCTGGGGTAGAAGGCAATGGACAAGTGGCAGCATCATCATGCAACTAACTAGCTATTGGTATGGGACAACTCCCTTGAAATGTGTTCATAGTGCCCTGGAAGGTGGGATTGGAGCTTGAGGCTGATTTATTGAAAAGTGACCAGTAAAGACCTAGGCAGTCTATATAAGAGCCATCAAATTATGAACTAAGGTTCATCACTTTTCTTGACGAGGAAATTTACCTTAGGGTTTTGTTGTGCTTGCACCCAAGAGATTTGATGAGGGGATATGCTGAGTTTATGATCATGGTGTAAGTCTGCCTATTATACTACTGAGTTCAGAAGGCATATTTTGAGTGCATAAGTTACATTGCTAAGTGCATAAGGCATATTTTTAGTGTAGAAGTTATATTACTGAGTGCCTTGCTTCTACATAGATTCCTTCTACTTAGTGGTTCAGTAAGCAAGCTCAGGGGTCCAAAGGAAGCAAGTAGTTTAGCTGCTTCTTCTGGAAAAGGTTGGGAGGAATAGGCCTCCTTGGGTGTTTGTCGGCCCCATATTCATTTACAGGTTCTACTTGTATTTTCTAATTCCGAGTAGTTAAAATTTCTATCTGCAATTATAAATTTTATGTTTTAAGGGTATTATTATACAAATGTATTTATCTAGTTTCTAACCTAGATAGGATTTTGTATAGTAATGATTATGTAAGATGAATTGAATAAAAATGTTTATCTGCATTTTTCCCCATGCTAATGTTTCTGCATCATACTCTAGTACAGAGAAGGAGATTAAGGTAGATAAATTGATCGGCAGATTTCCAAATGAATGAAAATATTTATATTGTAGTATTTCATTAGTTTTTCTTACCATTAATATTCTGTAATAAATAGTATAATTCTATGTCTTTCTCTTATCATTCCCTTCATCAGAAGGGTTTAAAGTTCACTGTATTTTTCTTTCACCAGTTTTTATCAAAATAACAGCTTCAAAATAATTATTTCCTAAATACTTAGTATTGTTATCCAATGCTGATAGCAAGTATATAATTGCAAAAATAAATAGAACTGTTTTCCCTTACAAACAAATGCATGAATATTTAGCACTAATTTTATGCACAGTACTCATTTCTCTTATATTGTTTTATTATTTAAACTATAGTTAATCCATTCACATCTAGCATAGGATTAGAAAACCTAGTTTGTCATTCACCAATTCCTTTATTCATCACAACTGTTAAACAAAGACTATTGAATGTTATCGAAAATAGAGTTTTCGTCTAAAAACTCAAACATCATGATAGGTTTGTACCCTTCACTTATCAAAACCTAGAAATATCAACATTTATCTTTTAGATTAAAAGTTTAGTTAAGCTTCAAACAGAACAAGAAACTGGTCACGATTTCGTTTCATAACTGAAAACAAAAACATTGGATTTTGGCTCATGGCCATCACAAAAATTGACAAGAAAGAATAACAAAGTGAAGCTTTCAACTCCATAAGCATATTCTCGAAAATGCTTATCATATATATTCTTTAAGACCGATTTTAAGAGCATCTCGGCATCAACATGAGACTACATTATCATGTTTCAATTGAAAACCATATTATTAGCTCACTGTAGACATCTAATTTTAGAAGCTAAACATTTGTTGTTCCGAACAACAAAACTTTACAAAAAACTATACATTAGGGTTGGACCATTTTAACACAGGGCTAAATGCTTAGCTCTTGAGCTTTTCTTAAAACACAATAGTTGCAAAAACGACAAAACTCATTTGCACACAAACTGGAGCACTGCTCTCAAACTTGAACACAAACACCATAACATAGGAAACACAATTCATTTATTATCAAAGACGGTAGAAGGGTAAAACCCTCTCCTCTGTTATTTTTCTTTTACAGTTTCTACATTGAAAACCAAACACCACAGGCCTAATGCCAAATAGGTCGAGGGTTTCATCCTCCCCAAGCTATCAAACAACTCACAGATATTTCGATGAAGGTCACCCCTTAGAGCCCAAGAAAACATGAAGTCTCGGCAAAGAACACAATGAAGGTCCACTAGTCATCTAACCGGAGTAACGAGTAACCACCAAAGCTTACCAGTCTATGTTACAGCTGCCAGTTATCAAAACTAAGCTAGAAAGTCATTGACGAAGGGACCTTCCATTTAAGCAAGTGTGGTCAAAATGAGTTTACGAAAGAAGTCATTACAATCGAAATATCAATAACTGAAACTCTCAACAGAATGGAAGACACAAGGTTCAAGCCCTGGGAAAACATTACCTTTCTATCATCGGAGCATAACGCCCAAAAAACCACTGCCAAAACTGTAACCATTACTCCATCATCGAGTGCAACGAAGGATGGAAGAATTCTCTAAATTCTATCATCTGACAAACGAGGAAAGTTGAGTTTTTGGAGCACCCACACGTAGAACTGTCACTTCCCGGGAACTCTTGACAACACTAAGCTGTTGCTGGATAACAGTCACAAGAGTATCAGCCCTTACAATCCCTCAACAGGTTCAAATTAAAACATTAACAGGTCGCGGTTTCGAACCGTGGACACTCCACAAGCAACCGCTAACGAAACCCTGAAGGCTCTCGGCCTGTCGGCCTCTCCACCAAGTCACTACATGCTACAATGAATGCAAAGGAACAATAAAATTAAAAAACATAGTGGTGGTTAAGGTTAGATCCCAAAGCCCCAAAACCCTGCTTGATCAACAGTGGAGATCACCCAAAGGGTGTCTCGTAAACCCAAGCAACAACCATAATAAAGACACCATTAATACCATATCCACCAAGGAGGATAGCTCAGTTAATTTTTGAACCAAAATACTTACAGCTCGTCACGATGTTTGAACCAACACCCACGATGTTTGAACCAACACCATACCTTCACGTTCCTAGCACCACGATGATGTCCACAGAGACATTCCACTGTCTCGGCAATTATGTTATTAAATGCAAAGGGAAACCAAAGTGCCTCCCAGCACGAAACCTTCATAATTTTAATTTCACCCATTCCTATAAGGTATTGATTCATTGATAAAATGCACAACTCGGTTATGTGATAACACCTTATTGTATGTCAAGGTTGTACTAGTTTCTTGCTAGGAATTTAATATGTTAAAGGGTCACACAAGGTACACACGAATTGTATATAGTCCTTGTTCATAGGATTATGTATAAGACTCTACATATATATTTTTCAAATATAGTATAGAATTTGTATATAGTATCTAGGCTAGAAATTGATCATGAATTTGCAAATAGTTCCTAGACTAGAATTTAAATATGATTTTGCAAATAGTTTCTAAGTTAGAAGTTAATTAAAATATTGCATGTAATTCTTATACTCTAGAGCATATAAGGAATTGCATATAGATATTGCATGCTAATTGTACCTAGCCATTACATTAGGATTTGTTTATCCTTACAGTTTGCGTGAAATAGAATCTCACGATAATGATATATTGGTCCCATCCATTGTTGGTACAAAAAAATAAATAGGTTAGTACAGTATTACAAATAATACAACTGACATACTTCTCTTTTATAATCTAGGCTAACTGAAGTTCTCACCGATAGCATTTTCGACATTTGTTTCTTAAATCATTAAGACTTTGGAGAATACTGAAAAACTGGTTAGAAACTCTTCGGTCACATGTCGTAAAACACTAAAGCTCTTACTTGTAATCTGCGAAAAAGGAGGATTCAAATGCTTTAGCACAAATGATATGTAAGCCTTGGGGCATCCGTAGGACCCCTTCATCGTCAAGCAGAAGAACAATAGTTAACACATATAAACTTATATCATTGTATCAACAACAAAAGGATTGTGAAAATACAGTTGAGTAAGAATAACATTGAAACATAGATATTAATCATCTTGTCGCAAACATTACACTTTTGACCAACACAACATTTAGTACAACAAGACAACATTTAAGCATTTATTATATTTCCGCACAGTTAGATTATGCATTAAAAGCTATATCGAAAAATTTTAAATTCTTGTAAATTTTTGGATGTTACATGTGGTGTTAGAGTGCAAGTTCAAACTCTAGGCCTGAAATAGGCTCATGCATGCAAACAGAAAATAAAAACCAGAAAGTTTATGTTATTTATTTTTATTTTAATTTTATTTTTTACAGAACGATTTGTTATTAATTTGCAGGTATGGACATACCAAAGGAATCAACAGAGGACAGATCTCCTCATAATGAGCATAATAACAATAATAATAATGAGGGCATATATGTTGAATTAAATAACCAATCTTCAGAACTTCTTTGTACAGTAAAAGATTTAAAATCTGAGATAAGAACTGTTAAGGAAGAAAATGAATGCATTATGAAGTCACAGGAAGAGTTAAATCAGATTCTACTAGAGAAATACCATAATGAGGAAAAAGGAAGGAAATCAGAAGTAAAATTTGATTCTGGTGCAATGTCTCACCAACATAAGAGTAAGCAAGTAAAAAATGATACAAATATTAGTTACTCTTCATCTGAATCTGATCAAAATAATTATGCTTCTGTTCATGACAGCAGTAATAGTGATAGCTGTTCTAAGAAGATGAAACATAAGCATCATGAACAAATTACTGGAGAGTTTGAAAAGATTAAACCACCAACCTTTAATGACGAACTTGAAAAAGGTGAGACAACTAAAGCATGGTTGTATGGAATGAAGAAGTACTTTAATATTTACAATTACTCTTCTCAGTTAAAAGCCAAGATGGCTATTTACAATATGATAGGAAAGACAGATATTTGGTGGCAGGATCTTAAAAGAATTAAGAGCATAAAGGAAATAGACATAACCTGAAATATGTTTAAAATGTTAGTTAAGAAAAAGTTCTTGTCAGAACATTACTATGACGATAAATCAAAAGATTTTTATGATTTAAAATTGGGTACTATGAACATGAAGGAGTTGTGCAGCAAGTTCCTTAGCATGCTGAGGTATGTACCTTGCATGGTCGAAGAGAAGCCTAAGGTACAAAGGTTTCTAAGTTGTCCATCTTTCAACATAAAAGATAGGATCGAGTATGATAACCGTTCCACTCTGGAAGAGGCTATGAGGAAAGCTAATTTTTGTTTTGATCAAAACAGAAAAAGAGAAGGAACAACTGGCTGGAAGAGTAATAAGTCTAATCATTTTGATCACAAAAAGAAGAGTTTTAATCAAAATTCTGGAAATTTTAAGAAAAATTTTAATAACAAAAATTTTCCAAGTAATAATAATTACAGGAGTAATGCACCATAGAATTTTACTGCTGCAAGAAATGTACCTAATAAAAATAACAACACCAGGTATGCTAAACAGAAAGGACCTTTGAAGTGTTTTGATTGCGGTGGACCACATAAAAAAGCAAATTGCCCATGCAACAAAAGGACAACCAACAATATTCATAGCATACAAGTGGAGCAAGCAATAGGTGATGTGGCAAGAGAAATGCCAAGGATAAATGCAGTGCTGGAAAATCATTAAGCAGACCATCAAACGTCCATGGTCGAAATCGAAGGTATGCTACAAAACCGATCTATTTCTATTTTGGTAGATACAGGTGCAAGTTTGAGTTACATTTCACCCGAATTAGTGAAAAAATGCAAGTTAAGAATAGAAAAGTTCGATAATTCTTGGTTAGTTCAACTAGCAACAGGCACTAAAAGAAAGGTTACAGACTTTGTTAAAAATTGTGATGTATTTTTGAATCAGCTGAAAACCCAAGTTAATCTAAATGATTTACCCTTAGGTTCATATGACTTGTTGATTGGCATGGATTGGATTGAACAAAATAGAGTAGTGCTTAATTGTTATGAGAAATCTTTTACTTGTCTGAATAATGAAGGTAAAACTGAAACAATAAAAGGAATTCATAGGAAGATTTCAGTAAGACAAATTTTTGCATTACAAGTTAAGAGAGCTGCCAGAAAAGGCTGTAAAATGTTTGTTGTTAATGTTATTAATGACGAATGTTCATCTAAAGAAGACAAGTTAAAACTGGAGGATATTCCCATCCTTAGGGACTTTTCTGACATATTCTCGAAGAAATTCCAGGATTACCTCTGAAAAAGAAACTTGATTTCATCATTGAGTTAGTACCAGGTGCGATACTAAATTCAAAGGCTTCCTGCAGAATGAATATTCTAGAGTTAAATGAGTTAAAATCTCAGTTGAAGGAATTAATAGATAAAAACTACATAAGGCCAAGTGTGTCTCCTTGGGGAGCACCAGTAATTTTCGTTAAAAAGAAAGACGGTACCATGCAACTGTGCATCGATTACCGTCAGCTTAATAAAATGACAATTAAGAATCGATATCCCTTGCCCTGCATAGATGATCCATTTGATCAAGTACGTGGAGCAGAGATATTTACTAAAATTGATTTAAGGTCCAGATATCATCAGGTTAGAATAAAAGACGAATACATATCCAAAACTTCTTTTAGAACGCGATATGGACACTACGAGTTCGTAGTTATGCCTTTTGGGCTAACCAACGCACCAACACTGTTCATGTGTTTAATGAACAATGTTCTGCATAAGTATTTGGATAAGTTTGTAGTTGTGTTCATTGATGATATTCTGATTTACTTAAAAACTAAAGAAGAGCATGATGAACATTTAAGAATAATTCAGCAAGTGTTAACGATAAGATACAGATACTTAGGTCATACAATCTGTAATCTCTAGATAAGATACAGATACTCAGGTCATACAATCTGTAATCTCTAGATAAGATACAGATACTTAGGTCATACAATCTGTAGGTCATACAGATAAAGATAAGATACAGTACTTAGGTCATATAATCTCTAAAGACGAAATTTCTGTCGACCCTGATAAGATAAAAGCAGTTAACGAGTGGCCTGTCCCTAAAGATGTAACTGACGTTTGGTCATTCATGGGGATAACAGGTTACTACAGAAATTTTATTGAAGGGTTCTCACGAATTGCAAATCCCATCACTTCTTTGCAGAAGAAGGAGAAGAAATTTCTATGGGATCAAAAGTGTCAAGAAAGCTTTAATAAGTTAAAAGAATTATTAACCACTGCGCCAATTTTAAAAATTGTTGATCCCAATAAGGATTTCATTGTATGCACTGATGCATGCAATGGTGGACTTGGAGGGGTGTTAAATCAAGAAGGTCATGCCATTGCTTCTGATCCAAGGAAATTAACAATTCATGAAAATAATTATGCAATTTATGATATTGAGTTGGCAGTTGTGATACATGCACTAAAAATGTTGTGCCATCACTTGATTAGAAGGAAATTCAAACTAATTACAAATAATAAGGGTTTAAAGTATTTGTTGGATCAAACAAATCTTAATGCAAGGCAAGCTAGATGGCTAGCTTTCCTTAGCGAGTATGATTTCAAGATTCAATACATTAAAGGAAAATAAAACAAAGTTGTTGATGCATTAAGAAGGAATCCCAAATTAAGCTTTGTGGCAGCAATCAACACTTTTAAGACAGATTTGGAAAATCAAATTGAAGAAGGAATTAAACAAGATGAAAATTATCAAAATTTGCTTGGTAAAGTTGCTGAAAACTTATCTGAAAATTTAATAACAGATTGCAGCATTAATAAAAAGGGATTAGTGACTTATAAACACAGAGTTTATGTACCAAATGTGTCAAAGGTTAAGCTGTTAATTTTGGATGAAGTTCATAAGAGTCCTTATTCAGGACATCCAGGTTATCAGAAAATGATAACTGTGTTAAGGAAGGATTAATTTTGGCCCAACATGAAGAATGAAGTGGCTGAATACATATGTGGTTGAATACAGTGCAGTTATATAACTCCTCTGAGATGCTCTCATCCATGGCATTTCACATTTGGAGGTAAGACTTGACTCACAACTAATTGTATTTCAGTTAACGGGTGTTTACCAGATTAGAGATCCTGTTTTGCTACGTCAGTTTCTGCGAGTTAGACTATTGGAAAGACAGTTTGATTCTATTATATATGAACACATTCCAAGAAATTTAAACGCATTAGCTGATTCATTTGCAAACTTTGTTCTAGATTGGCATTTGTATCATACACTTTCATAGACAACATTTCACACATAAAATTCAAACACATACACATGTAAATAATCAATACTGTATCAAAAAAAATGAGTTTTGGGATCACAAGTCTATCAAGTCATGTCATAAAAGTACAAAACTGGGCATAGTGGCCTAAAAAATATACATAGAATGTATCCCTCTCCTATGGAGAAGGAGGGTCCTCATCATCATCTACTGCATTCCGATAACATATGACTAGCCTAGCTATCTTCCGCAGCACTCTAAGCCATGTTGGGGGCACCCCAACTACATCTTCCTGCATATCAATAGGTATCTGATCCATATGGCATGCAGGAACATCATGAGTCAACCGACTCACTTTTCTCTCTATGGTCCCCAACATAGCATCTACTGCAACAACATCGGCTGGCCTTACAAAGATAGTGGGATGTCCCTCGAGACGTACAGGCCCAATATCTTCATATGACACTTGTTTAGTACTTCAAAATTCATTCATAAAAATCAAATACTTGAAAACTTGAAAAAATTAAATAATTCTCAAAATAAAACATACCCATAGCTCCCTAGGCTCCACCTGGTGGAAGCACCAGCTCTAGATCATGGCAGAAATCCAATACAGCATATGGAAACTGCTCGAAGGTGGGCACCTACCTCTCCCACTACCCCCATAAATCATCAATATGATAACAATAGTGACTTTCCCCACCACCCTGGTGGAGGAATATGTCACCCCAACGGCGTAGTCTGGGCTCACGGGGGTTAACCTGAGGTAGAGGCATCCCCAAGCTAATAGTAGGTACCCTCTCGAAGAAGAAGGTACATAAGATGCTGCCATACCCAAAATCTTCATACTCCTGGATTTACAACCCGTGAGTTGATCTTTCATGGATGCCAGTAAACTAGTACACCAATCGTACACATGACCCTATAGACATCGTACACCAATATGCATAGAATGCCTGGAAGCTAGGTGTAGTGAGGCACTACCTGCCACCCGGTTAATCATACTCACAATCACCTTTAGAGGGAGGCCTTCAATGGTAGAAATCAAGATTTGGCTTCCTGATTTCTCAGCTCCAGCCACACAATATGTATTCAAGTACTCTTGCACTGATCCTATACCCACATGAGAAGACCCCTTCAAATTTATTGCATCTCCTCTCCGAGAGAGTCCAATAATGAATTAAATGTCATCAACTGTAAGCTCCAAAGTTTTCCCTCAGATGACAAATGTATTGGTATCCACATCTCAGTACTGAAAAAGTCTTCGAAACAATCTATTTAGGGCCCCTTCATTTATGGTTCAGTAAAACTTCAACAAACCGCATCTTCGGAGAGCATGGAGAATGGCTGGATCTTGCAGGGCCAGCCTATCCATGTCCTTGTGTTCCCTCTCCCTCCAAAGAAGAACCATCCTGCACAAAAAATGGCAATTTTTTAGTTCTCGACAGTTGTTTCTCCACTTTCAGGCTTGAGCGCTACTGTTCATACTAGACAATAACGTATGGGCGCTACTCTATGTGAGCATAGTAGCGCTGATACCCTTGTATATGCTACTATTCTTGTTACACAGTATCACCCATGCATAAAACGATATGAGCATTGCCTTGCAAGTGATTTTTTGGCTCAAAAATTGAAAACTAAACCATGGAAATGCAAGATAGGAAGATTCTAACTTACTTGGCGGAAGAAGAATGATGTTTGGTTGCTCGAATCGATCGCCACAGAAGATTGAAAATGCAAGGTTTGCTCCCAAATTCTTTCCCTACAAAACAAATTGAAATGTGAGTTTAAAATGAAATTACATATATTGAAATTGATTTTAATTTTTACCCACCATTGTTAAAATACGTATAGTTTCAAAGTTTACTAAAATGTTCTAATTAATCAATTAATAGACATACATGGTGCAAAGGTAATTTCACTCACCCGGTTCTCATTTTTCACTGAAACTTTGTAGGATTAATCTTCTAAGACTAAATTTCTCGTTGTTAAACCTTTTTAACTAGCTCATAGTTCAAATTTATGTATCATCCGAGGTTTTTGTCGCGATTACTAATATTGTTGTTGAAGACCTAGTTTTGGCAGATTATGAAGTCATGATCCCAGAAGCTGACCTTTAAGTCATTTTAAGCTCTTGTTTGGACTATTTAAAGCTAAACAAGATTGCCGAGCAGAATTGTCCTCTTCAAGCTCGTTAAATTAATTGAAGGCTCATCCACTCAGGTGTAGAATTACCCCTTTTCCGGGCCTAGGTGGATTAACTATGGAAAAGGTATACTCTAGGTATACTCCTGTATGCGCTAGAAGAGTTATTCTTCCTTTGTTTTATACCTTTTCGGGGGAGGAGATTAACTGTACGAAAAAGGACCTTTTGGAGCCTTTCTTTAGGGTTTTCAGGCTCTCTAAACATGAAAACATCAAGCAAGCATTCACCTACTCGGGCTCGATGTGAAATCCACGAAAGGGTAAGTAGAGGACTATTTAAGTTTTTCAACTCTATAAAAAAGAAAACACCGCCGAGCACATTCCAATCCGGGCTCGATATAAAATCCACGGATAGGTGTAAAGAGGATTGTTTAAGTTTTTCAGACTCTATAAACAGGAAAACACCGGCGAGCATTAATCTGCTTGGGCTTGATACTAAAATCCACGAGTAGATATATGGAGTTATTGTTTAAGTTTTTCAGACTCCTTAAAATTGGAAACACCGGTGAGCAGGAACAGATCTCGGCTCGATATTAAAATCCAGAGATCAGTAACATAGAGTAATCTTCTATCTCTTCTTTGAACTCTGTAAACAATGAAGAAGGTACTGAGTCTTCCTCCCATGGACTCGTTAAAATTTTTACATGGTTGGATCTATTGAGTTTTCATTCTTTCTTGGACTCATTAAAACAACAAGAAAGGTATTCTTTTATCTAAAAAGAATAAGGGATGGGAAAGATGTGTCATATCTTCAATGTCAAAGGCAGTTCAGTCAGTTCTATCCTTGAACACAACACCTACTCGAGTCTATCATGTCGGTTGGGTAGTTTTTGACTTCAGGGTGAACCTGATCTTCAAGTTGTTTACTCCCCCGGTTGGTTACTCTTCCAACCATATGGAGGGTCTGATAATATCTCCTACATTTCAGGATTATCATTTGCCCCATTATGTCAGAAACTGCCTGAGTCACTTTGTGTCGTGCTCATTGTTCAAGGATATACCCTGTGTCGGCCATTCTGCAGTTTACCTTGACCTCATGTGTCAGCCATCCTAGTGTCAGTCTTATTACATATTACTCCATATCAGCTCATACCAGTTGAGTGTTCCTTGAGTTGGATGATGGAGGATGCCTTAAGGCCTCCCTTCCAATGGACTTCTTCCGATCGACATCAACTCATTTTGCTCCGGGAATGAAGTTTAGAGTTTCGGTTAGTACCTTTGAGATTGCAATCACCAATGGCAATTTTCCTCACTGTTGAATGTCGAGAATACATCAATGTCTCTTCTTCGACAGGATCCCCAACTGTTCGACTCCAAGTCCATCTATTCAAACTTGTCGGATAGTACTAGTTACCTTGGGCCCCATCATTATTATTGGTGGAGGCCCTCGCGTTTGCTAACGGTATACATCAATGACCGGTAATCAAATGATACCCCCCATGTTTGACTATCAACTCATCTATTCACATGGTTAGTGTTTATACCTTGGGTTGTTTTGGATGAAGACCTTGGGATTTTGGATGACATTACCTCATTATGTTATCACCCATGTTGTGCAAGATTGAGCCTCACTTATATTCGGCTCTCCATGAGACATAGATTCAGTTTGTTGTTATGGCTATGATCTCTCAGTTTGACATGGATCCACGCTTGTATTCTAAGTGGCCATGCTATATATACATCTCCTTGTTATGTATCGGAGATCATGTTGTATCACACTACACATATATATGATGTCAAGAATGTAATTGCTCGCTGACCTTGATCTTTGTTTCAGGTGTTCTTGTGATTTGCTTCCGCAGTTCCTTGCTCCTCCTCTGGCTTTGGACTATAATGTATTTCGGCCATCGTTTCCCTCTGACCTCACACATTAGGGGGAATCTGTTATAGGTCAAACCTGCACCTCTCCATCTATGATCACCTTGAGCTATCGATCACACAAAAGGACAACTGGGATGGAGGAGCATGTTGACCTTAGATGAGACCTTGACCTACTCCACCTCCTTGCAAGCTGGCCAAACCATTAAAAAACATTGTTTTGAGACATGGGCGCTACTCTACCATAACAAAATAGCGCTTGTACCCTACTCCAGTGTACAATAGTAGCGCTCAACTCCTCATGGGCGCTACTCCTCTTCAATAGAGTGGCGTACAACATTTAAAAAGTGATGAGCGCTAGTTATAAAACACTATAGTAGCGCCCTGGGCACTACTCCACTGTGCAATAGTAGCGTACACCTCAAAAGATGATTAAAAAATAATTAAATTCATGAATGAGGATTAGTTGCAGTTGGTTTCCCAACTTCCTCAACTTCCTCCATAACCATCTCTCAACCTGAACTGCCTCCTTTGCCTTATAAATACAAGGAGGAATGAAGAGAGGGGTTTGACATGAAAATTATTGAGAGACTCTTAAAGAGAAGCTTGTGTTGAAGGAGGTTATGATGGAATATTTCCAATCCAGAGAAGAGTAGGAGCCCAGGATTAGGTTGCAGGAGCATGCTGCAAAGTCAGGTATACTTTGTATCATCAATTTGCATTTGACAATAAAAGGTTGAAGCATCTTTCTTGTCCCAAATCAAGTGTTCATTGAGTTATGTACTTGTTTGGATCTGTTCTGGTTAATATTTGATGTTTAAATTGCTTTGTTCATTTCATCATTATATATTATCCAAGATACGCTAAGAAAGGTATTGTGTTGCAAGTTTATCGAACGGGAGGTTGAATTGAGGATCGAGCGCAAGATTGAATAAGAGCTAGGATCGAACTTCATTCAAAAGGTATGTTCTCAAGACGTATAACCTATTTCCATTCATAAACATCTCTGTAACACAGTTAGTATGCTTACCTGTCATCCCCTTTCAGTTGATAACGTCCGTTTCCTCGTTATAGGGTAGTTTTTCCCGCCAACACACACAACAGCCTGGCATAGACTTCAATGAAACTTTTGCACATGTAGCTCGAATGGATACTATCAGAATAGTTTTGGCCATAGCAGCTCATAAGACATGGCTTGTTTACCAAATGGATGTTAAGTCTTCATTTTTAAATGGTTATTTGGAAGAAGAAGTATATGTGGAGTAGCCACAAGGCTATGAAGTTCCAGGACAAGGACACAAAGTATACAGACTGAAAAAGACACTCTATGGTTTGAAGCAAGCTCCTAGAGCTTGGTACAGTCGCATTGACTCTTACCTCATTCAGAATGGATTTCACAGAAGCGAATGTGAGCCAACGCTGTACACAAAAATCAACAAGCAAGGTAATAAGTTGATTGTCTTCCTGTACGTAGATGATTTAATATTTACTGGTGATTTTGGCATAGAAGAATTTAGAGCAGTTATGGAAAGTGAATTTGGAATGACTAATTTGGGGCTTATGAAGTATATTCTGGGCATTGAAGTCCAACAGACTGAAAAGGGTATTTTTATATCTCAGTCAAAATTTGCAAGTGATGTATTGAACATATTTAAGATTTTAAATTGCAAGATAGCTCCAACACCAGTAATAACAGGTTTGAAATTGAGCAAGGATGATGATGGATCCAATGTAGATCCTACGTTGTTTAAAAGGCCTGTTGGTAGCCTTATGTATCTTACAACAACAAGGCTAGACATCATGTATGGATTCAGTTTAATCTCAAGATTCATGGAGTCGCCAAAAGAATCTCATTGGAAAGTAGGTAAAAGAATTTTGAGGTATGTAAGTGGAACAAAAGACTTTGGTATTTTGTATTCAACCTTAGAAAATTTCAAACTCATTGGATATACTGACAGTGACAATGGAGGCAGCATAGATGATATAAAAAGCACATCTGGGAATACATTTCATGTTGGAACAGGTGTTCTATGATGGGATTCAAAGAAACAACCCATTGTAACTCTTTCTTCAGCAAAAGCAAAGTGTGTCGCAGCTACAAGTGCTGCATGTCAAGTTGTTTGGATGTGAAGGATGTTAAGTGATCTGTCGCAGAACCAACAAGAACCCACAGTCATTTACTGCGACAACAATTTAGCTATCGCACTGTCAACGAATCATGTGTACCACAAGAGAACCAAGCACATCGAAACAAGGTATCACTTCATCAGAGAATTGATAAACAACAAGGAAATTTGTTTAGAATTTTGCAGGTCTGAAGATCAAGTAGCAGAAATATTTACAAAACCATTGGCAAGGGACACATTCCAATATCTGCGAAGTTGTTTGGGAGTGACAAGTTCTGCACAGTGAACTTCGTCATGAACAGAGCATGTTTCAGCTCTAAAACATTTTGTAAATTTTTATGTTGTTATATGATCCCCATCCGCTCATAATTAAGGGGGAATGTTGGAGAAATGTAATTACGAGTTGAATGTGCATCTAGTTTGCGCCGGCTTTGTCAAATGTTCTCTCAGTCCGCAGAAGTCACAGATATGTCAGTCAGTCAGATAGTCTGTCAGAAGGATTTGTGCACACTTCATAGTATTTAATTAGTTGTGTTTGCATTCCGCAAGTCAAATTCTTAGGTAGAAATTAATTACAGTCTTTAATGGAGTTCAATAGCTTTCAGGTGAAGCGATCTTAAGTTTGTCTATAAATGAAAATTTCTCTCATAGGATGAAGTAGAGATGTAGGAGAGAAAGGAGAAGAAGAAATTGGTCATGAAATGTATTACGAGCCCAAGCTCTGTAAAAATGGTGAAAGATTGAAGTAAATCTCATCTCTTTGTCAGTGTGGCAATATTGTTGTTTTACTGTGGTAATATATAAGTTAATAGTTATTTGTGTTCATGCTCAAGAATGTTGGTTAATGCATGTCGCACATCTTCTTCATATTCACGTGTGTAAATGTTGTTTACATTTACTATATGTACAAGAAATCAAGATTTCCATATATATTTCACGGTGGTAAAGTTTTAGTTTAACGCGGAGTAACTTCAACATAATCTTCATACTTTCATTCTCATGTTTTAGCAGGAAATACTTTATTAAAATGTTTGCTTAGAAATAGGTTTGTAGAAGTCAAGTAGTCCGCGAAGTTACGAAGTAACGCAGAGTAAAAAGGTATCTTCATGAAGTCCGCGAAGTATAGGCTTTCGTAAAGTTAAGACTTTCGCGTAAGTGCGAAGTAAATTTAATGCGAAACAAATTTTAGTGCGAAGTAAAATTTGTTGCGATGTCAAGTGTTGCGAAATAAAAGTTCCGTGAAGTTGCGATGTCAAGTGTTGTGAAGTAAAAGTTATGCGAAGTTAATTTTTGGGAAGTTTACTCCGCAAAGTTAAAAATTTGAGGTTTCCGTTAAAGTCTTTAGCGAAAGAAATAATTATTTACTGCGCAGTTAATTTTTAATTAATTGTGCGGTGTGTTTTTCCCTTGAACACATAATGGTTTAGAAGCTCATAGCTATAATATAATAATATTAAGAGTGCTCCTCTCTAAGGAAAACTCAAGCGACACATTTAGGAGAAGATGCCTTCACAGACAAACTTCTTCTCTCTTGGGCAAACTCAACAAACTCGCTATTAAACAAACTTAATAACAACTCGAAGATTATTGTGCCTCCATACAACACATAATCCAAAAGAAAAAATTATAAGATATTAGGCAATAGATCGAATAGTCCATGCCTCACCTAAAATAAAAAAGGAGAGGAACAAAGGTTACGCCTTCCTTCTCTTACGCATGCATCTCAAACCAGTAAAACTACTAATGAAACAAATGAAATTGTATAAGGAAAGAGAAACCTGATATCGTTTTACCAAAAGCAGTATTCATCGCATGCCATAGCATTAATTTCCCTCTAGTACATGGTTGATATTTCTCTCTCTCCCTTTTACAAGTATCCACCATATGGAGATCTGCTTGTGGCCCAAAACAACACATAAAATCAATAAGGTGCCTAGCTATTTCTCCTTTTCAAAAAAGGGCGTACCCTATACTGAACAAGTGAGTCAAAGAAAAGGGAATTGGCCCCTTCTTTTTGGAGAACCGCCTCTTGTCACCAAAGAACAAGAAATAACTCATTTTTCAAATTGTCTCCTTTGGTCCCTTTTACCTAAATGACCCAATCCTTTCTTGGAGACCCCTTCATTCATCAAACGCTAACTGAATAAAAAATGAGCTTTTCCTTTGTAATAGATATCTATCTAGATAAAACTTCATTTCATTTTACAATTAGGTTAAGTTAATCGTTCCTTTAAAAACATTCTAAGGAGATATCCCCTTTTAATTTACTATTATATATATATATGTCTTTGTTCAAAAAGGGATTTTCCCTTTCGCTTTTTTATTCCAATATAATTGGATTTTATATTTACTCTCCTCATAAATACTTATTTTTGCAAATCTAAAGTATGTATAGAAATATTTATATAAATTGTTTCATGTTAAAATTATTTCTTAATACTAATATAGTGATAATAATTTATTCATCAATCTACATTATATTCACAATTGCCCATGTATATTTATATCTATTATACAAATAGACATTTCCTAATAATTCATAAGAAAAATTTGTAATATTGTTTAATCCTTACCTTTCACTCAAGCTAAGATCCCTTGTTTCCTTGTCGGGGTTGAAATATCAATAATATCCCTAAGGATTACTTAATTTTAGGTTATAGTACTTAGTAGTAATTAGACTAATGCTAAGTCATAGGAATTCATTACTGCCTTGTGGTGGAAAATAGTATCTTCAACATCCCTCTATAGGACTAAGTAAAATTTCACTTCTTTTAAGTGCCCGCGGCACCATAATGACACCTGTCATCAATTCATCGCTTACTAGCCATTAGAATCCCCCCTAGTGTATTCGTGCCCTCATTGTCTGTTGCATCAAGCCTTCAGTATCCTAAGTCTACAAACTCAAATTACAACTTAGGAACTTCACAGTGATACTTATAGTGCTTTATCGGTGAGGCCATGATCTTGAGCTTCTTGCCAAGGTGTTGTACATTGTAGATTCTATTTGTATTTTTGCTTCAGAAGGATTGGGGTAGCAGAGCAAACATTACACATTTATAATATATGCATTGGATTTTTCTTTATATTTTTTACATTATTTTTTCTTTCTATTTGAATTATGTCTTGATATTAACTATTTCTTGATTTCAACTATATATGGTTGGAAGGTGCTCCAAACATGGGAATGCTAGATTCGGAAAACTCAACAAGTGTGGATGCAACAAAGAAATTTTTATAGATATATAATAGCATGGAATCCATGTGACATTCATCATAAAAATATAATGATTCCTCACGGTATTAATGATGATCCATGCTTATTAGATAGGTAACACATATTTTTGCTTCTTATCCCATTTAAGAATATGAAAATTTGTTGAATCATGTTCAAAGACATAAAACATAGTGTGGATTCTTGCTTGCAAAGAAAGAGGTCTACTCTCACCTATCGTTGCAATGCTCCATGGGAGCTTCATAATTATATTCATAAATGATAAGAACAGAGGAAATATGAGCCTTCACATAATGATGAAAATATAAATGATCATAATGATACTCTTCCTTCAATGTGGCATTCTAATGTTGTCTGTCAACTAGTTCTTTCTCAACATGCAGTCCTCAACTACATTCCAAAGTATGCAACAAAAACCGAAAAAAGGTCAGTAGAAAATTATGAGTTTATAGGTCCATGGTTGCTCATTCAAATTGATTATCGATTACAAGAAGCATTTACGGATAATAAGACAATTCCTTTTTGTTGTAAATCCATCATTCATGTTGGATGCCTTGGTTAACTAGCTCCTATGAGTGATAACCCTATATATGCATGGAACACAACTAGAATTTTTTTATGGAAAAGTTTCCACATTGTTGTCACTTTGGATTCAATATTTTGTCAACAAGGTAATGATATAAAACAATATTCTTTCCAGTAACTGTTAACAAACATAAAAAATGTTGAACCAGTCTTTTATGATTGGAATATTCTTGTGGAATGGGATCACATGTCTTTTCTTCCTATGAAAAGGAGACAGTTTTATTTAAGGATACACCTTTTTCCAACTAATGAGTTGGTCGTGTTATATAATAGATTCATGCTAAAAACTTTAAATTCTCCAATTGTGGCATGTGTAGTTGAACATATCAAGTGTTCTAAAAATCCATCTGGTGATGATGAACATTTGGAAGTTCAATATCTTATGTTCCCTCAACAACGTGTCATGTTGTCATGTACCCATTTGATATTTTGGAAAAAATGGTAGAATTGTTTTTCTTCCATTCAATTATTAATGCAACATGAATACCATCTCGACTATAGATATGTAGACAACTTCGTAATTATTCCATACATTCCATGTTCAACATTAGGCATTAGTTACTTTAACGATGACTATTTAAAGCATGATTACTAGTCCTTACGATAACCATTCACAAGGCTAGATACCTACATGCATACAATGATTCTGATCATACATCGAAATCATCAACAATAGCTTCTTATAATCACTAAGACATATGAACTGTTATCACATAGTCCAACCCTCTCCCAATTATAAACACATACTATTACGATGTTATTACTAACCATTCCATGCATAGCAACATTAACACTATGCATTTAACAATCATGCCTTTACATAAGCAGAACATGCATAATTATCTATAATCAAGTAGGATCATCATTACAATATCAAGCACTAGATTAGCATGCATCATACCTTTACATAAGTGGAAAATGTCTCATAAACATTAATCACACATGTTTATTATGGATACACTATGCTATATTTCGTTATTCCTTCATGCGCATGTGATGTGCATTATGATCATTAACCACATGTAATCATTGGAACAACATCAATACTATGCTATCATCAACCACTATGAGTACTACATGCAAGTACATATTATTTACAACTCACAATTGATTATGCGAATCATCCATACCATACTTGAGGGAACCAATCTCCTCTTCATCATGAGCTTCTAGAAGCACCCAAGTACAAGCAATTTACCAAAAATGTTACTCAATCACTCATGTAAGTTTATGCTACTTTCATGTATCGAGGGTGTTTCCCAACCAATGCCTTGTTCAACAACATGGTTAGACATTATATATGTATATATATAACCATTTTGTTGAACAATTCCTTTATATTCCAAACATATCTTTATGCTTCAAGGATTATGCCTGCACCCTTTCACAATAGAAAAACATGGTCACATGAATCAAGGTATATACCGTGTGTAAGTATGTAACAATGTTTAGTTCATTTTGCATCAATGACATCATCAAATTATTAAGCATGCACATTTAACATCATAACTCAATTAACTTCCAAGGTGTTTATATCATAGTACTCATTCATAACCATAAACAAGCAAGATCCCACCAAACTCTCTAAGTATCATAGGAGTGTACTTATTATAGTACTAAATTAGAACAAGATAATCACATGCGTGTAAATACAACACTAATCATTCTACAGAACACTTATCATTTTATAACTACACAACTTGGAAATACTCTCCAACAACATTTGTATACATAAGATCATCAAGTACAAGGATATATTTACATCTCAAACAAGTCATTGAAGAAAATTTAACTCATGCAACACAGCTAAGTGTGCAAGTGCCACGTTCCACCCAACCGAGATATACGATTTCTATTGTGAGCCACCTGTGAGGTGGGAAATGGTTCCACTAGGAAAAAGGTATTATAGAAATATTTCCCAAGATTTCTCAACATCAACTAGACACTGAGTCCACAACCATCCCTAGATGGAATGTCAAGGATCTACTTAGAGTTTATCCTTGACGGGTTGAGTACTAGAGCCTACTTAGTCATACATAGAATACAAACAAGGGAAACAATCCCTTTCCAATGAACATACCCTTACGAAAACCTTATGAACATGTCCAACCATAGCTAACATAAATTCAATAACTCACCAAGAAATAATACCACAATTGCCTCATAAGGATCCAAAGCCGATCTCAACAAAAAAGACTTAACAATCAATTGCAACATGGATGGCATGGATAACTTTAGGGGCTAAATTTAGCCCATGGGCTAAATTAAGGGGGTTTCAAAAATTTAGTCGGCTATTTTCTTATATGGAAAGGGTTTTTTTAGTCGAAATATATTCATCGAATATTTATTAGAAAAAAAAAAATTCAAAACAAACTTCCTCCTATATATTAATGAGGAAAATGAAAAAAATATTTTTTCCCTAGTATAATCTCAATCCATTCTATCTTTCACCCTTGATTTTTAGTAATGGAGGCTCATAGGGGTTATTTCACCCTCCATTTTCCCTATAATTTAGGCATACATTTGCATTCGCCTAGAGTTTCATTCAATTTCATGTTGATACCTTCTTTGAGCCCTCGATTTCCCGTATTTGAGGGAAAATCAGAGACAATTTTGTCCTATATAAAGCATCCAATGATTCATAGTTCACCCACATGAGATTGCACTTGCAGGGTGAATGTTATGATTTAAGTGATTCTACTTTTCATTCTTAGTTTTCTAGACATTTTAATCTTTGCACAACATCTCCATTGTCAAAATCTCATGTCTTGAAAGGGCACGCTGCATATGGAATTAATCAAAGTATATAAACCCACATCATGATTTTTGTCCAATAAGTAATGTGGTATGTGTTTTATCCGCATCTACAACAGATTGTTATACAATAAATTTGCCTCTTATCATGATTTTTATCATGGATTCTTTATAAGGCCCAATGAATTCTAGGGAAGTGATGATTCTTAGGACTCATTAGGTGTTGTTAGGGTTTTAATCTATCGTAGGAGTATCAGTTTCGTAAAAGACTTATAGAGATGAGAAGATATGATTTATTGAATGCCTTGTCATGTTTGAACCATCAACTTAAATTTATACATTATTAGTGGCTACTACTATTGATGGAGAGACTCCACATTATTTTTATATATTCAAACTAAATTTGAACCAATTGCTTAAAATGTGCTTTTATTAGGATCTTGCTCTACAGTTATTATTGGATCTGAGGCATTAATGAGAATGTGTATATTCATATTTTTTGTTTGTTGTTGTTGATGTTTGGGATGTTTGTAATTTAAATGAATTCACACATATTATAATGGTGGGGATATAGTGGAATGGTCATTATTTTGGCACTATCTTCCTCTAGAGTTGTCTAAATAGTTCCGATAGACTCTTTTATTTGTATTGAGAAGTTCATCACTGGTAGGATTTTTTATTCACATTGAAAAGTTCATAACTTTGATATGTAATCTAAATTGTTGGGATTAGTATTTGTTTTACGACATTTTTTTTGTAAGGGTCAATTAGAAGTAAAATGTTTTTGGTGATTTGTTTTGATGTGTAATTTCTATCATCATCTAGAAATGGATCTAGTTATATATGATGAATATATGATTTAGTTGGAACACAAATACTTCATTTCCATCATGATTATATATAATATGTACATGGAATGTTTTATTTGAGATGCATACATTCTACTATTTGATATCTTATCTTTTCATTCAATGAGGGCGCTAAAACAATTTTACCACATTTTGCATGCTTTCGAAAATTTCAAGGACACAGATACAAATACCACTTTAGTTTATCTAAGAAAAAGTAGTATTTAATAGAGTAGTTTTAATGATATACGTGATTATGCATTAATTTTCTTTCTATTATTGTTAGTGTATGTTTTTATTTCTGATAACCATTGCAAGTTTCTAACTAACTCTAAAAATTCTAAATCAAATGACGTAATTCAAATTTTGATTTCCAACAAAAGAAAGGAAAAAGCGGTATTCATATCTATAAACATATAAGAAAGTTATTTTTTTCCTAGAGGGTGGATTAAAAATGGGAGATTTGGAAAATAAGCTAATTGGGAATTCATACACTATATTAAGGTTGCGGGTCTTGATAATACTCCACGTTGTAATAATGTTTTGTGGGTTCCGTAATCAATCCATAGTGTAAAGTGTCCATTTTATCATTTTGTTGGTCTGTTAATATTTGGGTCACCACATGTCTGTTTGACCATTAAGCGAGGAGATAACAAGTGGAGTCCCACTTGCCATGAATCTACTTAGTGCATTTGTGTTTTATCGAAACCTTCAGTTGTGACTGACCGAATAATTCTTGTGAAATGTATAAATAAATCCCTCTTCTCTAATTGTTTTGAATTACATGTATTAACAAATCATTCCTTTAGAGCATGCAAGACATAATCATCTATCTATACTTCTTATTCATACAAAAAATCATAATATTCTTCACATAGGAATGATTCCTTTTCATAAAATACTTTGTGACAACATTGATAAGTCATTATTTTTCCAAATGTGTCATGTGTGTTGAGAATCATATCCTAGTATCAAAGTTGTGAGAGGTCCCAAAGGTCCTATTTTTCAAAGATGTAAGGGTGAGAGAGATTTCCACCATTTCTCTTATTGGAATAACATGGATTCCGGTGATCAACCTCATGTTCTTATAGTGCTCACCAAAGTTGCAGAGATCTTAATTGAAAGAGTCAATCCAATTTTATAGGTTACACATGCTCGTGGTGGAAAATATAAACGTAGTGGTCACATTAGTAGCTTCCCACAAGATAATTTTGTTAGTGGAAAAACCTTCCACATCATGTTTGTTGAAATTTGTTTGTCATTGATGTGAACTAATGTCAAAGAGGATGTCAGGTGATTTAGTTTGATTCTTTGATGTCAACTAATGTCAAAGTGGATACAATATTCCTACAATAGCTTGAATAAGTATATGAAAGCCACTTTGAAGAAGTATATGTGCAAGATGGTGAAGGAAAATGATGGAGGTTTGGAGAAGTATATCTAGAAATTGCATCTAGTATGAAGATGTGTGTCCAAGGATACATCATGCATGATCAGTATGAAGAAGAATACAAGGAAGGCACATCATGCATATCGAGTTTAAAGAAGAACATAAGTAATGTATCCTACTGCATGTGGTACTTGCACGAATATCAAGTCCACCAAGTCACACTCTCAAGGTAGTAGTCAAAGAACTAGATGGACACAGGTACATGTGCAAACGCATCCAAGGAGTTGGTTAAACAAAGTTAGAAGTGTGAAAGTATGTCGTGAGAATATTCTAGAATGCACAACCAAGCCTACACAATTTTTGGTAAAATATCGGGAATGCGCAAGAAGAAAGCAACGACTTATTGTTAAACGGTCCGAAAAGCACGCAAGTCTTACCAATCAGAAGATGCTTTCAGTGAAGCATGCACAAGTTACAAGAAGTTTGCAATGGTTGATGATAATGTATGCAAAAATTCCACAACTGATGAAACAACAAGTGCGCAATACCCACAAGTGATGGTACAACAAGGGTCAATGTCCCACGAAGTCAAAGAGAAAGGATGCACACATACAACAAAGCAATGATACATTGAAGAGCACAAGACTACACTACTAAGGTGTAAGTCCCACTAAGCCATGGACCATTGATGCACAAGACTCATAAAGTATGACACATCAGCAGTGAAGAAAATGACATGTGGCAAAATCACAATCTGTGAAGCAAGGAAGAAGGGATACCACAAGCAACTTGTGGACATACAATCGATGCAGGACATGTATAAATAGAGATGCAAGTTGAAGATTTGAAGAAAGATTGATGGTGATATCATAGAGCTTCAAGTGGAAGATACAAATTTATATTCGAGGCATCAAGGGCTCAAGGACAAAACAACATAATCTAGCGAGGAGCTGAGAACACATATGCATAATACATAATTACTTATGGTGCATAGAATGATGTAGATTTGTGACAAACGTGCAAATATTGAAAGGTGGTCAAATACAAAAGTATGCATAAGTGTGTGAGGACTAATTGAAAGTATCATAGATAGCATGCAGAAAGTCGCAGATGTTATATGTCATAAGCGTGGAAACAAAACTGAAGTATTGTAACATCCCTCAAAATTCGACCCCTATTATTATTTCTCTTGTAAATGAAATTATGAATTTTGTAAATGGCCACAGTGAGGAGCTCAAGGCCAAGGCCCCACCAGTGGACCATGAAACTACTATTATGTTCTTAAGCATTACTTCAAAATTAGGAGACTTTGGGATGACGCATCCAAAAGACGACAACTAAAATCACTAAGGGAAAGGCATTTGTAACCAAAGCATGAGTAGATGACGGGTGTCATCTGAGCACCTCCAAGTGCTACAAAAAGAATAAACTAAAGACGATCACCTAATAAACTAAATTTTAGGTGATGAAAATTTTAGGCATATTAAACTATTATGATCACCGTAATTAGTATTAAGAGAGCACCATTTTTAAGATAAATATAAAGAGAATAAGTTATTTTGGAAAAAATGTTTTTAGAAATGAGGTTAAGGTTTATTATTTAAAGGTGATAACATGACCTCCTTGGTATCACTAATAGCTAACGAAAAGTTAGTAATTAACTTAAAAGGTTTAAAGTGTAAGTCCTAGACTCAAGCAAGGGATAATGGGCCAGTACTAACTTAAAGCAAAGTACTATTAAATAAATGCTAAATAGTCAAAAATAATTATTGGCCAAGTTAGGCACCATTACAAGTTCTATAAAATTAGAGTGTTGAGATATATAAACATATATATGCATGTACATAAAAAAAAAATTGATAAACATGGAAATAAATGAACGAGTTTAAATTTAAATGAATCTATATAATTAAGTATAAAAATATATATATATAGAATATCGTAACCCAACACGAGCTCATTCCACAATTACTAAGATGTTGGGAGTTAAACGATCGACTTAATAAAGTTTCAGTTTATGCAAGATTTTCTCCCTAAAATGAGCGCAGAATTTATGATGGCACTCTCCAAAAAAATTTGTTAGTTGAGAGAAAGGTTTAAATGATACTTAGTGGATTTGAGATTAACCGCATGACTTTAGTTTATGGAAGAACTCCGAGTTTTTTTAGGGAGTTGTCTCCGTAGTGGATCACCCCGAGCCCTACCATCGCCATCTACATCGCAGAAAAACGATTGAACTCCATTGTGAGGAGTGATATTTAAATGCTCACCCAACTCTTAGTTGGGGGGAAGGCAAATTGTATTTTGGCGGAGGTTTCTCGGGAGATATGGCTGGGGCGGTCTCGTGGAAGGAGAGCAAGCGGTTAGAATGCACTTATGATACAGTAGGGAGAGGGAATTACTTATGCACTATCTAGAGCAGGCGAACGGGGATCTATCGAAGTAAGAGTAAGGTTATGGACGGACACTGCTGGAGAGGTTTCATCGAGCCGTGCACAACGCAGTGTTTGTAATAGTCTTCTCACCATACCACGTTCTCAACCACTGAGGTATTTTCTTCCCTGTATCTTCTTAAGGTTATGTAGAAGTTAATCCAAGCTAAGTCTCGTGTTAAAAACACGTTATAAACTTTTAGATATGAGAAATAGTTGAAGCAATTGTTTTAAGATCCCTGCACCTTTGTATTTTATTTCTTTTGTGCTTGCAAAACCGGAAACGATCCCCGTCGTGTGAGCAAAATCCATATGGTTGTTTTTATTATTGATTTATACTCTGCGCTGTCATATCTGAGACGTTTATTTTATGTACTGAAATTTCCAAATTACTCCCGCTATTGCTTGTCTGGGATAAATTTTCTTGTTTTTGCTTATCACATCGATGGCATCGAATTATTATGAAGTTGTGTTCTATACTTCAATTTCTGCTGTAGAGGTTTACTCCTTGATGTTTGCTTGTTGAACAACTTTAGAGAGTAGTGAGTTTGGCTCATTTACCTTATAGTTGTTTTCTGAAAACTCGTCCATATTTAGTGACCTTTGCAACGATATCCCTTTTATTGTTTTCTTTTGACGAAATATCCATGCAAAGACTCTATTGATAGAACATTTAGATTTGGAAATCTCTGCATCAAAATGCTCTGACAGAATGTTTCAGCATGATCTCCGTATTCATTTTAGTTTATACCTTGCTTGATAAATTTGGATGTACCATTTCATTACTACCTACGATACCAACGGTAAGATCCATAGTCTTTGGTGGAGACATTGAATACCATACCTTCGACGCTAATCCAAAACTATGTCTTTACATTGTATCCACGTTAATTTTTCGTTGCTTGGATATTTTAAGGATGACCACACTTGGAGTAGGTATCTCCTAATTACATGTATGATTAATATGGCAAATATCTTTATCTTTTGTGCCGTAACCTATCGGTGAGATTTGCCATCTTTGGGATGTTTCTAGTAATTTTTGTAGGGAACTTTAGTTTCAGTTTTTAATACATATATATATACATATTTACTCCTAGCATACTTTTGCTAATTCGGATTCGGTAGAAATTGGGACAACTCTTACCAGCTTTGTTCCGAATAATAATTGCCCCATCATAGTTGAATGGCCTTTAAGTAGAAAAGAATCTTGTATAGTAGGATCGTTTTATCATAAAGTTTTTATTTAGTTTGGCATGTGGATATAGTCAAGCATCATGTAAAGAGGATGCATCTTAGCATAAGGTAAAGCGAGATTTCTCTTGGATAAACTATTAAATAAGAGGATAACAATATATATATTGACTTAGAGGAAGCTTTTAGAGCAAGTATTTCAGTACATTTTTTTTTTTTTTATCTTCAAGAGGTCTCACTTAGTGAAATTTAATAATTATGATATATCTTTAAAAATAGGAGTGTATTCCTTAGCTATGGTCTTGGATATATATGTTATGAACATATATATAAATATAAATCCTAAAGAAGTGATTCTCTTGGCCTAGAACTACTTATCCAAAAGTAAGTTTTAAATAATAAGAATAATGTGATTTTGATTTGGTTAAGTGTATATAAAGAAGATCAAATCTCATGAGAGGTTAGTAATAACCCAGATGCTGAGAAAGTGTTTTGTAAATAGGCATACTATGGTAGTCTCCCTACTCTAAGTGTGGGACATCTTTTCCTAAAGTTAATCTCATATTTTAATGTTTATTTAGAGTTTTTAAGAAAAGTTTTCTTTCCTTTTAGGAGGTGTCTTTAAAATCACATTATGGGGAAAGAGGGAATGACAACATTGTTCTAGTGGTATGGATTGTACCTCTTAGAGGGAAGCTGTGAGAAAAGCTTCTTGCAAGTGGAAAGATAATTATTGTAGCAATGATGTTGCAGTTTGAATCTCTCATTTGATAAAAGAAATAATAGATGCAACCCTCCTTTTGTGGACGTAGCCCAAGTTGTGGGTGAACCACGGTAAAATGGTGTCCATTTATTGTGCTTTGGTGTGTAAATTTTGCATTTGATTAATGTACTCTTAAGTGTACCTAATGCATTTAGTTAATATTAATTGTAATGGCTTTGATGGGTTATACCTTTATGATCACTTGACTTCTTATGAGTAGGTAAGAAATTGTTTAGTTATTTTTATAAAGCATATCTTTCATGTGCATAACTTATCCATATACTTACCTCGTGGAATGCTCTTAGATAAAAGGAGATTCATTGATAGTTTCATATGGTTCATAAGAGTAATAAATGATTTGTTATTACTAATGGATAAGGTCAATATATAAGGTTTGAAGGAAAAAATTTAAGAAATTAAGAAGGATTGAAATATCACCTCCTTGATTATATGGTGGCTTGTCATTTATGTCAAAGACAAAAACGTTGCTACATAAAAAGGACAAAGGGTTATATATATATATATATATATATATGTTTGTACATATTTATGTTATTAGTTGATGACAACCCATTGAAGAAAATTCAAATATACTTTGGCGTTATTCTGATTTCAAATGTGCAGCTAAGGTAGTGGACTCACCCATATACTTGAAGACATTTTATTAGATTCGATAAGGGAAGTAAAATTTAAAAGAATATATGAATGTAGTGTATTACCTATCCTATTGTCAAATGTTCTTAGTGAAAAGTTTTTTTTTTTTAATTCACATTTTTATCAACCTTGAAATTTGGGTTCGTGCCAAGTATATCCAATGATGAGCAAATGTTTGGCTGATGCAAAAATATTGAAGTTCGGTGTTTGAAGTAGATAAATCCATTTGATGTGCAATCACATAGAAACAACAAGATATAGTAAGGATGTGATAATCTCGTTAACCTCGAGTAATGATACTAATGAAAGGACTAAGAGATAATTTTTTTTTAATATGTTCGACTAAACCGTTAAATTACGACCCTAGGAATCCTATCGAATTAAGAACCAACATTTGAGGATTTGGAAGTAGTCTTATGGAATTTGGATTTGGGACAATTTGAGGGTCTCTTGGGATATGTTAAAACCGTGATTATATCTTACCGCATATTTTATAATGTTTACCTTCTCGTCTTGGAGGGAGGCTAACCAAGTAGATTTAAATCCTTGCTCGGATTTGTTATGCTTTGATAAACTATTGGGTGGCTATTGACGCAATGCAGCTTGTAGATAATTTGGACATTGTGAACCTTCGTAGATGACTAGAAGGTATAGAAAATCTATTTTGGTACTGACAATTATGAAGGAATTATTGGATCTGTATTACGCAAGGATACGATTAAGTCCTGAGGGTGTATTCGAACCATTCTAAATGATAAAGAAACTAATGATTATAACCACTTGTGCTTATGGCAATGACTGTTGGAGAAACATAGAAGAGAATGACAAGAACATGAGAATAGGAAGTTAAAAGTTAAGCCCAGTGTTGGAAGTACGAGAACAAAATTTAACTTCAGGACGAAGTTCTATACAAGAGGGGGTGTATGTAATGCGCCTAAAATGACTATGGACCTTAAGGGCACCTGTCGAGTGACCCGGCTGAACAACTTCGATCAGGTGGTCTCTTGAGCCTTGATATGTCTTAAATGATTGAGGAAAACCTGAAGATGTGAATGACGACAATAATTGATAAATGAATTAAGGAATTAAATTATATGTGTTTAGTGGGATAATTGATGATTACATCTTGCATAATGATTAGCCTTGATTGATCAAGTCAAAGTGCAATGGGACAGTGACAGTCCTAGATCTGCAACTTGCGAGGACACAACTAAGCTGCGTCATAGCTTTCCACATTTATTCTGAACTTCGGGATGAAGTTCTAAATAAGTAGGGGTGTATGTAGTGCCCCTAGACTATTGCAGACCTTGATGGCACCTATTTGAGTGACCCGACTAATTGAGACATTAATAAAATGACCCCTTGATGTTATATTGAGTATATTCATGACTACAATTGATTGTGAATCAATAAAATAATGATATATGTGTATCTGGACAGTTGATGTAAATGAATGATTACATGTTGTTTAACGATTAACTATGATTATGGAAAATATGATTATGAATGATGCTTAATGACTAGCCATACGTTTGATCATGTGTTGAGGACGAAGAAAGTAACTATTGACAAAATGCATGTTTGATTAGATGAATACCTAATGTTTGAGTAAATTATAAATGCTTAAGGAAGTAGGAGATTTATGAATCAAATGATGATTATTGAGGACAGTACTACTAATATATTTGTGAGAAATGTGTGTAGCAACAGGTGAAATGGTTCACCGACGGACACACAATGGAATATGAAGGGTCGTAGAGTACGGATAAAACACACAGGGAGAGCGACGATGATGTCGACTTCCGACGGAATACCATGCATGAGCAGATAAGCATTGATCCACTTGCTCAAGAGGAAAGCATGAGGGCGTACAAGGTGGCCCATGATGGAGCTAGTCACATACGAGTTGGGGGGCACGCAGTGACAACAGACTCACTCCTCAGCGCCATTAGTCCCTAATAGTGTGCATACAGAGGATGGAAGGTAATGGCTCCTGAAATCCCTACATGAAGTTCTCGCAAGTCAAAATGAAAGGATGACGATAGAAGGGCCTGCCGGTGTGGTACGCTATCGAGAATGGAAAGAGTGGATGCAAGGACCTAACAATGTGGTACCTTGCCAAAGAATGGAAACTATGAATGACTGGACCCGATGGAGTGGTGCCATGTCAGGGAAATGAAATTAAGGAATGGGGAATCCAAATGGCACGACAGTGGGGTCCTAGTGAAAATGCTTGTTAAACTTAACTGCATAAAAACATATAAGTTTGCGCATAGAACATTACTTAGAAATGCATTTGAGTACTTTAGGAATTTGCACATAAATGATTACTTTGGCATTTAAATAATATTAAGTGTTATTTAGGCATTTGCACATAAAAGAATATTTTGAGCATTTAAAATAATATAAATCTTTATTTCAGGAGCAAAGTAGAATCCTAAGCATGGACACCTAGTCAACACCACCTAGACCTCAAAACTAGGAGTTAAGTAAAATATCTAGGGGACAAACATGAGCAAACTTAGGAATGTTGGTGCAACTCCTAGAAATACTGACACATGGATGGGTGTGTATTATTAAATTGGAAATTTAATAAAATATGTATTTATGCATGAAGCGACATGTGTCGCATGGAATGTTCCTTTAAAAGGAAGGATTTGGGAATGGGTAAAGGACCCAGACCCTGGATGACTATCGTAATTTTGAGTTACCTCATGACTTGCTTCTATTGAGGGTTTGGCTGGAAACTTTGGTGGGGGGAATTCCAAGTTGAGTTTCCCAATTGAGTGTGTGAGCTCTACCACCCAAAGCTCGGGGGAGGCCATGCGACTGAAAGCATGAGCCTATGGTTGGGTGGCGAAGCTAATGGTTGCTTTGCCAATTGTTAAACGAGCTTCTGCTGGAGGGGCACAACGAGCGAAGAGGATGTCAAGGGAAAGCGGAATCGGACTAACGACGACGACTACTCCTCTAACAACAGATTCAGGTTTTTTTTTTTGTTAGTTCTCGAATTTGATAAGTTTTATTAATAATTATGCATCATAATGGTTATATTGTGTTTTAAGTTTCTAATAATTTTTAAGTAAGTCCAAAAGGTGGGTCCCTACAGCATGCGTATAATGATAAGAAACTAATGCATTCAATTGTTGAGCAATTGAAGCAGAGAAAATTTTCTTTATACTAACATTTCAAGAAGTGATCTTAACTTCAACTGATGACATGATCGAGGAGGAACGTTGATTATAAAAAAACACTTATATACAAATAAGTTGAGCTAAATCGCTCAAAAGTAAGTAATGATTTACTTTACATTTTTCAGGATTTTATGAATCACATTTGGTGGTATGACTTATGACTAATGATGTGTAATCATTAAAATGCATAGAATATGATAAGTAAATACATGAATATAACTTAATATTTTGTTGTTATTATGTTACATCAGACATGCAAGAAATAATAAATGATTGTTACTAATAATTATTTCCTGGACTCAAACAAGAAGGTTTCAAGGGAAAAGAATAATTTCCTGGACTCAGGTAGAGGGGCTGCATCTCACACTGACTTACTAGCTGTTGTTATGGGACAACTTCCCTAAATTGTGGTCATGTTCCCCATGGAAGTGGAATGGAATAGGTGGGTAGCTCATTGAATGTTATATTGACCCAAAAGTCCTAAGAAAACTTTATATCCATTGAATTGAACAGAGGAAGGGCTCACAAACATTCCACTTATGTTGTTATAATTGAGCACACAAGAGGTTCTCTGAGGAGACTTAAATTTTTCCTTGTGGTATTATAACTAATCCCACAAGCAGATTCGATGAGGGGAAGCTATGTAATGAGTTGCAGAGTAATACTGTCAAATTCTTGCTATAGGAAGATGGTATTCTTGCCGAGTTTCTAGAGGGCTCGTGTTTTGTATGCAAGTCTCCATGATTGCGGAAATACAAAAGAGCATTTTGTACGCAAGTCCCCTTCATTGTTGAAGTACAAAAGAGTTAAATGATCAAACAAAGTTCTGTTGAAAGAATTGTTTTATGATATAAGCATGTGTTAATAAGTTGTCTTGTAACTAGACTATGAGATGTATTTCTGCATGAATGATATAAATGCTAGAATAAGCAAATATCCCCTCGAGGACGAGGAAAGATGATGAACATTTAGTGTTTTGAAATTTTGTATACTTATGTTATATTGAAGACTATTGAAAAATCTTGTACAAGTTGTACAATGTGCAACAAATAAGGAAAAAGAACTTGCGGGAATCGCAAAAATGTGAAGACAACCAAAGCATAAAAATAAAGCAAGCGAAAGATGGGGAAGGATGCAAAAGACAAACCGTTGAACACTGAGGACGGTGTTATATTTAAGGAGTGGAGTGTGCAACATCCCTCAAAAGTCGATCCCTATTATTATTTCTCTTGTAAATGAAATTATGAATTTTGTAAATGGCCATGGTGAGGAGCTGAAGGCCAAGGCCCCACCAGTGGACCATGAAACTACTATTATCTTCTTAAGTGTTACTTCAAACTTAGGAGACTTTGGGATAACGCATCTAAAAGATGACAACTAAAACCACTAAGGGAAAGGCATTGGTAACCAAAGCATGAGTAGATGACGGGTGTCATCTTAGCGCCTCCAAGCACTACAAAAAGAATAAACTAAAGACAATCAGCTAATAAACTGAATTTTAGGTGATGAAACTTTTAGGCATATTAAACTATGATGATGACCATAATTAGTATTAAGAGAGCACCATTTTTAAGATAAAAGATTTAACATATATTTATCTGTATACATATATATATGTATGAAAGATAAGCAAAAGGAGTCATAACTAGAAATTATACATGTGTATGTATGGTTGTTAAAAGATGTGTTTAAATATATATATAAAACGTTGTGAGGACAAACAACTAATGCATGGCTATATATGATATAAATGCATTTATTGGAGTATTATATTTTTATAAATATGAAAATGAAGTATATAAAGAGAATAAGTTATTTTGGAAACAAATGTTTTTAGAAATGAGCCTAGGGTTTATTCCTTTAAAGGTGATAACATGACCTCCTTGGTATCACTAATACCTAGGGAAAAGTTAATAATTAACTAAAACGTTTAAGGTTTATTCCTTTAAAGGTGATAACATGACCTCCTTGGTATCACTAATACCTAGGGAAAAGTTAATAATTAACTAAAACGTTTAAAGTGTAAGTCCGAGACTCAAGCAAGGGATAATTGGACCAATACTAACTTAAAGCAAAGTACTATTAAATAAATGCTAAATAGTTAAAAATAATTATTGGCCAAGTTAGGAACCATTACAAGTTCTATACAATTAGAGTGGTGAGATATATAAATATATATATACATGTACATAAAAAGGAAATTCATAAACATGCAAATAAATGAAGGAGTTTAAATTTAAATGAATCTATATAATTAAATATAAAACTACATATATATATATAGAATATTGTAACCCAACACGAGCTCATTCCACAATTACTAAGATGTTGGGAGTTAAACGATCGACTTAATAAAGTTTCAGTTTATGCAAGATTGTCTCCCTAAAATGAGCGCAGAATTTATGATGGCACTCTCCAAAAAATATTGTTAGTTGAGAGAAAGGTTTAAATGATACTTAGTGGATTTGAGATTAACCGCATGACTTTAGTTTATGGAAGAACTCCGAGTTTTTTTAGGGAGTTGTCTCCGTAGTGGATCACCCCGAGCCCTACCATCGCCATCTACCTCGCAGAAAAACCATTGAACTCCATTGTGAGGAGTGATATTTAAATGCTCACCCAACTCTTAGTTGGGGGAAGACAAATTGTATTTTGGCGGAGGTTTCTCGGGAGATATGGCTGGGGCGGTCTCGTGGAAGGAGAGCAAGCGGTTAGAATGCACTTATGATACAGTAGGGAGAGGGAATTACTTATGCACTATCTAGAGCAGGCGAACGAGGATCTATCGAAGTAAGAGTAAGGTTATGGACGGACACTGCTGGAGAGGTTTCATCGGGCCGTGCACAACGCAGTGTTGGTAATAGTCTTCTCACCATACCACGTTCTCAACCACTGAGGTATTTTCTTCCCTGTATCTTCTTAAGGTTATGTAGAAGTTAATCCAAGCTAAGTCTCGGGTTAAAAACACGTTATAAACTTTTAGATAAGAGAAATAGTTGAAGCAATTGTTTTAAGATCCCTGCACCTTTGTATTTTATTTCTTTTGTGCTTGCAAAACAGGAAACGATCCCCGTCGTGTGAGCAAAATCCCTATGGTTGTTTTTATTATTGATTTATACTCTGCGCTGTCATATCTGAGACGTTTATTTTATGTACTGAAATTTCCAAATGACTCCCGCTATTGCTTGTCTGGGATAAATTTTCTTGTTTTTGCTTATCACATGGATGGCATCGAATTATTATGAAGTTGTGTTCTATACTTCGATTTCCACTGTAGAGGTTTACTCCTTGATGTTTGCTTGTTGAACAAATTTAGAGAGTAGTGAGTTTGGCTTATTTACCTTATAGTTGTTTTCTGAAAACTCGTCCATATTTAGTGACCTCTGCATACGATATCCCTTTTATTGTTTTCTTTTGACGAAATATCCATGCAAAGACTCTATTGATAGAACATTTAGGTTTGGAAATCTCTGCATCAAAATGCTCTGACAGAATGTTTCAGCATAATCTCCGTATTCATTTTAGTTTATACCTTGCTTGATAAATTTGGATGTACCATTTCATTACTACCTATGATACCAACGGTAAGATCCATAGTCTTTGGTGGAGACATTAAATACCATACCTTCAACGCTAATCCAAAACTATGTCTTTATATTATATCCACATTAATTTTCGTTGCTTGGATATTTTAAGGATGACCACACTCTCAGTAGGTATCTCCTAATTACATGTATGATTAATATGGAAAATATCTTTATCTTTTGTGCCGTAACCTCTCGGTGAGATTTGCCATCTTTGGGATGTTTCTAGTAATTTTTGTAGGGAACTTTAGTTTCAGTTTTTAATACATATATATACATATGTACTCCTAGCATATTTTTGCTAATTCGGATTCGGTAGAAATTGGGACAACTCCTACAAGCTTTGTTCCCAATAATAATTGCCCCATCATGGTTGAATGGCCTTAAGTAGAAACGAATCTTGGTCAACATAAAGGTATATGGTGATTCAAGGGTCACCATCAAATGGGCGGCTGGCGAATTTAAGCTCAATGTTCTGAATTTGAGACATTGGGCATCCAGGACTCTTCTTGAAATCTCAAAACAGCAAAGCATTAAGTTTGAACACATATATCGGGAACAAAATTCATTAGCTGACAAGCTCTCAAAGCATGCCCTAGCAGGTTCTGAAGGTCAATTGATATGGGAGGAATGGTGTGATAACAGTATTCTGGATTGTGGCTCCTTTTTCTTTCTGGACTGAACATTTCTATTTTGTCTTCGGTTTATGTCTTTTTGAAGACCTGGGTTTTGTATGTCATATGTTTTGTGATCTCTGCACTTTCTCTGAGATTCGTTGACATCCTGGTATGCTCATGTAGCGGTCTGTCCTGCGGACATTTTTTGATGGAACAGTAAATGATTCATTTGATATGAATCAGGACTTCTTCTTTGTACTATTTGATTCATTTTGAATATCAATAGTAGTTTTTTTCTCTGGAAAAAAAAAAGTAGAAACGAATCTTGTATAGTAGGATCGTTTTATCATAAAGTTTTTATTTAGTTTGGCATGTGGATATAGTCAAGCATCATGTAAAGAGGATACATCTTAGCATAAGGTAAAGCGAGATTTCTCTTGGATAAACTATTAAATAAGAGAATAACAATATATATATTGATTTAGAGGAAGCTTTTAGAGCAAGTATTTCAGTACATATTTTTTTTTTTTTATCTTCAAGAGTTCTCACTTAGTGAAATTTAATAATTATGATATATCTTTAAAAATAGGAGTGTATTCTTTAGCTATGGTCTTGGATATATATGTTATGAATATATATATAAATATAAATCCTAAAGAAGTGATTCTCTTGGCCTAGAACTACTTATCCAAAGGTAAGTTTTAAATAATAAGAATAATGTGGTTATGATTTGGTTAAGTGTATATAAAGAAAATCAAATCTCATGAGAGGTTAGTAATAACCCAAATGCAAAAAGTGTTTTGTAAATAAGCATACTATGGTAGTCTCCCTACTCTAAGTGTGGGACATCTTTTCCTAAAGTTAATCTCATATTTTAAAGTTTATTTAGAGTTTTTAAGAAAAGTTTTCACTCCTTTTAGGGGGTGTCTTTAAAATCATATTATGGGGAAAGAGGGGATGACAACATTGTTCTAGTGGTATGGATTGTACCTCTTAGAGGGAAGTTGTGAGAAAAGCTTCTTGCAAGTGGAAAGATAATTATTGTAGCAATGATGTTGCAGTTTGAATCTCTCATTTGATAAAAGAAATAATAGATGTAACCCTCCTTTTGTGGACATAGTCCAAGTTGCGGGTGAACCACGGTAAAACGGTGTCCATATATTGTGTTTTGGTGTGTAAATTTTGCATTTGATTAATGTGCTCTTAAGTGTACCTAATGCATTTGGTTAGTATTAATTGTAATGGCTTTGATGGGTTATACCTTTATGATCACTTGACTTCTTATGAGTAGGTAAGAAATTGTTTAGTTATTTTTATAAAGCATACTTTCATGTGCATAGCTTATCCATATACTTACCTCATGGAATGCTCTTAGATAAAAGGAGATTCATTGATAGTTTCATATGGTTCATAAGAGTAATAAATGATTTGTTATTACTAATGGATAAGGTCAATATATAAGGTTTGAAGGAAAAATTTTAAGAAATTAAGAAGGATTGAAATATCACCTCCTTGATTATATGATGGCTTGTCATGTATGTCAAAGACAAAAACTTTGCTACATAAAAAGGACAAAGGGTTATATATATATATATATGTTTGAACATATTTATGTTATTAGTTGATGAGAACCCATTGAAGAAAATTCAAATATACTTTGGCGTTATTATGATTTCAAATGTGCGGCTAAGGTAGTGGACTCACCCATATACTTGAAGACATTTTATTAGATTCAAGAAGGGAAGTAAAAGTTCAAAGAATATAATTGATTAGGTATGATCATTATCAAATAATTATCATTATGTTTAAATGAATTTAGTGTATTACCTGTCCTACTGTCAAATGTTCTTAGTGAAAGGTTTTTTTTTTAAATTCACATTTTTATCAAGGCTGAAATTTGGGTTCATGCCAAGTATATCCAATGATGCGCAAATGTCTGGCTGATGCACAAATATTGAAGTTAAGTGTGTGAAGTAGATAAATCCATCTGATGCGCAATCACATAGCAACAACAAGATATAGTAATTACGTCATGATGAGGATGATTTGAGACAAGTGTATTAAACCGAAAGGATGGACCATATGATGCACAACATGTTACAAATTGTCTAAAATACTGTGGCACTTAAACAAAATGGACACATTCAATTAAGCGCGCAGTTACATTTGATACTGATGCATAATAACATAATAGAAAATTATCAATTGAAATCACAGTATTAGTTGGTGAGTTCATTTGCACAGTAGAAGAAAGACAGAGTGAACCCTAGCACATACTACAGGATAAAAATCACATAGTACGTGAAGCAAGACATCCCCATAAGTGTAGAATTGAGTGGAATGAGAAGTTAAGTGATGTATGCAGCACAATGATAGAGAATTGTCCGCATACGAAGGTAGTGCACATCATAACTAATATCGGAAGATCAGAAGTGTGCACAAGTCGGAATATTAGTAAGCAAAAATATTATATTGTATATATGAATGGCTGGACAGGGAAATGATTAGTAGGTTGGAGCCTCCTTCCAGTTGGTGTTGGAGAACACAGGGAGTTGGTGGTTCCTTCAGGTCATTGCATGTAAAACTAGGGGGTCGGCCCCTCCTTCAAGTTGGTGCTGGTAAACACAGGAAGTCGTTTCTTCCTTTAATGTATTCTTTTCATTACAAAATAACATTCCATGGTTTTCTCCCATTTGGGTTTCCACGTTAAAATCTCGTGTGTTATGTTTTCTTCGTCTCGGTGCATATATGGATGAATGATTTTTTTTATATTGGATGCATAACTAAAGATCAAGATTAAGTTAATACTAATCTATTAAATAAGGTAAAAATTTTTGATAACTATGCTAATACTGATTCATCCCCCTCTCAGTATTAATTCGATTCCAGCGATGTTGAATGTTTGGACATTCTAGCTATAATGATTGTTATGTGAAGAGGTCACGAGTGATGGATGCATTATGTTACAATATTCAAATGGAATAAAATTATAAGGATGTTGAGATCGATAGAGATTTAGTTTCTACACTTCCATAAATGGCAACGGATGTCTCCAATAAGCTTAAGTTTGTTGATTATGATATTCAAGAAATAGAGAGACATGATGAAAACATTGAAGGCTTCAACCATGACTGTGTGTACTTTCATCCTTAATATTTTTATACTAGGCATCCTAATGGACAGAGAGAAGTCAAAGAGATAAGATCATATATTAAAAATATGCAATCTACACCTGTTGAAACAATGCAATGGCCAAATATTTCTTGCCACTCGTCAATGAATATAATACATAAGGATTGCTTGATATGGAATTTGCCACGTTATTCCTAATTGTTGATGTAGATTGGTTGCAACCACGAATTTGTGACATTCAACTACATTTGTATCAAAATTACATATACTTATGTATTATGACTGTAGGTTTGGAAGTCATCCTCACTTTTGATATTTCTTATTGAACATAATTTTCCTTCAATGTAGCCAAGTAACTGCTTCAATATTTGTACAAAAGTGTTAAATGTACAGCATCAGGAGACATTCTCCAAACCAATATTCTGTAACCAAGATTGATCCTCCCATATAGAGGTGAACACTTTGATTTCCTTCCATGTCAAGGTTATTCCTCCCGTATAGATGTAATTGATCAAAGTAACGATGTTGTAAAGTATTGTTGGACAAGGCTCTGGAATTTTATGTCAAGTCATGATTCTCATGTAAACTTTCTGTATAAAGGCATCCATGGGGTGGACCTCCTACATAGAGGTGGACCTTCCGTATAGGGAAAATTTTAAGAACCCCCCCTAAATTTCTATGTATAATAAATGGGCGAATCCTCATGATATATTGGAAATTATGAAGTCTATCTTATGAATGTTTGATTATGTATATATAATTTTATGGTGAATCTCTCATTGAATTATATAATCTTGTAAAATCTTGGAAAATCTTTTACTAAATTATAAAATCTTGTAAAATATTGGCGAATCATTCACTAAATTGTAAAACCTTGTAAGTCTTGGTGAATCTTTTATTAGATTATAAAATATTGTGAAGTCTTGGTGAAATTTTTGGTAAAGTATTAAACCATATATAGTAATAGGAAAACATATACAAAAAATACTAAATAGGATACAAATATTAATAAACCATCACACAACAAGCCATCTTTTGGTGGTAGTTTGGCACCTCACTCTAACTATCGCAGTACATAGAAATTCATCATACTCTAGGAATATTGTTGGAAAAAAAAATGAATTTTTTCATCATGATGACAAATAGTTCATGAATGCTAATATGAGGTCCCACCAACACCTCAATCCTCATTTATCTCTCCATGCTATTACAAGGGACCACCAACACCTCATTTATGCACACACCTTAACAAAGCTCATTTTAAGAGAGCAATACCAATGCATATAGGTAAAATTTTAATGAATCACAAGTATGGGAGGATCATACCAAGAAGCTAACAACTTTCCTTATGTATCTTAATTCATCCCAAGACATCCCTGCATAATTAATTTAGGAAGAGTTAGTCAAATAATGCACAATATAATCAATTCTAACATAGAATTATATACACCTTTCTACGTGGTAGCCATAAAAACAGAGTTAAGCATTTCATACCTTCCTTGATGCTTCACATATCCCTTTTTCTAGCTCTATAATTCTATATTTAATGTATTCCGTGATACTAAAAGATAAACATTCATGTCGCAACAATAGGATAACAAAACACGAAATATAATTTCAACCTTACAAAATCCTTTGAGAACCATAAAATTCAATAAACAAAACAAGCAACATGTCAAAATACCTGACAATGCCCAAACCAAAAAAAGAAGCAAAGATAGTGAGAGTCCAGGTTGCTCCACCCATGGACTATCCCAGAAAGGAGAACACAAACACAAGTAGAAAAAAAATGGTAGTGGTTATAAGAAATGTAATGGCCCCTTGAACACCCAAATACACGGCTATGAATGAAGTCCCAACCTGTAGGCATGATGCCCCAAACAACCATAGTTTCCACATCACCGATCCCGACCTTCACAATCCCCATGTTTCTTGGGGAAATTTTGGATCTGTGGTGATGGTATTTTGAACTCTCTTAGACGCAAATGGGTCACTATAATACCTAATAGTAAATATCAACTACCCTTCCCATGTGGACATTAACCAACTTGCAAAATGATATTAAACCCATAAAATATGGATGAATGTAACTCCAACTTTGATTTCCATGATCAATAGAAGGTGAAATAGCCCCTAGCAACTTCCATTTATATAAATCAGGGGTGAATGCGAGTTGCCTAGTGATTTTTGTGGGTGAATAAAGGTTTAAATCGATTTTTAGTGGGGAGAAATTGTTTTATCTTGCCTCCCCTTTCTAAATTCGATAAGGCTAAACTTCTATTCGTTAAAAATAAATAAATAAAATGTGGGATAATCATACCTAATGGGTGTTTAATAAAAAATAGGCCATTAAAAATTTAAAACCCCTAAATTTAGCCCATAGCCTATGATTAGCCCCAAAATTTCCATGCTTCCGTATAAAGGTCATGCTTTAGTTGTTAAAATAATTTAATGTTTTCTGATGTATTATTAACAATGATCACCAGATTGCTATTAAGTCTCCTTTAGATATTGATCACCTCTAAAGTGTATTAATTTAGCCTATGATCATTTCGTCCAGAATAATATACTATGATCACAACATCCGATAATTATTCTTAGTATCATGTAATGTGATGGATAATTAAAGTTAGTACATATTGACCATGCAATAAAATATAAAGAGATAAAGATAAATGCATAGAGAAAAAGAGAATTTGAATTGATTAAGAGATGACTAAGTGAACTCGAATTTTGAAGTTTCAGTTAAAGCCACAATGTATGCCTCATTTAACTAAAGAAATCATAGTGGTCACTACAAGTAAATCAAATAGCATGATTTCAGTTAACTAAGTGTTAAATAAGGACTAGTTAACTAAAGTGTTTTCACATTAGTTAAACTAAAGACGACACTCCAATAAATCAAGGAGAACTCAAATTGATCACTACAGTGATATTATTAAGAAATAATCAGTTAAAGAGAGTTAACTAGGTCACAACAAAGAAGATCTAGTTAACTAAGTGTTATTGCATGAGAACAACTTATGTAAAACTAAAAGACGACACTTGAGTTGTGACACTTGCATGAAGACACTTAAGTTAGACACCTAAATTAGTGGGAAATTTTTAAGTTAAGAGGCAACTTCATCCTAAGAGAAATTTCCGTGAGATAAAGCACTACATGAGAAGTGGGGTGGACTTCTTCATGCAAGACTGATACATCCAGTCTGAGGGTGAGTTTATCCTGAACTTACAAGAAGTCAATGCATGAGAAGAATGTATAAATATGTTATATGGGATTTATGAATTCAATGTGAAGTGAAATATCTTCACCATTGAAGGAAAGGCGCTTCTCTTTGTGCAGGTTATTGTTCTTGCTTATTATTGATGTGTTGCGCACATTGGAAAACACATTTGATTGATCTCTCTTCTCTGTTTCTTATGTATCTTCACATATAGTGTTTGGTGATCTCTTATATTCTTCAAGCAATCTGCTATGTTGTAAAAGAAATACATTCTCTGCTATCCATTATATTATACTGAGAAGAATTGTTGGGGTTTTTGTTCTCATAGTTTTGAGTATTTTCCTCGGGGTTTATCTTGTGTTATGGTTGTATGAATTTCACATGATTTAATTGTCTCATTGCTTCAATTTTCAACATCTAAAAGAATTAAAGATCAAATCTCAACCAAATATTAACATCATGTAACAACCCTAAAACTCATAAAACTCACTAAATAACAAAATAATATTTCACATGTATGCAGATCTATGAACCAACACAAGAATCTGATAAAACGTTACATCTTATAAAATCTAGAATCAAACAAGAACAACATGCATAGAAGATCTGACAAAGAAAGTGGATCTAATCAATAATAACAAAAAATATTCTATGAAAATCATACCTGGTTAGATGACCTAGGAGCTACCGTTACCTTGACAGCTCCAATAGTGCAACTGAAGGTAGGGGGACAACTCTCCACCCAACCAAACCCCATCCAAAAAGGATGAGGCCCCCAAGACCCCCACAATTAACCCTATGCCAATGCTATCTTACTTTCCTCTCCTCCAGAGCTCCTCTTCCAAGCTATCCAAAGACAAAGAAAAAAGACCCCTCTCTTCACTTCTTCTCCTCCCTCTATCCCCTCCTTCTCCCAATTTCTTAATTTCTTATTTAATTTCTTTCTTTATGCAAAATTTGTTTTCCATTACTTCTTTTTCATGTTTCTTTTGATTCTTTACCTTATATTCTATTACATTATATTTATTATATTAAATATTCCCTATATTCATATATGAGGGTTGTTACATACTCCCCCCCTCAAGAAACTTCGCCCCGAAGTTATAATATTCAAACAATAAATACAATACTTATTCAATCAATCAATCAAGTAAATACTAGAATATATAGGTAGCTAGTACTATTGTGAAGTTAAGAGATTTTAATGTGTGTCCACCAGATAGAATTCTCCAAACCACAGTAATATAATCAAACACTCTAAATTACAACATGCTCTTAAGTAATTCCCTATGAGTCTAGTATGCAACCATATCAACAATCATGCATCATACATACATAAGCATTAGATAATTAATTACTAATTAATGACTCTATGTTTGTTTACTTCCTCTTTCCTTACTCACCATATCCCTGAGAATCATACCATCCAATCAACCTCCCTACACCTCCCCTCCAACTCCGGATGGTCCCGCTAGCCATGGCACGGGCCCTCTACTATAACCTGTCTGCGGATCATATAGTAGGCATCAGAAGTTCCCCGGGAAGTTACCGCGGCATTGCCACCTTCCCAACTTATGGTAATAATACGGCCTCATCGGAGTCTAACTCGAATTAGGGCCTCATCGGTACTAGCTGGCATCTGGCTCCCAGTAGCCCGATCCTAATATTCCCGGTACCCTCGATCCTGATATCCAGATCATTATACCCCAGGCATCTCGGAAGGCTAGCCTAAACATCTTCCACAACACCCTCAAGGCACTATCCCCAGGCATCAGAAGTCCTTCTACATAAACCTCCCTCCCAATCAGTATGTCTCCAACCGTGGACTCTAGTCACATCAAAAGTTCTCCGGGAAGTATCTGTGGCACTACCACCTTCCCAACTTCTGGTGCAAAATTCAAGCGTTGCTGGCATAGGGCTAATTGTTGGGCTTGTCCCCCAACCCATAATATATTTATAGTATCCATTCTCATTCATGGTTATGGGCTCCCACGAAATCATAGAATACTTAGCCTCATCAGGCTATTTGAGTGGATCACCTGGAACAACTGGCACTTGCCATAATGAATAATCATTAGTAACCATTTCTCAATATAACAATATCATGGGTCAACCTTGAATCATGCGCTAACAAGAATGTCTAGCCACCAATTCATATTGCATTACATTGCATCATAAGCCATTGTCATGATAAGTCATGCCAAGTTTAACATCTAATGCATTTAGGTGCTCTGTGCTACCATTACAACATAACTAGTCATGATACTTTCATAATTTCACTAAGCATCTCATTAACATGCCATGATAAGCTACCATAATTCAACATTAGTAATATCGACATAATCCATCATCATATAAAAATATATGCATTCTATGAAGAGCAATAAGGATTAGCATGAAATGGTAGCATGTCATATGCCAAATATCTGATATAATCTCTTATTCTTCGCTAACACATAACATAGCTATAAAATACGAACATTAACCACATCATGCTTTCATACCATTTATGTGATGAATGTCATTTACCTCTAGATGCAGCGATAAGCTATTACAATGCTAAATTAATACCACCATGAAATAATATCATTTTATGTCATCTATATTATAAAGCATCATGACATCATCAGGAAGTATCACATGCACAGCCCATGGCTATAAATCTCATGGCTAGAAATAACAACATCAAATTTCACATAAATAATGCATGACCATGACTCACATGTTTATAAGGCATCATTCTAAGAACAACATGTAATAACACCATATCATCATGAAGAAACATACAGAAGTATCACATGCACAACCTAATAACCATATGTCTTAGGTGGAATGGAGCCATCTGCTAATAATCACATGTCTTCTAAAGTGACACAAGGATGGATGTTATTATGAACATTCATCTCATGATCATCAACTTAAAGCATATCATATATAGAACGAAATATAAATATCAACACTTCATGATTAACCAACTCATTACATGGAATATATAGGTACCTTAATATTTCTTGAAGGTATAGGAATGATTACCTAAATATTACATATCCTGGTATAGAGGAGGCATTCACACACTTGACCGATATATAGATTAAGTTCAGATTAGATTAATTCAATCAATTTTCTTCTTGTTTCTCATCAAGTGATATTGTCCATCTACTAATCATGTATTATGATTGTAATTCCTCATCTTATAAGAAAATGAGTTTTTTTTTATTTTTTTATTTTTATATAGGTACAATTAACTTGGCTATTAGGTACTAGTGTATTTTTGTATATTTTCATCACCTAAGTACTATGTTAAAATAAGTAATCCATTTTGGTTGAAGTTCATCCACTCAACTTCTTATTTCTCAAGATCGTGTTATCCCTTTTACTAAGATTTTCATAATAATAATAAATTACTCCCTAAGTCATATGTTAATCTCACTTTCCTTACCCCAACCCATGAATTTTCACACCTAATAGATTCTCTTCTTCTCTCACTTCAACTAACAAGGTTTGTTACGACTACTTCGTAACAATAGGTAATGTACAATGCAAACAGCTATGTAGGAATAACAATTTCATTCTTCCTTTTCATTTAAGCTATGTTTTCTGTTGAGTTGTGTATAAAATATTTTTGAATTTGCCAAATTGATCTCAATGTTGTGAAGGAATTCACTTTAGGTTTGGTTTTTGAAGTCATGTGAATTCTTTTTGAAGTTGACCGAGGGAGTTGGGATTTAGTTAGTTATTTCTTTTAGCCTAAATCCATGTTCGAGGATTTTTTTTTCTTATTTTTTTATACTATCTATGGCTAAATTAGAAGCTCATGTTTGGCTATAGGACACATCATTCAAGACCCCATGTTTAGGGTTGGAAATTTCAACACCCTATATATCCATAGAATAGTGCTCCCCATATTATAAATGGATTAATAACTCGCCATTAAGGACAGATTGATCAACATGACTTGCTCAAAGGATTGGTTCCGGGTTGCCGATTCGACCCAATTCTTCATATGTATTTGATGAATTATAGAAATCCTTGTTCTTTATTAAAGTGATTTGACAATTCTGGTTGCACACAAATCTTAAAGGACAGTATAATGTAGTCGAAAGATGCAAGGTACCTAAGAATATCCCATTGAATCTCTACAATCGATTGGGTGCAGCAGTTTGCAACACTCCACGGCACCTTCGGGTGCAGTTTATTTTTTAAATAATAAATGGCCTAAATTACTATTTTTGGAGGGGCCTTTTTCGTCCCTTCTTGGCGGAGTCCAAATTTGGGGGCATTTGAGATGTGCACACATGTTTGGACATTTTAAAAACTTAAGCAAATCACAGGCTCGCAATGCTTCAATGAAGCTCGCATAGCTTCATATGGATGGAGAGCTTATTTCATGACCTCTCAATTGGTACAGAACAATGTTTTTGATCTAGGTTTGTGTATAGAGATGGCAACATAATAGTTGCAGTTGTTTCGAGAATTAATATGGCCCAGATTCTCAACATATTTTCACATTGTCCAGGGTCATTTGCAACAGATTTATGGGTAGAATTAAAAGTTTTATAGTTTGTCGAGTCAAATGAAAAATGTTAATGTTGAAGCTGATGGCAGGTTTGAGAAATGGTGTCTTCATTCTTTATTTGATGGTCACTGGATACATCGATCATGATCGAGTGCCACCTATAGGGAGAAGTTTTTTTTTAGAGATTATTCAATGTTTGTTCATTATTCATGTATGAATAAATTATGACAGCTTGAGTCTTTACATAAATAACTTATTTCCGACGAGTCTTTTTGTAAATGTTATTATATTTCTTAGCTTTTGAACCACCAACAAGGGGACATATTTGAAATAACCTTAAAACCAACACTAGTGACAAAAGACAACCTGTTTCCACCATCTGATTGAGGTTGAAGGTATAATTTGTTTCTAACATCATCATGCAAAGAATTAGCAGTTTCTTATTGCAGTCTAGAAAGAATAAGGAGAACCCTTGATTCCTGTGGCAAAGTGTTCATTTCAACCAACAAAATTGTGATTCCCTCTACGAGTATGTTTGGCAGTGGTATGGTAACTTGACATCTGTGACATATGGGAAGATATATGCAACTCTTCCTGTAGCAAATGGTTGAAGGAAATTTCCAACTTAATTTAAGATAGACTCATCATAATATTTATGACAAATTGATGCAAAAGGAGGCCTTATCTCCCAACACTACATATGTATAGAAAAGAAGGAATGAAAGCGACAGGAAAAGAGTGAATGTAACCCCTAATCTCTTGAAAACAATGAAATTAATACAGTACCTGACGATAGGTGAGACATTCCATGTACCAAGAACACCTGCCACGCTACCCATTCACCAGATGAAGGATAGCGAAGAGATTCGCATTCATGAGCATTTAATGGCCACCTTTCGCTAGCACTTAACTCATTGATTTCCCACCTGGTGGTGTGCATGCATATCAACTTGCGGTGTTTGAAGTTTAATCTCATAAAAATATTTTGGGAGGCATACCTACGCCTGAGATGAATGCATGGGAGAATGATACCTTAATGCGCTATAATACTCACAACCGTTGCAATAGAGGGATGTTTTAGTTTTATTTTTTATTTTATTTATTTTTATTTTTTATACAAGCTGGTGGTCTCCTGAGTAATCACCTGGACTTTTCATTATTGCAAATAGCTAAAATTCAGCTGCATTCCCCAACAAATCTCTAAATTCTTCTCCTAATATGTTTCTTTAATTTAATCTATTGTCATAAACCAGCTTCCTCTCTACCTTTGAAGTGCTTCCAGACTCCTTTCATTTCAACACTTCACTTCCCAGGGCTACGGTTGAATAATTACAGAGGTTTTAAATCATAGATCTTACTGTTGTTACAGTCTGGTAGGCTTCATTGGTCTAGGCAGTAGTTAAAATACACCTTAACATCTTTGCATAAGGTAGAATAGATACATACCTGTGAGTGGGGATCACTTTCATGTAAGGGAAAACGGCTTTGTTTTAGATACAAGTACTATATGTTAGCCTCCACGAATTTAATGCTGGGGCTTCTTGAGGAATTGACAAAGCCATTGCTCTGTTGCTAGGTAGAGCTGGCTGTAAGGTGCATACTTATATCATTGCCTAATTAATACATGCAATTACAATGGCTGGGCCAAGTTGTAAACAATTAGGAACATGCAGAAAATGGATATAATATTTCACAGATCTATAACCAGAGTGATACTCTTCGAGTACACGTATGGTGAGTAGAAATTAAATAATAATTCTATAATTCGATGTTCGAAATGCTGTTCTTCGAGACTATGATATGTTTGATCACGGACTATTGACACAATAGGACGAACCGTAACGGAAAAATAAATGGTATGATGACAAGAATGACTATTCACACCCACAGGAAGCGCGATCCCTTAATCAGGGACTGTTACAATTTTGAAACTATCCTTGGAGTCCTCAACTGAGGTCTACTCTCTATCCTAAATCACATATCTACAACCTAGAAATTTAACATGTAGCATAATACGATTACTTACTCGGTCTGGGTTGGTATTTATGCCAGGTGAACCAGAATTAGGGTTGCACTTGGTATAGAAGTCACCTTATTAGACAATGCTCATAGCATATGAAGGAGAAGCGATGTCATGAGTAAAGCAAGGCAAAGACGATTCATTGTTTGAAAGTGTTAGAATTATCCATTATAATTCCAGAACCTAAAGGTAAAGACTGAACCCGAAACCATCCCCAATGTATCAAAACTTTACGAACTGGTAATTTGAAAATTTCAGATTAAATAAAGTTTTTATAATTAAAATTCCAGCGCATATATTAGTCACTACAATTATTCATAAGCTTAGTTAAATAGCCAAAAAAATCTGAAGGATGATCATTAAGAATTCACGGATATTTATGCGTTTTAAATAATCATCTGTCTTCTATTTCTTTGCAAATTTAGTAATTGCTTCAAAGAAAATTTTCATTACATTGGTCTAGGTTTAATTCCATTATATGGGAAATATTATCTTTTAAACAGGTCATAATCTCTTACTCACGACAGGAGGATTGCTCCATATTTTAATGAAATCTAAGATTAACAAACAAACAAGGTCAGGAAACGTGCTGCATAATGATGGAGAGTAATATGTAACAGATACTTCAGTAACATGTAAGGGATGTAATGGAGAGTAATATGAATTTTAAATGTAACGGATTCCTCAGTTACAACCACCATGCCTCATGGATAGGTTTTGTGGAGTTAGATGCAAATGTTGCATACTTGCATCCAAATGTAACCGATTGTAACGCCATCATACGGAATTCTCAGAGCAAGCACGGGAATGTGCAGGTACAGTTCTGCATGGATTTGCCCAAGGAAAACACAGTTTGGAGGTTGCGGATTGTTTCTGCCATGCAATAAATTTTGTTTAAGGACAAGGTTCACCATGCTGGAACCTCTGAATTCACTATTTTGTGGAATTGTGGGGATCGAAAAAATCACTTGGCATCGACTTGAGAGATACCCCTAAACTATCCTACAAAATATCATACCAAAGGCAATGTGTTTCATGAAGGGTGAGAGGAGGCCATTCCCACACCCAAAGAGTCACACACTGATGCCAGCTACAAATGTCAGATCATTGACATGGAGCACGGCTAAACATTTCTGAGTGGTGTACTTGGCATGGCGCTCAGAGTTAACCAAACCTGAAGCTGACATGGATGGATACAAATAGATTAACTAACAATTAGTCATTGAGTATCTCCTTCCTTGAACATTATAGATGAAGATGTTGTATTGTATGTATGAAGAAGTTCTTAGTGCTACCGAATTGGTTGAAGAATACTAGCACTACGAAGATTGGTAGTGGCATAAATCAAATGGGTGACCTTTATTTTCTCAACACTCTGCCAGATTTTTTTGAAGAATCCGACTCAAACGAAGGGAAACATGAAGGCAATCGTGTGTTACAGTTATTGAGGTTATCTTAGGATTCGACAGCTGACAAGTTTCTTGAGGCTGCCAACTCTCAGAAAGATAAGGCATGCTCTTCTTCTCCTTCCTCTATAGTTAATTATTTTCTCAAGGTTTACATTATATCTTTATGCTAAGCCATGGGTGTAGCCTAAGTAAGTCTCATGTTGTGCCAAGAGATTTGGGTTCAAATCCTAGCACCCATTAACCTGATTTTAATTCTAGTCTTTAAATTTTACATAGATTTAGTTTTTTTTTTGTAATTTAACCATTTTTAGATCTAAACTCAAATTACATAACCAACACAAGAATATGATAAAATGTTACATCTTATAAAATCCAGAATGAAAAAAGAACAACATGCATAGAAGATCTAACAAAGAAAGTGGATCTAATCAATACTAACAGAAAATATGTTATGAAAATCATACTTGGTTAGATGACCTAGGAGCTACCATTACCTTGACAGCTCCAATAGTGCAACTGAAGGTGGGAGGATGACTCTCCACCCAACCAACCCCCAGCCAAAGGCTGAGGCCCCCGAGCCCCCAACAATTAACCCTATGCCAGTGCTATCTTGCTTTCCTCTCCTCCAGAGCTCCTTTTCCAAGATTCGCAAAGACAAAAAAAAAGACCCCTCTCTTCACTTCTTCTCCTCCTTTTATCCCCTGCTTCTCCCAATTTCTTAATTTCTTATTTAATTTCTTTCTTTATGCAAATTTTTTTTTCCATTACTTCTTTTTCATGTTTCTTTTGATTCTTTAACTTATATTATATTACATTATATTTATTATATTAAATATTCCATATATTCGTATGTGAGGGTTGTTACACATCGTATCAGATCTCAAGGTGTGAAGGAACTCATTTTTGCAAGCCATCTAGAGCCTACATAGATCCCGAGAAGTTGAGAACAATATTTGAAGACTATGGCATCAATATTTGTGTAACTGGAAGACTGTCGTGAGGGAACCTCAAACTTAAAAAATTTGAAGGCTAGGATTCTCAAAATCATAGAGGAACATGACTTGGATAACTACATATCCATTGTGATGGAGAAGCCTGTAACTAATGTAGGTCGCATCAAATTCAATAAAAATAAAGCTACGAACAAACATGTAACACCCCTCATTTCTTACCTAAGAATTTATGTAAATAAATGTGGTAATTGTATCTATGTAAACGGCCCTGGTGAGGAGATCAAGGCCAAGGCCCCACCAGTGGACCTTGAGAAGTATTGTTGTGATTTACTCTTAAGAGGTAAACTGAAGATGAACGCCACTAACACACGGGAAGTTAAGCCACTAAGGAAAAAGGTGAAGAGCATGATAGCCTTCCAAAATAAACAATAGATGATAGCTAACGTCCTAGTGCCATGGGCACTTGAGGAGAGTGAGTTACATGTAGAAACCTTAAAAGTTTAAGTATTGTCATCATAAGTTGGGGGAACAGATAATCGTCGCACTATTTCCAATAAGTTAAAGAGCTTGTTTTTTAGTTAGCATAAAGATAACTATGACTTACTGATCTCGAGTAGACTTAAGACAGGTCATAAAAAGGTGCTACCCCAACCTCGGTAATTGGGAACGGGTTAGAAATCTTTAAATACTAACTTTTAGCAGCATCACTTCTACGACGCCATGCATATATATATATATATGTAGAAGTTAAATTTATTAAATTAAACAAGATGATATACTCAATTATAAATATATTATTTAACAAATTTATGAAAACATATATAAAGAATTATATATGAATTTAAGTAGGCATGAAAAATATATATATATGAATGTATGTACATATATATAATTTTATGACCTGATTTATTTAAAAGAGGAAACCATAATTTTCATGGTTTACAAAGTAAATAAAGTTCTCTCTCTCTATTTATGTAGAGAAACAAGGCATAATAGCCATGATCGAATACTTTTTCTTTAGATATATATATTATTTGTAAATTGATTGAAGTATTCTTTTAATATACTTTATCCATTAGCATTTGAACATTATGAGGAAAGCGTAAGATAGATTCTATCTCTACAGTTATATCGTTTCAAGCACTCTTGTTTGCTATCTTGAGCTTCGACTAATCTCCAAGTTTAATGGTAGTGGTGGTGGAGTTAGGTTTAACCAAACCCCATCTTAAGAAAATTTGTTCCCTTATTACAATGCCGAAACCTTTACTCCACCACTTACCCAGACGAGCCGTCCAACTCTTTTACCTCTTCCTTCCAGGTGTTTTCTTTATCTATTATGTGCAAGGAGTGGACAGTCTAAGGAGTCGATCCCAAACTCTGCCCTTACCATTGGTTAATAGAGTAGTTTTTGGTGGATTCTTAAAGCCACAACAAGCGAATATCGTTCCTCTGTGTGAAAATTAATTTACATAAGTATATATATATTAATTATCTCTGCGCCAGTAGTGGGACAGAGTAGTATGCTTGTGTTAAGCATTTTTAATACATGGTAGTTAATTCAAATAATCTTGAGTTATCTCTCTCATTTGAGAGTGTGCAATCTTTTTTAAAAATCCTTACATTAATTCGATTAGTGGTATGTTTGAAAGATATTTTAGAATTTTTTAGAGAGTTGGAACCGTAGTGGTGCCATTGGTTATTGCACAACGTTTTTTACTGAGGTTGAGATCAATATATACTACATATATATTCCTTGCCATTTGGCTAGAGTTTCTAGGTGACCTTACAAATTATATACATAATTAGCTGATCCAAGTGGATATTGGTGGCAACCCACCTCTTCCGACTGGCTCAAAAACATCTTCTGGCAATTTTGGGAATTTACCATTTTTAGTAGTTTTTCAGGTCCTGAACTTCCGGAGCCATTTTGAGGCCCTAAATGACATTTTTTCGGCATCAAATTTTGAGGAAAATATGGGTACTGCGTGCCTGTCATTTCTGTGTACTGAAATTAGGATTTACAATGTATTTTTTTAATCATTCAATAAATCTTTCCAACGAGCTATTTTACGCCCCAAATGGATATCGCATGCAAGAGTTACGACCCCGGGAAATTGATGTACTAACTTACCCAAACGGGCCAACATGACTTTTGGCGCTTCATCTTCTAGGATTAGTTTTTTGGGATTCATTCCCTCATGCTTATGATAAATAGGCCCTTTTGGTCTCTCTTTGTAATCATCTTGGCACGAATGAGCATATCGGCCACATCTCTTCTCAGAGATAGCTACCACCATTCCAACTATCGTATTTTACAGTCTATTCTATTTCTTCTATTTAATAGAATGTGTGTTTACTATATCACTGTGTTCTTTGCAATATATCTCTCTATTTGATTATGTATCTGATCTTTCATTTCGTTCTCGCATAGATCCGGATCAGTGGTATCAGAGCAGTCTACTCTTTGATTGTTTCTTGGTGTATGTCCCCGAGGAGGTCAGAATATAGAGAGTTGGGTCTCGAACTAGTTTCACTTGGGGAAGACCGCTCTTGCCGCCCCAAACGGCCTCCCATGGAAGAAGAAAAGAGAGACGATGGAGCAGTAAATCCTATCAACTTGTTGGTCGAGGAAGCCCTTGCGCGACAGAGGAATGAGATGATGAATAATTTCGCCCAAATACTTCGATGTGTATCGACGATGACAAATACGCCTTCAATGAGCAACCGTTTCGGAGATGCGACTGCCTTCAAGGTACAAGTTAATTTTGATATCCGTTTATTCGAAAGCCAGATCTATGCCAATGCCCTAGATAAATGGTTGAATCTAATAGAAGGGTATTTCTCTGTCCACAAATTTTCTGACAGGGAAAAGATCATCTTTGTGCTCCTCAAGGCCTTCCCCCATGTCAAAAGTTGGTGGGAAACTTATTGTGAGAAAAACTCATTAGACAAGTCTGGATTGTTTGAATATACCAATGCCACTTGGGCCTCTTTTATAGATGCCGTCAGGGAACAATATTAGCCTGTTGGAAACTATGATGACCAGTACACAAAATGGACCATTTTGTGTCAAGAGAGGGACCAAACGGTGTCGGAGTACACCAACAACTTTCATACCTTGCGCACAAAGCTGGGTACCAAGGACTTCGATCGGCACCTAGTACATGAAATATCACAGCGGCCTACACCAATACATACGAATAGAGATGGATTTCCTGAAAATATCTTCACTTGGACCCGCCTATCGATATGTTGTCAAAATTGAGCAGAAATTTCGGCAAAAGAAAAAGCATGACTTCGGACCTACGTAGAGGCAGGGCAAGGGAAAATATGGCTCGTAGAACACGGGGCAGGGAAAGGACAACCAGTACCAACCACAAGCAAAGAAGGGTAATCGAAAGACAAAGAAGGACACCGGGAAGTGGTGCGAGTTCCACAAAAGCCCCTACCACAACACTGATGAATGTTGCTCAAAAAAGTCAGTGGTGGCTAAGATCAAAGCTTCAGAATCAGATCCCAGTTTCGATTCTGACTCAGAACCTAATTTCACAGCCGCACAAAAAGTGAAGCAGATCATTGATGCAGAACCCAGTGCTGTTGTTTCCACCACACAGATTCAACCAGAGGATCCTGAAGAGTCAGAGGAAAAGGAGCGCCTTTTCCACTCACAGATGTGGATGAAGGGAATTCCCCTACGCTTTGTTGTGGATAGCGGCACCCAGAAGAACCTTATCTCAGCAGAAGTCATCAAGAGATTGGAGCTACCAATAACACCACACCCACAACCATACACCATTGGATGGCTAAGCCAAGGACGAAGGATCCGCGTCAGTCACCAATGTCACCTATGATATGGCATCAAGCCCTTCGAAGATAAGGTATTGTGTGATGTGGCGCCACTTGAAGTATGTGATGTTCTTTTAGGACAACGATATATGTGGAAGCATCATGCTGTATATGAATCACGATCTCGCAGTGTCATTGTCACTTTGGGAGGAAAACTCTATCGGATACTAGAGATAGTTGCACCTACCCCAACCTAGCGTGGCAGGAAGATAATCTCCCACACTAGAAAATATTCCCTATTCACAAATGCAACTAGAGGTGAACATTAGATCGCAGAGACATACATAACCTCTACACATTATTCCTCTACTCAGCAGAAATAGAAAAAACACAAAGTCAATGCAGCATCGCCTATTCGAATACCTCTATAGTGCAAGGCCATGCATTCAAGGTGCTCCTCCAAAAAGCAACCATCGACACCGGTGTCTCCCAATGATACCACGGAAACCAAAACTGTTGAACAGTTCGAGCGCCTCCAACAATTACAACCCTCTGCAGATGTCAAAGTAAGGCACCCTTTTCACTTCCACAAACGTCGCACTAGGAGCTCAACTCAGTGCATAGTGTGACATATGATAAGGGATTTGACACAATGGAGACCATTGCTTCCTAAGGATGGAAGATTGATCTAGGTGGATATCGGTAGCGACCCACCTCTTTCGACTGGCTCAAAATAGTCTTCTGGCAATTTTGGGAATTTACTATTTTTAGCAGTTTTTCGGGTCCTAAACTTCTGGAGCCATTTTGAGGCCCTAATCAATGTTTTTTCGGCGTCCAATTCTTGGGAAAATATGGGTACTGTGCACCAAGAAATTATGTATGCTGGAATCGAGATTTATGATGTCTTTTTTTATTCATTGAATAAATCTTTCCAACGAGCTATTGTACGCCCCAAAAGGAGATCGCATGCAAGAGTTACGATCCCGGGAAGTTTATGTACTACCTTACCCAAATGGGGCCCACATGACTTTTGGCGTTTCATCTTCTACGGTTAGGTTTTTGGGATTCCTTCCCTCATGCTTATGATAACTAGGCCCTTTCGGCCTCTCTTTGTAATCATCTTGGCATGAATGAACATAGCGGCCACATCTCTTCTCAGAGATAGCTACCACCATTCCATCTTCTGTATTTTACAGTCTATTCTATTTCCGCTATTTAATAGATTATGACAGTGTTTACTGTATCACTGTGTTCTTTGCAATATATCTCTGTATTTTATTATGTAGCTACTCTTTCATTTCGTTCTCGCATAAATCCATATTAGTGGTATCAGAGCGGTCTGCTCTTTGATTGTTTCTTGGTGCATTTCCCCGACGAGGTTAAGATATAGAGAGTTGGTTCTCAAACTAGTTTGACTTGGGGAAGACCACTCTCACTGCCCAAAAAAGCCTCCCATGGTAGAAGAAAAGAGAGATGACAGAGCAGTAGATCCTATCAAGTTGTTTCTCATGGAAGCCCTCGCACGTCAAAGGAACGAGATGATGGATAATTTTTCCCAAATCCTTCGATGCGTGTCGACAATGACAGATACACCTTCAACGAGCAGCCGTTTCAGAGATGCAACTCCCTTCAAGGTACAAGTTAATTTTGATATCCCTTTATTTGAAGGCTAGATCGATGTCGATGCCCTAGATAAATGGTTGAATCTATTAGAAGGGTATTTCTCTGTCCACAAATTTTTCGACAAGGAAAAGTTCATCTTTGCACTCCTCAAGGCCATCCCCCATGTCAAAAATTGGTGGGAAACATATTGTGAGCAAAACTCATCAGACGAGTCTGGATTGTTTGAATATACGAATTCCACTTGGGCCTCTTTTATAGATGTCGTCAAGGAACAATATTACCCTGTTGGAAACTATGATGACTAGTACACAAAATGGACCATTTTGCATCAAGAGAGGGATCAAACGGTGTCGGAATACACCAAAAACTTTCATACCTCCCGCACAAAGCTGGGTACCAAGGACTCTGAGCGACACCTAGTATTGAAATATCCCAGTAGGCTACACCGATAAATATGAATAGAGATGGATTTCCTAGAAATCTCTTCACTCGGATCTGCCTAGCAATATGCTGTCAAAATTGAGCAGAAATTTCAGCAAAAGAACAAGCATGACTTCGGACCTGTGAAGAGGCAGGGCAAGGGAAACTCTGGCTCATAGAACACGGGGCATAGAAAGGACAAGCAGTCCCAAAAACAAGTGAAGAAGGGTAACAGAAAGACAAAGGACACAAGGAAGTGGTGCGAGTTCCACAAAATCCCCTGGCACAACACTGATGAATGTCGCTCAAAACAATCATTGGTGGCTGAGATCGAAGCTTCAGAATCAGGTCCCAGTTCCGATTTTGACTTAGAACCTAATTTCACAGCCATGCGAAAAGGGAAGCAGATCATTGATGCAGAACCCAATGCCATTGTTTCCACCACACAGATTCAACTAGAGGAACCTGAAGAGTCGGAGGCAGAGGAGCACCTTTTCCACTGACAGATGTGGGTGAAGGGAATTCCCCTACACTTTGTTGTGGACAGCGGTAGCCATAAGAACCTTATCTCAGTAGAAGTCATCAAGAGATTGGAGCTACCAATAACACCACACTGACAACCATACACCATTAGATGGCTAAGCCAAGGACGAAGGATCCATGTCAGTCACCAATGTCACCTACCATACAACATCAAGCCCTTCGAAGATGAGGTATTGTGTGATGTGGCCCCACTTGAGGTATGTGATGTTCTTTTAGGACAGCCATATATGTGGAAGCATCATGCTGTATATGAATCACGACCTCGTAGTGTCATTGTCACTTTGGGAGAAAAAATCTATTGGATACCAGAGATAGTTACACCTACCCTAACCCAGTGGGGCAGGAAGATAATCTCCCACACTAGGAAATTTTCCCTATTCACAATTGCCACTAGAGGTGAACATCAGATCACAGAGACATCCACAACCTTTGCACATTATCCCTCTACTCAGCAGAAACAGAAAAAACACAAAGTCAGTGCAGCATCGCATATTCGAGTACCTCTACAGTGCAAGGCCACACAATCAAGGTGGTCCTCCAAAAAGAAACCATCCACACCAGTGTTGCAAAACTATACCACGAAAACCAAAACTGTTGAACAGTTCCAGCGCCTCCAACAATTACAACCCTCTACATATGTCAAAGTAAGGCAGCCTTTTCACTTCCGCAAACGCCGCACTAGGAGCTCAACTCAGTGCACAGTGTGACATATGAATAGGGTTTTGACGCAATGCAAACCATTGCTTCCTAATAATGGAGGATTGATCCAGGTGGATATTGGTGGTGACCCAACTCTTACGACTGGCTCAAAATAGTCTTCTGGGAATTTTGGGAATTTACTATTTTTAGCGGTTTTTTGGGTCCTGAACTTCGAGAGCCATTTTGAGGCCCTCAACGATGTTTTTTTGGCGCCAAATTCTTGGGAAAATATGCACATTGTGTGCCTGTCAAATTTGCGTGTTGGAATTGAGATTTTCGATTCCTTTTTGTAGTCATTGAATAAATCTTTCCAATGAGCTATTGTACGCCCCAAACGAAGATCGAATGCGAGAGTTATGACCCCGGGAAGTTGATGTACTAACTTACCCAAACGGGGCCCACATGACTTTTGGCGCTAAATATTCTAGTGTTAGGTTTTTGGGATTCCTAACCTCATGCTTATGATAAATAGGCCCTTTTGGCCTCTCTTTGTAATCATCTTGGCACGAATGAGCATAGCGGCCACATCTCTTCTCAAAGATAGCTACCACCATTCCAGCTATTGTATTTTACAGTCTATTCTATTTCCGCTATTTAATAGAATGTGTGTTTACTGTATCATTGTGTTCTTTGCAATATATCCTTGTATTTGATTATGTATCTGCTCTTTCATTTCGTTATCACATAAATCCAAATCAGTGGTATCAGAGCGGTCTGCTCTTTGATTGTTTCTCTGTGCATGTCCTCGACAAGGTCAAGATACAGAGAGTTGGGTCTCGAACTAGTTTCACTTGGGGAAGACCACTCTCACCGCCCCAAATGGCCTCCCATGGTGGAAGAAAAAAGAGACGATAGAGTAGTAGATCCTATGAAGTTGTTGCTCGAGGAAGCCCTCACGTGACAGAGGAAGGAGATGATGGATAATTTCACCCAAATCCTTCGACGCATGCTGACGACGATAGATACACCTGTTGATGTATATGTAACTTCGGAATGTATTTCATATTTGTATGTTGTATGTACTCCTATAGAGATGGTATTATTCCTCTATAAGGAAGTGTCGTCATTTATATTGTAAATGTCGTAACTTATACTTGATGGGTTATTAGACCACCTTGTTGGGGTCGACCCTGTATAAGTCATGTGGGTCAAAGGGTTATTAGACCACCCTATTCGGGGTCGGCCATGTGGGTCGAAGGGTTATTAGACCACCCTATTGGGGGTCATCCCAGTTAGCATTATGTTATGTGGTTAAGTTCAATCCTACATGATTTATGTAAAAGGCAAGTCAAGTCAAGTATAAATAGAGTGCGGGAGGCACTCTATTTACTCACTCACTTCTCACTCATGCACTCAAGGAGGAGTGGCGCACTTATGGAGGAGGAGGATCTACTGCTAGGATATGTCTATCTCTTATGGTTGGGTTGTATCATTGCTCTATCTATCTCTGAGGAAGTTATTGGGGTTTTTCACCTTTATGGTTTTCCCCAAGTAAATCTTTGTGTCTCTTGTGTGCTTGCATTATTGTCTCCATGATTGATATGCTGTAGATATGTTGTACATGTTGTTCTCTCAGTTAAGATCCTAGATCAGATTGAAGTAAATTCTGAAAATTTAAAATGGTATCAGAGCTAGCCTGAAAGAAGGCATGATATGGCATGTATGACACTTGTTGCACTTACGATGCTAGGGCTTGATATAGCAAAAACCAGTCATCATAGAACTTTTCGCTATAAATCCGTTTTGGTGACGTTTTCGGATCTTAAATATTTATAGGTCGAAGATTAAATCCCCATGTACCTTGTGTCCAAAGGAAAACCTCTAATTCGTTGTACTTTGGGATTTATGATCTGTACAATATAGGGTTTCTTCCTCTTCCAGATCTGAGTCAAAATCAGGTGACCTTGGGAAAAAGGTCATAAATTGGGCTAGGAAGATCCAAATGAAATTTAGTAAAAAGTAACAGGTAGTACACAGACTGTACTATCTCAGAAAACTTTTTTAGAGGCCGAAGTTGAACCATTGACACGTGGAAATCCATACAAGTTCGCTCTCCTATATTATCCCATAAATAGGTCACATTGTGACACTTGGAATAACTCTCTCTCAGAGAGTCCAATTGAGGTCAGACCTGTCAGGATGGAAATATAAAAGGGAAAGATATCTCAAGAAAAGTTTTCAGCGGCCGAAGCTCAAACGGTGGCACGTGGAAATCCGTACAAGTTCGCTCTCCTGTTTTATCCCAAAACAGGTCACGTTGCGACATTTGGCATAACTCTCTGTCAGAGAATCCAATTGAAGTTAGACCTATTAGGATGGAAAGATAATAGGTCAAGATATCTCAAGAAACTTTTTCATACCCTGTGGATTGAAAAGTTCGGAGGTACACCAGAAAAAATCAGGTACATATTTCTATCAAAATAGAATTATTTTTGAGTACCTTCATTCATGGCTTCCGGAATTTAGGGCTTCGTAGAAATTTGGAATTTTTGTAATCAGAGACCACGTCTGGATGCTACTCATCAAAATCGAAATTTAGAGACAAATATCAGAATTTTTGGTTGGGCAAAAGGTCGGGCTTGATCAGACCCTAGTTCGGGACTTTGGTTAGAAAAGTGGAAAATTAGGGCTTCTGTAAAAATGGGAATTTTTGAAATCTGTGACCATGGCTGGAAGCTCCTCAGAAAAATAGAAGCTTAGAGCTTTGGATCAAACCTTTTGATTGGGCAGAAGACTAGGCTTCATCAAACCCCAGTTCAGGGTCACGTCTAGTGAATTCGGAAGTTTCAAAGGAAAAATTGAGGAGCGAAACTTTGCAGTTTTCAAATTCTGAATATACCAGCTTGATCAGCTCATCAGGGCACATATTTCTATCCTTTCGGAAGTTTGAAATTCAAAGTTTGAATTTTTGGGGTTCCTCTAACAAACCCATATCCAGCTCCAGGTCCAGTTCTTACAAATCAAGTGGACTGGGTTAATCCTAGAAGAAGATGGATTGATCACCTGCATAAGTGAAGAAGTTCCTGTTTCAGAGGGAGATGAGGCCAAGGCCTTACATAAGAATATTTCAAGCGATCTCGACAGGTATGACTCATCGAGGTATGTTTCGATATTTTTTCATGATTAAGTTGATGGTATGTTTGTCTTCATGTTATTACAGCTAGTACAATCTTGATTTTAGATTTGTTGTATCACCTTAACAAAATTATGAATGCATGATAGAAGATATTCATTGGTTAGGGTGTTGACACTTATGATTGTACTAATGCATTATGGTGTTGTATGAGGTTTATGTTGTTTGCTAACATAAAAGGTACACCAAGAAAGACAAATCATGTTCTACTTCAAGAACATAGGATCATGGTGACATGAAGACAAGGATTCATCCATTGTCATGGATCACATAGAAGATCTACTTTCGAGGTATGTATAACTTGTTTCTACAATGGTTAACTTATGAGACATGCAGGTTACTAGCACAAGTCATTGAAGAACAACAAGAAGACATCATGTGAGTATGTTAGACATAACTAGCTAGCATGCTAATCCATGTATGTTTTTTCTATATCGAGATAAAATCCTACCTTGTGTTAGGATCTTATACTGTTGTGTTGTTGATAATGATTATTCATGAAGTCATAAGTTTGAATAATCATGGGTATATGCATATTATGTGTCTTACCTTAATTAATGATATGACTAACCCAAAGAGTCATAGGTTTGAGTAATTATAGGTTTAGACATGTTATGTTTCTTATGATTTGACTAACCATAAGAATCCTACATAAACCTTGAATGCTAATGCTTATTATTTCTGTTTGAAATGATCATGACTATACATGCTTAAGATTATTGTGTTTTAATAGTATACTAATGAATGTATGATTTTATATGAGATCACAAGGATAACACAATCATGATACTAATAAGCATGCATAGGGACCAAGGATGAATATGAGTTCAAGAACAGGTAATCCAGGAAGCAAAGATCAAGAGGGAGTACACTCCAGTAGTTTATGCAAGGATGTAGATATTCAGAGGGAGTTGACCATCTCTCTACATTCCACAACAGAAAGGTGTGTAAGAAGCTACTTCAAATTAGGGCTCCAGTAGCTCCTGCAAGGAAGCGAAGACTCAGAGGGAGTCCACCCAACGAACAAACAAAGATAAGTATTTTAATTATCATTTCTCGCATATTTGTTTAAATAAAATTGTTCAATGATGTATATGCTCATGTTCCTAGACTTAGGATATGTACTGTGCATATTAGAATAGTTGCATTGATGAACAGTATACTACTAATATACATGGGTAAGTGGCCTATGGCACTATAAAACATTCCATTGCTACTTATCTAGAATGAAACCTCTTTGCTGACATGTTGGGAGTTGTGCACACTCTTAACAATGTTCTGGTAGATATTGGAAGGCATCTAGAAAGTTATGGGATATGGATAAATGTTGTATTGAAGCATTGGCTAAGATAATTGCATGACTGTATGACATATTTTTTTATGTGTAAGAATTTGTTATGAAAATTATAAGATGTTTCTAATCATGCAATTTAACCTGTTTTGTAGGAAAGACCGTATATCTTCACCTACAAAAGGACTACAACATTTGTTCCAGCAACAAAGATATCTATTGAAGATATTGAAGTTCCCAGGATCTGGGATGAAGAAATGGAATGACATGATCCATCGATCATGAAGAACGATGTTTGGGATGCGGTCCCAGGAGCTGAAGGGAAGTCTGTTGTGACTTCCAAATGGAACTATTAGATCAAGCATGTTGCAGATGGCAACATTGAGAAATATAAAAGTGATGAAATAGAAGATGCACCAGATGGATTTCAAGATAGCATGGCATAGTCATATATATGTGTAGAACTTGGTATGATAACCTGTTTGTTACAGGTGAAGATAGATTGATTGCCGACACGCAGCGGAAGCTTACTACCGATTTCGAGATGAAGAACTTGGGGATGATGCACTATTTGTTTTTGGCATGAAGGTGTGGCAGAGTGATGGAATCTTCCTTGGACAACGGAAGTATGCAGTAGAGATCCTCAAGAGGTTCGGGATGATGGATTGCAAGGATATGGCCACACCTATGACATCGAATCTGAAGCTTCTTTGTGATGCTTCATTTGAGCTGGTTGATGTCTCTATGCATCGTCAGGTGATTGGGTCCTTGATGTACCTGACGAACACAAGACCAGATATTTGCTTTGCGGTGAACACATTGAGCCAGTTCCTGATGGATCTGAGGAGTGTTCACCTAGTTGCTGTAAAGCATGTTCTGAGGTACCTAAAGGGTACAGTGGATTATGGGTTCAAGTATGAGGCGAATCAAAAGTTTAACCTGCAGGGTTATGTTGATTCAGATTGGGCTGATAGTGCTGCAAATAGGAAGTGCACATCTGGGTGCTACTTCAGTATGGGATCAGGTGTGATCTCTTGGTTTAGCAGGAAGCAGTCCTGCGTAGCACTGAGTACAGCTGAGGCTGAGTATGTTGTAGCTTGTTCAGCTAGTTGTGAGGCAGTATGGCTACAGAAGCTACTATCTGAGTTATTTGATCTCCCATTGGATGCTACTAGTATCTTTTGTGATAACCAGAGTTGTGTGAAGCTGTCCGAGAGCCCTGTGTTTCATGACAGGTCGAAACACATAGAGATCAAATATAACTATATCAGGGATATGGTGCAGAGAGGAGTTGTGAAGCTCCTGTATGTTACGACGGATGAGCAGATTGCAGATGTGCTGACGAAGCCACTAGCCAGAGTGAAGTTCGAGTACTTCAGAGAGAGGCTTGGCATTCTTCAGATCGAGGACACTTCGAGGAAGAAGTGATGGACACATTTGTTGAAGCCATTCCAAGCATGTTGGAAGGAGGATCCTTCACATGGCTCTGGATGTAAGTGCTGGATGATGAGCATCAGGATGATGTTCTGGTTTCTGCTGTATATGATCAGTTGGATCATTTTTGTGTATGTATGTATGCATCATGTTGGATGCTAGATATGATCAGTTAGATCATTTTTATGTATGTATGTATGCATCATGTTGGATGCTGGATATGATCAGTTGGATCATTTATATGTATGTACGCATCATGTTAGATGTTGGATATGATCGGTTGGATCATTTGTATGTATTATGTATATGCATCATGTTGGATGCTTGGACCATGTATCTGATATATATCAGGTAGATACTTGGTGTGCATCAGATGGATGCATTGTATGATCAGGATGATCGTGGATGACGAGCTTCTCCAGATGGTATGCAGCAGGATGTTGCAGTGATGATGATCAGGATGATCATGTGTACATCAGGATGATTTATGATGAGTATCAGATGATACTTTGTGGCCGTGGATCAGGTTGTGCAGGTAAGCATGTAATTTGCGCCCTGGGAGATTTGCAGATGGTCTTTCGAGGTTTTGCCTATGGCATGTAATTCGGTGCCCTGGGACATCTGGAAAATGCTCTTTTGAGGTTTTGCTTTGGGAGGACATATAATTTGTAACACACATTTCATTAAAATTGGAATTAAAAAGTGGATCTAGAATTCCAAAATAACCAAAAAACTCAATTTTGGCATTGTTCTTGTAATAAAATCTTTCCAATTTTAATGAAATATGTGCTTTGTGCCCTAGGAGATCTGCAGATAGTCTTTCGAGGTTTTTCCCATGGCATGTAATTCGGCGCCCTGGGATATCTGGCAGATGCTCTTTTGAGGTTTTTTCCTATGGCATGTAATTTGCTCCTGGGAGATCTGGAAAGGATGAAAAAGGCCTCAGATGCTTCAGCCAGGTTTTGCCATGACCACATGTAATTTGCTCCTGGTAGATCTGGATAGGATGAAAAAGGCCTCAGATGATTCAGCCAGGTTTTGTGGTAGACCACATGTAATGTGCTCCTGGGAGATCCGACAGGTAGAGCTGTGTGCTCGTAACACCTTGGGATGCTTCAACCAGGTTTTGTGGTGAGATCACATGTAATGTGCTCTTGGGAGATCCGACAGGTAGAGCCATGTGCTCGTAACAGCATGGGATGCTTCAGCCTGGTTTTGTGATGGGTCACATGTAATGTGCTCTTGGGAGATCCAACACGTAAAGCTGTGTGCTCGTAATAGCCTGGGATGCTGCAGCCAGGTTTTGTGACGCACGTAATAAGTCCCGAGGTTTTCACAGTATGGCTAGTGATGATGAAGACCTACAGGTGGTGGGCCTACATCCAGTATGAAAAAGGACTGGCTCTGTAGAACTTCCTATGATGAGTAGATTCAGAGATTGATTGAGATAGCAGCAGCAGTGACGTTGATGATGACTCGATGATGATTATCCAGTGATGATGATCCAGAGAAGATGACTTGTGCTAGAAGACCTGTGCTGGGAAATACCTTCCTAGTTAAGAGGGAGTGTTGATGTATATGTAACTTCGGAATGTATTTCATATATGTATGTTGCATGTACTCCTATAGAGATGGTATTATTCCTCTATAAGGAAGTGTCGTCATTTATATTGTAAATGTCGTAACTTATACTTGATGGGTTATTAGACCACCTTGTTGGGGTCGGCCCTGTATAATTCATGTGGGTCAAAGGGTTATTAGATCACCCTATTGGGGGTCGGCCATGTGGGTCGAAGGGTTATTAGACCACCCTATTGGGGGTCGTCCCAGTCAGCATTATGTTATGTGGTTAAGTTCGAGCCTACATGATTTATGTAAAAGGCAAGTCAAGTCAAGTATAAATAGAGTGCGAGAGGCACTCTATTTACTCACTCACTTCTCACTCATGCACTCAAGGAGGAGTGGTGCACTTATGGAGGAGGAGGATCTGTTGCTAGGATATGTCTATCTCTTATGGTTGGGTTGTATCATTGCTCTATCTATCTCTGAGGAATTTATTGGGGTTTTTCACCTTTATGGTGTTCCCCAAGTAAATATTTGTGTCTCTTGTGTGCTTGCATTATTATCTCCATGATTGATATGCTGTAGATATGTTGTACATGTTGTTCTCTCAGTTAAGATCCTAGATTATATTGAAGTAAATTCTGAAAATTTAACAGCACCTTCAACGAGCAACCATTTTGGAGATGCGACTCCCTTCAAGGTACAAGTTAATTTTGATATCCCTTTATTTGAAGGCCAGATCAATGCCTATGCCCTAGATAAATGGTTGAATCTACTAGAAGGGTATTTCTCTGTCCACAAATTTTCCGATAGGGAAAAGATCATCTTTGCACACCTCAAGGTTGTCCCCCATGTCAAAAATTGGTGGGAAACTTATTGTGAGCAAAACTCATCAGACGAGTCTGGATTGTTTGAATATACCAATCCCACTTGGGCCTCTTTTATAGATGCCATCAAGGAACAATATTAGCCTGTTGGAAACTATGATGACCAGTACACAAAATGGACCATTCTGCATCAAGAGAGGGACCAAACGGTGTCGGAGTACACCAACAACTTTCATACCTCGCGCACAAAGCTGGGTACCAAGGACTCCGAACGGCACCTAGCACTAAAATATCGTAGTGGCGTACACTGATACATATGAACAAAGATGGATTTGCTAGAAATCTCTTCACTCGGATCTACCTATCGATATGCTGTCAAAATTGAGCAGAAATTTCAGCAAAAGCACAAGCATGACTTCGGACTTGCGTAGAAGCAGGGCAAGGGAAACTCTGGCTCGTAGAACATGGGGCAGAGAAAGGACAACCAATCCCAAACACAAGTGAAGAAGGGTAATGAAAAGACAAAGAAGGACACTGGGAAGTGGTGTGATTTCCACAAAAGCCCCTGGCACAACACTAATGAATGTCATTCAAAATAGTCATTGGTGGCTGAGATCAAAGCTTCAGAATCAGATCCCAGTTCTGATTCTATCTCAAAACCTGATTTCACAGCCGTGCGAAAAGGGAAGCAAATCATTGATGCAGAACCTAGTGCCATTGTTTCCACCACACAGATTCAACTAAAGTAAACTGAAGAGTTGGAGGAAGAGGAGCACCTTTTCCACTCATAGATGTGGGTGAAGGGAATTCCCCTACACTTTGTTGTGGATAGCAGTAGCCAGAAGAACCTTATGTCAGCAAAAGTGATCAAGAGATTGGAGCTACCAATAACACCACACCCACAACCATACACCATTGGATGACTAAGCCAAGGACGAAGGATCCGCGTTAGTCACCAATGTCGCCTACCATATGTTGTCAATCCCTTCGAAGATGAGGTATTGTGTAATGTGGCCCCACTTGAAGTATGTGATGTTCTTTTAGGATAGCCATATATGTGGAAGCATCATGCTATATATGAATCATGACCTCGCAGTGTCATTGTCACTTTGGGAGGAAAACTCTATCGGATACCAAAAATAGTTGCACCTACTCCAACCCAGTGGGGCAGGAAGATAATCTCCCACACTGGGAAATTTTCCCTATTTACAATTGCCACTAGAGATGAACATCAGATCACAGAGACATCCACAACCTCTCCACATTATCCCTCTACTCAACAGAAATACAAAAAACACAAAGTCAGTGCAACATCGCCTATTTTTAGTAGTTTTTTGGGTCGTGAACTTCCGAAGCCATTTTGAGGCCCTAAACGATGTTTTTTTGGCGTCGAATTCTCGGGCAACTACGGGTACTGCGTGCCTGTGATTTTCAGGTGCTAGAATCAAGATTTGCGATGTATTTTTGTATTCATTGAATAAATCTTTCTAATGAGTTGTTGCATGCCCCAAACGGACATCGCATGTGAGAGTTACGACCCCGGGAAGTTGATGTACTAACTTACCCAAACGGATCCCACATGACCTTTGGCGCTTCATCTTCTAGAGTTAGGTTTTTGGGATTCATTTCTTCATTCTTATGATAAATAGGCCCATTCAGCCTCTCTTTGTAATCATATTGGCACGAATGAGCATAGTGGCCACATCTCTTCTCAGAGATAGCTACCACCATTCCAACTATTGTATTTTATAGTCTGTTCTATTTCCGTTATTTAATAGAATGTGTGTTTATTGTATCACTATGTTCTTTGCAATATATCTATGTATTTGATTATGTATCTGCTCTTTCATTTCGTTCTCACATAAATCCGGATCATTAGTGCTAACAAAGCTATTTTTGTTTGCTCTCTTGAAATGAGAATATGATTAGTCAATAGAATTATTCTCTCTCTCTCTCTATATATATATATTGTTTTCTCTCTTGAAATGAGAATACGATTAGTCAATAGAATTATTCTGTATATATATATATATATATATATATATATATATATATTGTTTTCTTATCGGTGATTTTGTTATTTGAGAATGCCCGGTCCGAGTTAAATTCTATGTGATATTATTCTATGAGAAAGAGGCCTAGACAAAGTAGAAAGGAGATTCTATTATCTGTGTAAGCTTCACCACCTTATAAAGAATGATGCAAGTGTTTAAAAGAATGGGTTTTTAGTTCTTTATATATATGTATTTAATTGAAAGAGTTCTGATTATAGGTGTTTATGAAATTCTCGACATAGAACCAGTCATTTTAGAAAAGTTGAGACATCTACTCTTCTTTTTATTATATCCTCAGTATGATGTGTTTGTTTTAATGATTATGGAGTATGTTCCATATTTTCTGCTTGAAAGAGAATGCCCTCTATAAAAAGAGACCCTCAGAAAGATTTGGTGGCAACATTAAATGTTGTGGATGTAAACTTTTTGAAGTAAATAAATTAATGCAAAAAGCCTTTTGTGGACGTATCCCAAGGAGTGGGTGAACCACGTTAAAATGGTCTCTCCTTATGTGGTCTCTCCCTTGTGTGTTCTTTTATTTAGTTTGGTTGTTTTGAATATATATTATTAACTATGATGACTGGATGTCTATATCTTTATGCAAATGTATACATTTAAGAAGGATAATTCTTTGTTACTCTATGATGGATATAAATTGTACCTCATATGTGTACACTTGACGCTCTCTCTAATGATTACGACTACTTTTCCTTGTTCACATGTATGAATAATATTTATTTGAATGTTTAATTATTTCATTTCGTGTACCTCGTGATTTACCAATGTATAAACTGCATACTTCACTAATACTCATATATAGAATTAAAATTCAATGCTAGATTCACATTGTTCCATGGGTAGTAGTCAATATTTTGGTTATCCCCAATGGATAGAGAAATAATGGAAGGTATTTGAAGGAAGGATCTTAAAGCTTACGAATACAATTAAGAAAGATTGAAAATAATATTCTTAATATTAAGATGGCTTGTCAAGCTTATCAAAATAAAACTTTTGCTTAAAAGGATAATTGATTTTAAATTTAGTCATGTAAATGTTATTGGAAGTAATGGTAATAGGAATTATTAAGCATGATCATTAAAATTGAATTGTTATCATATTTTTAATGAAATTAGTATATCAATCTTGAATTTTTACATAAATTACAGTTATTGAAATTTGGGTATGTGACAAATGGTATCAGAGCTTTAGGTTACAATACTTGGGCCTATTGGGATCAAAATGAAATAAAGAATTATGTAGGCTAATCAAGTTGTTCTTGTTTTGGTTTGGTGCATGAACCTGACGTGACGAGGGAGAGATGTTAACGGAGTTAAAATGTCAAGATCTCCAAAATAGTAAAGATAAATCTTTCTCATCATGGTTTTCCTTACAAATTGTGAGTCAGGTATGTTCTCATTTTACCATGAGTTATCCCTTGCTAGTTATCAAAAAGACACTCACATTTTCACATGGTGTTGTTAAGAAATTGGTATTATGATGTCAGTATATATATATATGAAGGGTATTGAGGTTTACATAAGATAGAAAGTATTCATACTTAGTTGATTTTAATTATTGCTACAATTATGTGAGTGATGAATTTCGATTTGGAATCTAGGATAGTGAACGCATATACCCTAGTCGATGTTATAAATAAAAAAATGATTTCTTGCTCAAAAGAACGAATTCACTCTTTATCAAAGGAATGGGTTTTGTTATACAAAGATACAATCAATGTTAGCATGTAAAGCACATTCTAGGACATCATCATAAGGAATCAAACCAATTGAAGAATACATTTGATGAAAACTATTTCATAAGAAGGATGGGTCAATACAAATTTTGTTTTATGTCTTTTCAAAGATTGATGTGAAATATAATTTGATTTTTTTTATCATGATGGATTAAAAAAGTATAGGGCATCATAATATTTTATGTTGGTTGTTGATTCATAAGTAAATATCATTTGGTAATGCTGGCCTAAGAAATAAATAAAAAAATGGAAGGCTATGACAAACGTGTTAGTACCTTGAAAAACATTTATGAATAATGCTCTAAACATACATATTAAATTGGATAATTAATAGTTGTTACGACAGAAACTGTGAAAAGCTTGCATTCATAGATATTATAGAAGATGACTGGGTAAAATAAATTTTTTTAGTTACATGCATTGCTTGAAATAAAAGTTGGTCCTCAAAGTATCAAACGATAAAATGAACGTTGTTTTACTTATGTTTATTACCAGGTATGGTTGACTTTCTTCCATACTCTACCATGGATCCAATAGTAATACTTCTTCCTTTGGCAATATTGAACTCAACAATGTGGCTGAACTAGTTCAGATCTAACAAAACTATTTTTGTATGGTTGACCTTACAAATTATATACATAATTAGCGCTAACAAAACTATTTTTGTTTGCTCTCTTGAAATGAGAATACAATTAGTCAACATAATTATTCTGTATATATATATATAAATATATATCTTATATATAGTTTTCTTATCGGTGATTTTGTTATTTGTGAATGCCCAGTCCGAGTTAAATTCTATGTCATATTACTCTATGAGAAAGAGACCTAGACAAAGTAGAAAGGAGATTGTATTATCTATGTAAGCTTCACCACCTTATAAAGAATGATGCAAGTGTTTAAAAGAAGGGGTTTCTAATTCTTTATATATATGTATTTAATTGAAATAATTCTAATTATAGATGTTTATCAAATTCTCGACATAGAACCAGCCATTTTAGAAAAGTTGAGACATCTACTCTTCTTTTTATTATATACTCAGTATGAGGTGTTTGTTTTAACGATTATGGAGTATGTTCCATATTTTCTGCTTGAAAGAGAATGCCCTCTACAAAATGAGACCCTCAAAAAGATTTGGTGGCAACATTAAATGTTGCGGATGTAAACCTTGTCGAGTAAATAAATTAATGCAAAAAGCCTTTTGTGGACGTAGCCCAAGGAGTGGGTGGACCACATTAAAATGGTCTCTCCCTCGTGTGTTCTTTTATTTAGTTTGGTTGTTTTGAATATATATTATTAACTATGATGACTAGATGTCTATATCTTTGTGCAAATGTATGCATTTAAGAAGGATAATTCTTTGTTACTCTATGATGGCTATAAATTGTACCTCATATGTGTACACTTGAATCTCTCTCTAATGATTACGACTACTTGGCCTTGTTCACATGTATGAATAAGAGTTGTTTGATTGTTTAATTATTGCATTTCGTGTACCTCGTAATTTACCAATGTATAAACTGCATACTTCATTAATACTCATATATAGAATTAAAACTCAATGCTAGATTCACATTGTTCCATGGGTAGTAATCAATATTTTGGTTATCCCCAATGGATAGAGAAATAATGTAAGGTATTTGAAGGAAGGATCTTAAAGGTTACGAATACAGTTAAGAAAGATTGAAAATAATATTCTTAATCTTAAGATGGCGTGTCAATATTATCAAAATAAAACTTTTGCTTAAAAGGATAATTGATTTTAAATTTAGTCATGTAAATGTTATTGGAAGTAATGGTAGTAGGGATTATTAAGCATCATCATTAAAATTCAATTGTTAGCATGTTTTTAACGAAATTAGTATATCACTCTTGAATTTTTACATAAATTACAGTTATTGAAATTTGGGTATGTGACAAAACATGTCATTTATGATTCAGTAAAAGATAGCTTGATGCTCGTGATCACACTGCTGAAGACCGCAAAAGAATATTATGATACATTGAATAATATATATAAGATTGGCCCCAACTCAAAAGAGGGCATTGAAGAACAAGTTACGAAACCTCAAGATGGATAAGGGAGAGATAGTGGCCTCCTTCTTCACTAATATCTCTCAGGTAAGAGATCAGCTTGTTAACATTTAAGTTGTAGTGGATTAAGATGATCTCGTCCAAACCATTGTTGATGGTATCCCATATTCATGGGAGACATTCTTGGCTACTATCAATGGTTGAGAAATGCAACTTGAGTTTGAAATATTGTGGAATGACTATATCCAAGAGGAAGGGTGAATCCAGAGAAAAACTATGTGCACTAAAGAAGAAAATACTACCCTCACAACAAGAATGAAGAAAGGAAAGAAACCCTTCTTCCAAAATAAGTTCTCTCATCCAAAGAAGAATGAGTTAAACAAATGCTTTGACAAGTCAAAATCTAGATTCTACAATTGCAACAAGAAATGTCATTTCTCGAGAAAGTGCAAAGCAAAGCGGGAAGGAAAGTTTGATGCTTCTACCCCCATAAAAGATGAAACCACTCAAAAGAATGCATCTGAAGAAAAAGAGACAATGTGACAAGAACTTATTTTGCGGATAGAATAAACTCTTCTTGGATGTAAAAATTTTCATAGAAACAAGATCCAAGATAGAAAACTAACAAATGGATTATGAAATTCTCATAATATATATGAATAAGTTATCAATGGGAAGGAACAAACAGATAAGGTTTCTTACCTTCTCTTGAAGTTTGCCTTGCTACTCCATCCTCCAAGCTTGATTTCCAAACTCTAAAGGTTGAAGCTAACCTCCTGAGACTAACACAAATTACTCTCCAAAATATATCAATTCTAAAATAGATCTATCTAAATCAGTCTTTCACAAAGTTAGCATGGATGCCCAAACACATTCATGAGAGAAATGTTAATTTTTGAGCATTAATTAAACATACTCTAGGATCTTTACTGAGAGAATAACATGTATAGCATATCAAGCATAGCAATGCATATCAATCACACCAAGCAATGACATGAGACAATAGACACACAGAGTTTCACTAGGGAAAACCATAAAGGTGAAAAACCCCACAACTTCCTCAGAGATAGAAAGAGCAATGATACAACCAAAGTACACAGAGATAGTCCTCCTAGCAATTGAACCTCCTCCTCCACTAGTGCACCACTTTCCGAGTAGTGTATAAGTGAATAATGAGATGATCAAATAGAGTGCCTCCCACACTCTATTTATACATGACCTGAATTTCCTAATAAACTAGCAGGGATGACTTGTCTAACTCAGTCTAATAACCCATGGTAATACTAATCAAGGCCGATGCCACACTTTGTTGTCTAATAACCCATCACATGCAAGTTGCGACACTTGTGACACTTGTCAGTACAATTGACGACACTTCCGTATAGAGGAATAATAACATTTCTATAGGAGTACAATATACATAGGTGAAATACATTCCGAAGTTACAATTACATCAACACTCCCTCTTAACTAGGAGGGTATTCTCGACACAGATCTTCTAGCACAAGTCTTCTTCTGTGAATCATCGTCAACGAATCATCATCCTCGAATCATCGTCATCATCACTGCTGCTGCTATCTTAATCAATCTCCAATCTACTCATCACAGGAAGTTCTACAGAGCCAATCCTTTTTCATACTAGATGTATTCCCACCACCTGTAGGTATTCATCATCACTGGACATACTGTGGAATCCTCAGGACTTATTGTGTGCGTCAACAAAACCTCAAAAGAGTATCCCATGACTGATTACGAGCTTACTGCTCAACCTATCGGATCTCCCAGGATCTTTTACATGTTGACCTTCACAAAACCTACTTAGAGAATCCCAGGATGTTACAAGCACACTGCTCTACCTATCCGGATCTTGATAGAGCATCCCAGGATGTTACGAGCACACTGCTCTACCTGTCTGTATTTTAAAGGATCTTTTCTATGTGAAATTTTGCAAAACCTACTCAGAACATCCTAGGATGTTATGAGCACACCGCTCTACCTGTCTAGATCTCGATAGAGCATCCCAGGCTGTTACGAGCACACCGCTCTTCTTGTCCAGATTTTAAAGGATCTTTTCTATTCACAACTATAGCAAAACCTACTCATAGCATCCCAGGATGTTACGAGCACACCGCTCTACCTATATGGATCTCGATAGAGCATCCCAGGTTGTCACGAGCACACCACTCTACTTGTCCAGATTTGAAAGGGTCTTTTCTAGGCTACCTTCCCAACCTATCTGCGGCCATAAAGTATCAACCTGATACTCACCATACATCATCCTGATGTACATCATCACATGATTAACCTGATCATCATCATAGCATCAACCTGATGCATATCATCAGGAGCAACATACTGAAGCTTGTCATCTATGATCATCCTGATCATCATCATAGCATCATCCTGATGCATATCATCTGGAGCAACATCATGAAGCTCATCATCTGTGATCATCCTAATCAAACAATATATCCATTTGATGCATACAAAGTATCTACCTTATACATATCATCATACATGATCTACCTGATCATACCATGCATCCACCTGATATATATAATGCATCCACCTGATCCATACATAAGTGCATGATCTACATGATCATACAATGCATCCACCTGATACATACATAAGTACATGATCTACCTTATCATACAATGCATTGACCTGATACATACATAAGTACATGATCTACCTTATCATACAATGCATCCACCTGATACATACATAAGTACATGATCTACCTAATCATACAATGTATCCACCTGATACATACATAAATACATGATCCACCTGATCATATCAAGCAACCAACATGATGCATATACAAATATATCAAGCATCCAACATGATGCATATACACATATATCAAGCATCCAACATGATGCATATACACATATATCAAGCATCCAACATGATGCATATACAAATACATGATCAATCTAATCAAAGCATCCAATTGATGCAAATACAAATACATGATCAAATTGATCAAAGCATCCAATTGATGCAAATATAGAGTAGTAACTGGAGCAGTGTCCTATTGATCATCATCCAGCGCTTACATCCACAGCCATGGGAAGGATCCTCCTCTCACCATGCTTGGAATGGCTCTTGCAAATGTGTCCATCACTTCTTCCTCGAAGTGTTGTCAATCTGAAGAACACCAAGCCTCTCTCTGAGGTACTCAAACTTCACTCTGGCTAGTGGTTTCGTCAACACATCTGCAACCTGCTCATCCATCGCAACATATAGGAGCTTCATTGCTCCTGTCTGCACCATATCCCTGATATAGTGATATTTGATCTCAATGTGGTTTGACCTGTCATGGAACACTGGGTTCTCAGAAAGCTTCACACAACTTTGGTTGTCACAAAAGATACCAGTAGCCTCCAATGGGAGATCAAATAACTCATATAGTAGCTTCCGGAGCCACACTGCCTCACAACTAGCTAAACAAGCTGCAACATACTCTTCCTCGACTGTACTCAATGCTACGCAAGACTGCTTCTTGCTAAACCAAGATATCACACCTGATCCCATACTGAAGCAGCACCCAGAAGTGCTCATCCTATCTACAACACTTCCTGTCCAATCTGAATCAACATAACCCTCCAGGTTAAACTTTTGATTCGCATCATACTTGAGCCCATAATCAACTGTACCCTTCAGGTACCTCAGAATATGCTTTTACAACAACCAGGTGAACACCTCTCGGATCCATCAGGAACTGGCTCAATGTGTTCACCGCAAAGAAAATATATGGTCTCGTATTCATCAGGTACATCAAGGACCCAATCATCTGACGATACATAGTGACATCAACCAGATCAGATGAAGCATCACACAGAAGCTTTAGGTTTGATGCCATAGGTGTGGTCATGGCCTTGCATTCCATCATCCTGAACCTCTTCAGGATCTCTACTACATACTTCCCTTATCCAAGGAATATCCCATCTGCACTCTGCCACAGCTCAATGCCTAGAAAATAGTGCATCATCCCCAAGTCATTCATCTCAAACTTGGAAGCAAGCTTCCTCTTGGTATCAGAAATCAATCCATCCTCACCTGTAACAAACAGGTCGTCCACATACAGAAGTAGTATCACAGGACTGCCTTCCTCAACCTTGTAGTAAAGGTTGGAATCTGCTTTACTCTTAGTAAAGCCCAAAATGGATAGAAAGTTGTCTATCCTACCATACCAAGTTCTAGGAGCTTGCTTCAAGCCATATAAGGATTTCTTCAACCGGCACACATATAACACCCTGTCATGTGTCTCAAAACCAAGTTGCTGCTCCACATACACTTCCTCTTCGACTACAACATTCAGGAAAGTTGTCTTGACATCCATCTGGTGTATCTTCCATTTCATCACTATAGCTAGGGAAAGTACTGATCTGATGGAAGTGTACCTGGATACAGGAGCAAAAGTCTCTTCATAGTCTATTCCCTCTTTCTGGGAGAAGCCACGAGCTACAAATCTCGCTTTGTACTTTTCTATGTTGCCATCTGCACCATGCTTGATCTTGTAGATCCATTTGGAAGTCACAACTGACTTCCCTTCAGGTCTTGGGACTACATCCCAAACATCATTCTTCATGATCGACTGGTATTCCTCGACCATGGAATCCTTCCATTCTTTCTTTTCCGCTGCTTCTTCATAACTGGAAGGCTATTTGTTCATAATATCACAGAGTAGGGAAACATAACTGGTATGTGATCTAGTCCTCTTCCTTTCTCTGTGTTCTTCTTCTAGAATGCCATATCTTTATGCATCTTGAATGAGCTCTCTAGCCCATGCAGGTTTCCTCTTGTGAGATTTCTTCTCATGGGGTGGATCTATAGGTATTTGTGGATCTTCAACTTCATGATCTGCTTCTGGAATTGATTCAGTCATGATGGTGTCTTGAAATCTATTTTCCTTTGGTTCTTCATGATCTTCAACAGGTGCCTTCTTTGATTTGTTGTAAGCTGAGTCCTCATCAAATGTTACATCCCTCTTGACATCAATCTTCTTGAACCTTGGAAAGTATATTCTGTAAACCTTCGAGCTTTCACTATACCCCACAAAGATGTGCTTCTTTCCTGAAGGATCTAGCTTTGTCCTCTTTTCCTTTGGAACATGTGTATATACTGGACAACCAAATATTCGGAGATGGCTGACTTCAGGTTTCTTACCAGAGAATACCTCTTATGGTGTCTTGTTATCCAATATCTTGTGAGGTGTTCTATTCTACACATATACAGTTGTCCTAGCTGCTTCTTCCCAAATATGCATAAGTAGATCCTGTTCATGTAGCATTGCCCGTGTTGCTTCCATGATTGTTCTATTTTTCCTTTCTGCAACTCCATTATGTTGTGGATTGTAGGGAGCATTCAACTCCCTCTTAATAACTAAATCACTGCATAACTTCTTGAAATCACCTGAAGTGAATTCTGCGCTATTGTCGGATCTGAATGTCTTGATCTTCTTATTAGTTTAATTTTCCATCAAGGTTTTGAATTTCTTGAACTTATCAAACACTTCATCCTCATTCTTCAAGAAATAAACCCAAGTCTTCCTAGAGAAATCATCAATGAAAGAGACATAGTATGCATACCCACTTAGAGAACTAGATAACATCAGACCGCATACATTAGAGTGGATAATCTCCAATATTCCTTTTGCTTTTCTTTCACTACTTGGAAATGCCTTCTTAATGTTCTTTCCTTTTGCACATCCTTTGCAAACACCTTCATCCTTTGTCTTGATTTCAAGAAGACCCTCTACAGCTTTGCTTGCAATTGGTAATGCTCTATAGTGCACATGTGCAAGCATTCTATGCCAAAGTTCACTTGGATCCATGGATTCATGTACCATAGCATGTTTAGGTTGTCCCTTCAGTTTGTACAATCCTCCCTCTTGCTCTCCAATCACTACTGCATCATCTATAGTTTTACCTTTTGGCCACATTAGGACTTGGCCATCTACAAATGCAAACCTCATGCCTTTTACATCCAATGCAAATATGGAGAGTAGGTTCTTTTTGAGCCCATGTACATATAGAACATCTTTCATCTTCAAGGACTTCCCAGATTCAAGGTTGTATGAGGCTTCACCACTTCCCTTGATAGGATATTGATAGTCATCCCCAAGTTTCACTTTATGGGGTGACTCATGTTCAGATAGATTCACAAAAGATTCTTTAAACCCAGTCATGTGTTTGGAAGCCCCACTATCAATAAGCCAATCATTACATCCATGAGAGATAGTAGCTGTGAGAGCAGAGATTAAAACATACTCATCTTCCCTTGATGAAGCATCACTTTCTGCCCCAACCTTCTTCTTGGGAGGTTCATCATCCTCGACAACATGAGCATGAAATCTATTCTTGTTGTACCTCTTCTTCTTGTTGAATTTGTTGTTGTTGTCTTTCTTCTTCTTGGGACAATTTGAAGCAAAGTGTCCTACTTCATTGCAATCGAAACATCGAACATGAGATAGATATTTCTTCTTGTGATGAGGGTGAGAATGTTTATGAGATCTCTCCCTCTTAAACTTGCTTCCCTTGGTGTGTGCTGTGACAGCTTGATCTTCATTCCCCATCTTTTCTTCTCGAGCCACAAGCCTTGCTTCTTCTTGTGAGCATTCCTCCCATAGTCTACTAAATGAGATCAACTTCCTCCTTGCATAGATTTCTTGGATGAAGGAGTCCCATGACCTAGGTAGGCCATTCAATGTGGTCATGACAACTTCACCATTGTCCACTACTTCATCCACAACTTCAAGTTGTTCCTTGATCTGAGAGACCTTAGAGAAATAAGATTGAATGGTCTCTCCATTCTGAAGCTTTACCCCTTTCAATTGGTTTCGCAGAGTCATCTTCCAATTTATGTTCTTCCCTTCAAATAGCTTGGTTAGGGAATCAAACATCTCCTTGGGTGTCTTTAGAGATGACACATGTGGTATGAGATGGTCTTTGATAGAATCAACAATGATCCTCTTTTCTTTAACCAAGTTCTTCTTATGTAAGGCCTTAGCCTCTTCTTCCTTTGGGATAGGGACCTCAGAACTTATGTAGGTGTCCAATTCATTTTCTTCCAGGTTTAACCCAATCCTATACTTCCATGCTCAAAATTTATCAGCCCCTTCAAGCTTATCCTCAAGCTTGGTGTGGTGAGACATCTTAAAGAGTACTTCAAATGGAAATAGAAAAGATTTAGGTCTTACCACTTGATTTGCAGAAATCTGGATTTGGTGTTGGATTAGGGTTTGTAAGAGAAACCCTAAAAAATCAAAATGTGAATTTCAACATTCTGAAAGGATAGAAAGATGCGCCTCGATGAGCTGATCAGCCTAGTATACTCAGAAATTGAAAAATGCAAAGTTTCACCTTTCAGAAATGCTTTTCAATCTCCTGGATTCACTAGGGAGGACCCTGAATCAGGGTTTGAGTTTCCCGATGCTTTACCCAAACAAAAAATTTGATTCGAAGCTCTAAAGTTCGATTTTTCCAAGGATCTTCTAGCTATGGTCTCAGAATTCATAAATTCTTATTTTTGTGGAAACCCTAATTTTTAGGGCCAAAAATGAAAGTGCCCAGAATTGAATTCTGATTGGAAAGAAAGATGCACCTTGTTGAGGAGAGTCAAAATACCCTACTTCCTTTCAAGATCTGTTGAGAGAAACCCAATAAACAAGAATCCCTAGCTTCCACAACTGCATAGTGTCTTCTTCTCAGGTTAGCTCTAATACCATGTTAATTTTTGAGCATTAATTCAACATACTTTAGGATCTTTACTGAGAGAATAACATGTACAACATATCAAGCATAACAATGCATATCAATCACACCAAGCAATGACATGAGAGAATAGACACACAGAGTTTCACTGGCGAAAACCATAAAGGTGAAAAACCCCACAACTTCCTCATAGAAAGAGCAATGATACAACCAAAGTACATAGAGATAGTCCTCCTAGCAGCTGAACCTCCTCCTCCACCAGTGCACCACTTTCCGAGTAGTGTAGAAGTGAATAATGAGAAGATCAAATAGAGTGCCTCCCGCACTCTATTTATACATGACCTGACCTTCCCAATAAACTAGTAGGGTCGACTTGTCTAACTCAGTCTAATAACCCATGGTAATACTAATCGGGGCCGACCCC